>CM053030.1:95051387-95504702 GCA_028564925.1 Lithobates sylvaticus | reverse complement strand
GTGACCACAAAAATTCTGTGCAAGCACAGATCGCCACAGTGTTGGAACGCATATGGCGGTGTCACGCATGTGCAGTCCAGCGGGTAGACAAATGTGATGGGTCGCCATATGTGACAAAACATGGGCAGTTAATATTAGCAAGAAGGCACTAAATGTTTTATAAAAGCCCTTAGTTTCTATTTCAATTCTGATTTTATTTAAAATTTTAAGAATTTTACATAACAAACAAAAAAAAAAACACATTATACACATCCTATAGGTAAAATTAAAGAACATACCACATTAAGGTAAAATATAAAACATAGAACATATAAAAACATATACCAACACACTGCCGGAGTCCCTAGAAAGAAGTAAAAAAAAAGCCCTTTTCTAAAAAAAATCTCCCCTGGTTGTCCCCTATCATATCTAACAATGTGAAAGAGATATCCTTTTGGAAACCACCTTTAGCCTTTTTGATGTCTGCTGTCTGTCTTCCGAGTTTGCTGCTTTTTTCATTTTACAAATACAAATAGAGTTAGCTGCCTTTAGTATCATGTCCTTCTTAGGTAATTGTTTTAGAATTTTTGTAGACTGTAGTGGTTGGACTGGTGAAATTGTATACAGGTGTAGGAATCACAGGTTTTCCTCCAGGCCTACCAGGCTTTTTGTAAAATCCAGTCTTGACAGATTTTTAATTTAAAATTCTGAATTTTTATTGTAAAAAAATATAAATGTGAAACAAAAGAAAAAAAATGTGCTAAGGCTCCTAAACAGTAAACAACAATGTATTAAAGCAGATGACACAATAACCCAATACATGGTATACATACATCAAGAAACATGCATTGTAGCACATAAAATATTATGTGTATATAACATGCAAGTATTTCATATATTAAAGTGTACTTATAACGAAAAACACATATATCAATGTATAATTAAATGAAGTGAAAAAGAAAGTCCCTTTAAAGAACCAATAAAGATTCCACATGTGTATTTGTGAATTGAAAAAAATATGTAGTTGTGGATTTCAACAAAAATCTCCAAGCATTTCAACAGAAAGAACACACCACAGAAAACCACCACAGTAAATGAGTGGGGGCTTACCAGATTCTAGTGACCCTCACAAGGAAAGGTCTCAAAGGGCATTAAGGCAATCCACACACGGCCTTATAGCCTATATATAATATAGTGAAGCTCCACACAGGCAAGGGTTACATACCGTATATACTCGACTATAGGCCGTCCCGAGTATAAGCCGAGGCCCCTAATTAACCACAAAAAATGGGAAAACTGCATTGACCCGTGTATAAGCCAAGGGTACAAAATGCAGCAGCTACTGTAAGTGGAAATGAGGGCCAGCAATGCCCATCTGCAGCTGCCTGTCCCCTGTACAGACCCCCCGTGTCCCCATTGCAGCCTACCTGTGCCGATCTGCGGGTCCTGTGCCATCCGTCCCTCTGCCATCGGTCTTCGGTCTTCGGTCCCCGCTCTTCGCTCTGTCCCCGCTCTGTCAGCGTGTACGGCGCCATTGTAAAATTAAAAAGCCGCGCCTCCTCCCCGTCCTCGTCCGTGATAGGAGGAACACTGTTTTCCCAGCAGCCAGTGTACAGTGTTCCGCCTATCACGGATATTCTCTCATCCTCGTCCATGAGATGAGAATGACAGGACATCCGTGATAGGCGGAACACTGTACTGCTGGGAAAATTAGTGTCCACCTATCACGGACGGGCGGGAGGAGGCGGTGCGGCTTTTTAAAACTGCCGTCTGTCTGCATGACAAGCTGTTCATGTAGGCAGACGGCGGTGACTCGAATATAAGCCGAGGGGGGGACTTTCAGCCCTAAAAAATGGGCTGAAAATCTCGGCTTATATTCGAGTATATACGGTAGTTACATAGTTAGTCAGGTTAAAAAAAGACACAAGTCCATCCAGTTCAACCACAAAAAAAAAAGAAAAAAAAAATAGGAGACAAAGAACACCTAAAATATTTTATTAAATATCTATGTACATTTAATTATACATTGATATATGGATTTTTCGTTATAAGCATACTTTAATATACTTGCATGTTATATACACATAATATTTTATGCGCTGCACTGTATGTTTCTTTTCAATCTTATTTTATTGGAGAAAGAACAGCAGTAACAGGTGTAATAATCACATTACAACATATAGTACACAAGAAGCTTACATACATCAGTGAGGTAAATCTTAACGGAGTATGCACCATATCATACGCATTTCTAATGTAACTGTGGTGCGTCGCTATATAATATCTTGTCCCCAAGAAGAGTGACTAGCAACATCTGTGCGTCTATCAACCCCTAGTTCTGTTCCAGCTAAACACTGATCTATGGTGAGCTGTGGTCCATCCTAATCGGCATGGTATGCTGTAGGGAACCCTCTTTGGCTTAGGGTATACATCTAATTCACAGATCTATACTGGGCATTTGACCTCGATTCCTCTTCTTGGGTGCTTGGTTCAGTATGGGGGGGGGGGGATGCAGATAGGGATAGAAACAAAAAAAAAAATGGTTAGATCAAGAAAGAGAGATAGGGGAGGTTGAAGATCACTCCAGCATGGCTACTCGGTAGCTGAGGTTGCGTCATCAGCAGCCCATAAGGTGAAGTCTTCGGAGTAGCGGAACATTGACCATGAGGTCCAAGTGAGGGAGAACTGTTCCTCCTTCCCGTTTTCCTGCGCCAACAGCCGCTCTAGATCTCTTATCTGATCCACTTCAACAGCCCACTCTCCCAGGGAAGGTGTAACCACTGTTCTCCAATGGCGGGGGATCACCGTCCTGGCCGCGGCCAGAAAGTGACGCAGTATGTCTTTTTTAATTAACTTAAGGGGTCCTGGGATCATAGATAGGAGGGCTATCTCTGGTGTGTGCTTAATTGAGGTCGCCATCAGCCTGCAGTACAAGTCAAAGATCCTCTGCCAGAGCTTCCTAATGGGAGGGCAAGACCACCAGATGTGGAGCATTGTCCCTCTAGAGGACAGGCATCGCCAGCAAGTATCTGGCGCAGAGGGGTTGAATCGTTGTATAGTCGCTGGGCATCTGTACCATCTCGTCAACAGTTTAAACCCTTTTTCTTGGGTCTTAGTTGCTAGGGATATCTTATGCGTCAGGATGAAGCACTTTAGCCAATCAGTGGGTGAAATAGAGTGTTGTAGGTCTGCTTCCCATTTCTGCGTATAGGGTGGAGGGTCGGGGGTAGATAAGTTCAGTAGTAGGGAGTAAAGTAGGGATACCACATGCGTCGGCGGATCAGGTTGTAACAGCAGTTCGTCGAAGTCAGATGGGTCAGTTAGGATATCCGATAAGGAAGGAAAGGAACGTATGTAGGACACAACTTGGCTTCTCTGCAACCACATTGTTGGGTGCCTCAAAGCTGTCTGGGGAGGTGTATTCGTTCTTAGAGATGGGTCCGTGCGAAGGACCTGGGCTAGGCGTCTGTGGTTCTCCTTGTTCCAGGGTCCGAATCTCCTCTCGCTTGCGGCTGGAGGAAAGGCCGGGGTCCCAAAGAGAGGAGTCATAGGGCCCTGAGTTTTAGATATTTTACCAGCTGAGACTAAATGGTCCCATACCTTAAGTGTCTGACGGGTGAGAGTAGCGGGGAGAGCAGCGTCTTTACGCTGGGCCATGGGTGTCCACGGCAAGGCGCAGAGGTCGATCACATTGAGGTGACTCTCTAGTTGAACCCAGAGTTTGGACGATGAGTGATGAAACCAATCTACGATGCGTGTGAGTACCGCCGCCTTGTGGTATACGGAGGCGTCTGGGACCCCTGCTCCTCCCCGGGCCTTCGGGAGAGTCATTGTGTCATATCGTATCCTGGGACGGTCCACCTTCCAAATAAATTTGGAGAAAACCTGACGGAGTTTCTTAAAGAATGAGGTGGGAATATAGATAGGGATGGTTTGAAAGAGGTATAGGAATCGGGGGAGAACATCCATTTTCAAAGCATTCACCCTGCCCAACCAAGAAAGACGTTTGGAAGCGTAAATGGTCAGATCTGCTTGTGTTTTGAGGAGAAGAGGGGTATAATTTCTGGCGAAGAGTTGAGAAGTGTCTGTCGGGATGTTGATACCAAGATAGCGAATGGAGGTGGAGCTTGTCTTGAAAGGGAAGGAAGATGAGAGTTGTTGGAGGGCCTCCTTTGGGAGAGATATATTGAGGATTTCCGACTTACTATGGTTAACTTTGAAGTTACTTACCTCTCCATACCTCCGGAACTCCTGTATGATTGAGGGCAGGGATACTTGCGGATGAGTCACGAACATTAGCAAGTCATCCGCAAAGAGAGCAATTTTGGTATGGACAGGACCTATGTGAATACCATGGATAGCTGGGTTGTTCCTGAGGGCGATGGCCAGGTGTTCCATGACAAGGACATAGAGGAGGGGGGATAAGGGGCAGCCCTGACGTGTTCCGTTATGAATAGTAAACTTTGGGGATAGGGATCCGTTCAGTCTGATTCTAGCGGATGGCAAGGTGTAGAGGGACATTATTCTGGAGATCATGTTGTGGCCCAGTCCTATCTGTTGTAAGGATAGGCGGAGGAATTGCCAGTCGACGCGGTCGAAGGCCTTCTCCGCGTCGACTGTGAGGAGGCATAATGGGATCACTGTATGTTTCTTATAAAAAATATAAATGCTCTATTCATTTTGCAAAAAATATTTATTATACAGTAGACCCCTAATTGCTGGTAACCAATGTGCTTATAGTGCTTTTGAGAGTAATAATGTAATCTACAAATATACTCCAAGATTTAAATTTACTCAGAATGGACATATCAGTTTAGCATTACTTTCCCAAATAGATCTTATGTATCAGTGAGGATGTATCAATTTCTTTAATCAACATTCATATATCAGATTAACATTAGAAATATGTAAGTTTGATTTTTCTTTCTGTTACTTTGGAAATATACATGTTGTTGTAACAAAGCTTGAGGAAATCTGCTCATTGGCCCATTAAACGATAAGTGCTGTAAATGACACGTACCAACAACACTTATACTGAGTGGTTAAACATGAAAGTGTTTGTAAACCCCAACAATGAACTTTACTTATTTACTCTTTTGGTATGTTGCATATACCATCAGAAGAGGCATTTTTTAACCGTTCGATAAGTGCAAAAAATACTTTGATTTTGACAGAAATCTTGTGAGCTGATCATTTTTGGCGATCTCTAACGGTGGTTATGGAGATGAAGAGTGATCTGTTTTTTGGTGGATTTTTTTGCAATCCATTGGAAATTAAGTAGGCAGGGCTGACACCACGTGCTAAGGAATCAGATCTGCATTGTCATTTCAGAGAAAAATGTAGGTGACATTATATTTCTGGCACATCAACAGTTATTTTTCTCTGTCCAGTATGTTGAAACTGATAAAACATGAAGAAATGTGCATGAGTTGCAGAGATGTACGAAATGTTTTTTTTTTTTCCATGACATGAGCTTTAACAAATGATTATTTATGCCATTTACCAAACAAATACAACAGTCTTCTTCAATAGCTGCAAAGAAATGTGGTTCTTTTCAGCTGCCTAATAAGCTTGCTTTATGTGTTTCGTGATATGCTTAGTACTGTTTGGTGGTTCAGCTACATAGATGCAAGGACATACACAACACGTCCTTGAGCTTGTTTAGTGTAGCTTATAGGCTGTTAATATGACATTTATAAAGACTATTTGCCACCCACAAAAACTCCCTTTTACCTCTGTTCTGTCCTTTGATAGCCTTTCGCTCAATGCAGAGCTGTATGTTCTGTAATGCTGCAGTCATTCTTGGCTGGGAGAAAAAAATTGTCCTGGCACACTACCTTTATTAATAAAGCAGTGTTATTACAATGGAATTTTATAGATATTCATTTTATAGTTATAGTGTAACTTCATTATAAATGATTCAGGTATTTTTAAATGAAAGTGAACGTTGAAATACAATAGATTGGATATTTTGCAGACCTTGGCATACCATTTCACAAATTTGGGTGAATTGTAAATGAGAGTCCTAGATTTAATTAAAAAAGACTTTCAATCCAGTTTGAAATCAACACACACATGCGCGCACACAAACGCACACACACATATATTTAAAGGGTAACAGTCCTTTACTTTAAAGTAATTGTAAACCTCTGAAATGAAAAATGAACAGAGTATATCTTCAGTACACGAGTGCTGTGAATGCATGTGGGCTGTATTGGGATATAAACAACCATCAATTGGTTATTTCAACCCCGTGCTTGGAAAATATTGGGTTACTGGAAAAATGTGAATATTATATTGCTACAACAACCATTACATTCATTTATATAAGTGTACAAGAAATATATATATATGGATTATGATGTGCCGCTCCCTTTGAAATCGTGCGATTTTGTGGTAGTGAGATAATAATACAATAGGGGCGCTATCTTTCAGAAAATAATTTATAGAAAAATATAAATATGTGATAATTAAATCCTTCTTTCATTAAGTGATCTCGCAGGTGGATTTCACTGTGCCTAAAGTTTGGTGTATAAGTCCCTATTACCAAAGGACCGTGTTGGTTCTATATAGTGTTAGTTTTGCTCTGAAGCGACTTCAATGCTCCATAGGATTGGCATAAGCCCGTGTGGTTTCTATCTAGTGACACTCGTAGTATTAATAATTTATAGTGTACCACTCAGGAGGTTAAGTATCGATTTGTTGCTGTGATTACAACTTTAGCAGTTTCTTTGCGATAGCGCTCTACTCAAGGTGCAACTACATATGTTTGATCTATACAATTCTACGTGCTACCACATACATTGCTCAATCAAAATACAATGAAAAAGACTGCTTCACAACATATTTGCACTAATTGGTCATTAAAAATGCTATATCGCCAAATAACACCACGTACAGAGTCCCAAGGAGTATTTGTCTCCCTTGACAAAACCTTAATAAGAAATAACTAAAAAGTGAAAAAAAATATTTTTAAAAAAACATTAATTGAAAAAAAGAGTTTGTGACAACAATTCTTTTGTTGATAAGTGATATTTCACTCCTTCCTAAGTAGCGTGACAACCTTCACCACAAAGTTCTTCTTTCACCCAAAGTGACAAAGCAAAATTTGTTTGGCTGGCCGCTTACCAGATGTAGTTGATTGCTTTAATTAAAAAACAATCAAATGCGCTTATACAGGACTTATCCTGTTCACAGATACACCAGTACTTTAGACAACTCTTCCTCCTCACAGATCAGTTCAGGTCATGGTGGATACATAGGTGGGAGCAGAGAAAAACACACCTCATAGTGTAATCTTGCTTTATTTAAAAACTGGATAAAAACAGAATAGCCAAATGGCCACTTACATTTCTCGGTGCCCGCCCGGCACTGGGGCTGCTCGCCTTGTAATAAATGTATAGATTGGAGGATCTTTCCCTTTCGAATTTCCCGCTGTGGATCAGCGTGCGTTCCACCCGCCGCTGCTGCCAACCAAGCAGACAGGAAGTTCTGGGATAGTTACGTTCAAGATTGTGATCAGGTACCGCCTCCGACGCACGTTTCGTGATGACACGTCTTCAGGGGGCGTACCTGATCACTGTGTTTTGCCTGATTATTTGCTGCTTCTCATTAGCCATCCCGACAATGAGAAGCTTAGTTGTGCGCAGCCTCAGTCCCGCCTGAGCTCCGAGTGCGGACCAGCCGCTTGCAAATGTTCATATAATGTTTCATACATTTAAAAACCTAAAAATACACAACCAATATTACTCCTTAGATTTTGGGCTTAAAGGTATATATGTTTATACTGTAGTGCCTGATATCTATTATCTATTTTATTTTTAATTTTGAGGTGTTTTTTGCACTAACTGTGTTGATGCACTTTATATTTTTTGTTTTGTGTTAAATTACCCCTTACTCAATGCACTATTTTCCTTATTAATTATTTGTTTACTTTGGGACCAGATTTTTCTTTTGATCGTATATTAACCAATACTACAGTTTTTTAAAAACAAGTGAGTCAAACTTGTTTTTTATTTCTGCACTTCTCTTGGGTTCCACTAGATGTCTCACTTGTTAATCTCTAGTGATTTCTCATTTTCTTAGAATTTTATTTTTGAACTATAATCTACGGTGTGTTCTTTATACTGTATTAACCCCTTCTTTGGCGTTCTTTACTCTTTTGCCTAAGTTTTGAGGTTATCAGATATTTCCCCATATTGCTCTAATTTTAAGGGGTTTTGGGAATTTTCTCACTTGATCAGAGTGTATTTTGAATTGTCATATGTAGAACCTTATCTTTAGATACCATAGTTATTGGGAATGTCATTCATTGGACAAAAAACAATTTAAGTCCAATTCAATATTCATCCCCAATGGTTGCATGGTACCCACTTTATATAACCACTTAGTCTCGTTTTGGGATATTTCCTTTTTCATATTAGTTCCCCTCCAGTGTCTTGAGATTCTATCTATCCCATAGAATTTGCACTGGGTGGGATCACTATTATGATATTTTTCAAAGTGTCTCGACACACTATGGTTTGGGAATTTTTTCTTTATGTTTGCCAAGTGCTCATTGATTCCAACTTTAAGTTGTCTGGTGGTGCGGCCTACGTACTGCATTGGACATGGACATTCCAGTACGTAGGTTACATGGTCTGAGTGACATGTAATTAGGGGCTTAATTTTATGTGTGTTTTTGGTTACGCATGATTGAAATGGGTAACCTTCTTTGGGGTCCCTGGCTGTCTTGTGAGTCTACATGCTTTGCATCTGGTGCAATAATGGAAGCCAGATCCCTCCAAGAAGGTAACCACCTTCCTGGGGGGGTCTGGCACGTTGGGGGCTATTTTGTTTCGTAATCCGGGGGCTCTTTTATATATAAATTTTGGTTGTTTTGAAATACTGGACTCTAGATCTTTGTCTTGCAGTAAGATGGGCCAATGTTATTTGAAAATTGCTTCTACCTGCCTGTACTGTCTATTGTATCCTGTGATAAATGCTATGGAGCTTTTGTACTCAGGTTTGGCTTTCGTTGTTAATAAAAAGTTCCTATCCATCTCTGATACCTGTAGGATCGCTTTATTGAGGATGTCCCGTTCATAGCCTTTCTCTACAAACCTTTCTGTTAGCACCTGTGCTTGTTCTTTGAAATCACTTTCAGAGGCACAATTGCGTTTTAGGCGCGTGGAATGGCTCCTAGCCACCGTGGGTGGTGACAACTGCTCGTTGGCACATACCCATTGCGGTCTGTTGACTTGAAGAACGTTTTTGTGATAAAATGTTCTTGCTTTATGGTAATGGTAAGATCCAAGTAGTTGACCTCTTTACCCATATGTTCGGTAGTAAACTTTAGACCGTATATGTTGGTATTCATACCTGCTAAGTAGTCCTTGAACCCATCTATATTGCCTCTCCAAAATAAAATGATATCGTCTATATATATTTTGTAGAACATAAGCGACTTATTGCGTTTATTGAAAATGGTTTCTGACTCCCACTTGTTGAGGACTATATTGGCTACGCTTGGGGCTTAGCGTGCCCCCATAGCGACGCCCCCTATTTGATTGTAGTACTCATTGTTTGCCCAGAAGTAATTGTTACTCATTGTCAGACTTAACCCTTTGACCAGATGGTTGATCTGAGCTTTTTTTAAACTAAAGGGCGAAAGAAAAAGAAAAAGGGTCAATTAAATCAAGGACTTTTTAATCTAACAGGTGTACAATTTACCGACAGTGAGTTAGAGGTATTAAACCAAGGACTAAAATACGCACCAAGTAAAAATGTTGCCAAATTTGAACTATTCATAGATATAGAAAAGTATGTTAGAAAGTTGAACATAAAAAAATATTTTGCTAACCAAATTGTAGCAGATGATGTACATCCCTACTCACATACTAATCTAAGAAACAATTCCACTTTCAATCCTCAAAAGGGAAAACATCACCATATAGAAGTGTTCAAAAATATGGTACAAAATGATATCAAATATATGGAGATAAAAAAGTATGCAGATACGGCCAAAATATGGGAAGGCATCAAACCGATTGAAGATAATAAACAAATAGTTGTCAGGGCGGCAGACAAAGGAGGGGGGCTAGTTATTATGTCACGGGATTATTATTATCGTGAAATGGACAGGCTGTTAGAAGACACTAATACTTATCAGAAACTAAGAGGAGATCCAATTTCCAAATTAAAAATATTATTAAATAATTGGGTAACGGAGGGAGTGCAGAGACAATTTTTGAACAATAAGGAGGCAGAGTATTTGATTCCCCTTGCCCCAAAAATTCCGGTCATGTATTTGGTACCGAAAATACATAAAAACAAAGAAAGACCTCCGGGGCGCCCAATTATTAGCGGAATCAACTCCCTATTCTCCCGAATGGGAGAATATCTGAATTGTTTCTTCAAACCACTGGTCCCACTAAGCCCGTCATATCTGAAGGACAGTCGGGAACTGATAGTCCTTCTCCAAGAACAAAAAGCCACACAAAATACAACTATGATCACAGTAGATATAGAATCCCTATATACTAACATCAGACACTCAGATGCTGAAACAACTTTAAAGTGGGCCCTAACAAAAGACTCTAGTTTAAAAAAAGCTCAGATCAACCATCTGGTCAAAGGGTTAAGTCTGACAATGAGTAACAATTACTTCTGGGCAAACAATGAGTACTACAATCAAATAGGGGGCGTCGCTATGGGGGCACGCTATGCCCCAAGCGTAGCCAATATAGTCCTCAACAAGTGGGAGTCAGAAACCATTTTCAATAAACGCAATAAGTTGCTTATGTTCTACAAAAGATATATAGACGATATCATTTTATTTTGGAGAGGCTATATAGATGGGTTCAAGGACTACTTAGCAGGTATGAATACTAACATATACGGTCTAAAGTTTACCACCGAGCATATGGGTAAAGAGGTTAACTACTTGGATCTTACCATTACCATAAAGCAAGAACATTTTATCACAAAAACGTTCTTCAAGTCAACAGACCGCAATGGGTATGTGCCAACGAGCAGTTGCCACCACCCACGGTGGATAGGAGCCATTCCAAAGGGCCAATATACGCGCCTAAAACGCAATTGTGCCTCTGAAAGTGATTTCAAGGAACAAGCACAGGTGCTAACAGAAAGGTTTGTAGAGAAAGGCTATAAACGGGACATTCTCAATAAAGTGATCCTACAGGTATCAGAGATGGATAGGAACTCTTTATTAACAACGAAAGCCAAACCTGAGTACAAAAGCTCCATAGCATTTATCACAGGATACAATAGACAGTATAGGCAGGTAGAAGCAATTTTCAAAAAACATTGGCCCATCTTACTGCAAGACAAAGATCTAGAGTCCAGTATTTCAAAACAACCAAAATTTATATATAAAAGAGCCCCCGGATTACGAAACAAAATAGCCCCCAACGTGCCAGACCCCCCCAGGAAGGTGGTCACCTTCTTGGAGGGATCTGGCTTCCATTATTGCACCAGATGCAAAGCATGTAGACTCACAAGACAGCCAGGGACCCCAAAGAAGGTTACCCATTTCAATCATGAGTAACCAAAAACACACATAAAATTAAGCCCCTAATTACATGTCACTCAGACCATGTAACCTACGTACTGGAATGTCCATGTCCAATGCAGTACGTAGGCCGCACCACCAGACAACTTAAAGTTGGAATCAATGAGCACTTGGCAAACATAAAGAAAAAATTCCCCAATCATAGTGTGTCGAGACACTTTGAAAAATATCATAATAGTGATCCCACCCAGTGCAAATTCTATGGGATAGATAAAATCTCAAGACACTGGAGGGGAACTAATATGAAAAAGGAAATATCCCAAAACGAGACTAAGTGGTTATATAAAGTGGGTACCATGCAACCATTGGGGATGAATATTGAATTGGACTTAAATTGTTTTTTGTCCAATGAATGACATTCCCAATAACCATCTAAAGATAAGGTTCTACATATGACAATTCAAAATACACTCTGATCAAGTGAGAAAATTCCCAAAACCCCCTAAAATTAGAGCAATATGGGGAAATATCTGCTAACCTCAAAACTTAGGCAAAAGAGTAAAGAACGCCAAAGAAGGGGTTAATACAGTATAAAGAACACACCATAGATTATAGTTCAAAAATAAAATTCTAAGAAAATGAGAAATCACTAGAGATTAACAAGTGAGACATCTAGTGGAACCCAAGAGAAGTGCAGAAATAAAAAACAAGTTTGACTCACTTGTTTTTAAAAAACTGTAGTATTGGTTAATATACGATCAAAAGAAAAATCTGGTCCCAAAGTAAACAAATAATTAATAAGGAAAATAGTGCATTGAGTAAGGGGTAATTTAACACAAAACAAAAAATATAAAGTGCATCAACACAGTTAGTGCAAAAAACACCTCAAAATTAAAAATAAAATAGATAATAGATATCAGGCACTACACTATAAACATATATACCTTTAAGCCCAAAATCTAAGGAGTAATATTGGTTGTGTATTTTTAGGTTTTTAAATGTATGAAACATTATATGAACATTTGCAAGTGGCTGGTCCGCACTCGGAGCTCAGGCGGGACTGAGGCTGCGCACAACTAAGCTTCTCATTGTCGGGACGGCTAATGAGAAGCAGCAAATAATCAGGCAAAACACAGTGATCAGGTACGCCCCCTGAAGACGTGTCATCACGAAACGTGCGTCGGAGGCGGTACCTGATCACAATCTTGAACGTAACTATCCCAGAACTTCCTTCTCTGCTTGGTTGGCAGCAGCGGCGGGTGGAACGCACGCTGATCCACAGTGGGAAATTCGAAAGGGAAAGATCCTCCAATCTATACATTTATTACAAGGCGAGCAGCCCCAGTGCCGGGCGGGCACCGAGAAATGTATTTATTTTCTGTTTTTATCCAGTTTTTAAATAAAGCAAGATTACACTATGAGGTGTGTTTTTCTCTGCTCCCACCTATGTATCCACCATGACCTGAACTGATCTGTGAGGAGGAAGAGTTGTCTAAAGTACCGGTGTAAATGTGAACAGGATAAGTCCTGTATAAGCGCATTTGATTGTTTTTTAATTAAAGCAATCAACTACATCTGGTAAGCGGCAAGCCAAACAAATTTTGCTTTGTCACTTTGGGTGAAAGAAGATCTTTGTGGTGAAGGTTGTCACGCTACTTTAGAAGGAGTGAAATATCACTTATCAACAAAAGAATTGTTGTCACAAACTCTTTTTTTCAATTAATGTTTTTTTAAAAATATTTTTTTTCACTTTTTAGTTATTTCTTATTAAGGTTTTGTCAAGGGAGACCAATACTCCTTGGGACTCTGTACGTGGTGTTATTTGGCGATATAGCATTTTTAATGACCAATTAGTGCGAATATGTTGTGAAGCAGTCTTTTTCATTGTATTTTGATTGAGCAATGTATGTGGTAGCACGTAGAATTGTATAGATCAAACATATGTAGTTGCACCTTGAGTAGAGCGCTATCGCAAAGAAACTGCTAAAGTTGTAATCACAGCAACAAATCGATACTTAACCTCCTGAGTGGTACACTATAAATTATTACTACTACAAGTGTCACTAGATAGAAACCACACGGGCTTATGCCAATCCTATGGAGCATTGAAGTCGCTTCAGAGCAAAACTAACACTATATAGAACCAACACGGTCCTTTGGTAATAGGGACTTATACACCAAACTTTAGGCACAGTGAAATCCACCTGCGAGATCACTTAATGAAAGAAGGATTTAATTATCACATATTTATATTTTTCTATAAATTATTTTCTGAAAGATGTGGGCTGTATTGTTGAGTATTAGTGTCAGGAAGCTAGTTGTGAGATAATTTTGGATAAGGTATAATCCCCAATCCTCATTAAATTAGTAGGTACGATGACCAGCGTGTGTGGAAATGCGACTCGCGTACATCTTGCAGTATGTATGCATTCTGTGGAAAGTGGGGTCCCCCAGGGTTCTGTGCTGGGACCAATCCTATTTAATTTGTTCATAAACGACCTGGAGGATGGGGTAAACAGTTCAATCTCTGTATTTGCGGACAATACTAAGCTAAGCAGGGCAATAACTTCTCCACAGGATGTGGAAACCTTGCAAGTAGACCTGAACAAATGAATGGGGTTGGAAACTACATGGCAAATGAGGCTTAATGTGGAAAAATGTAAAATAATGCATTTGGGTGGCAAAAATATGAATGTAATATATACGCTGGGGGGAGAACATCTGGGGGAATCTAGGGTGGAAAAAGACCTGGGGGTCCTAGTAGATGATAGGCTCAGCAATGGCATGCAATTCCAAGCTGCTGCTAACAAAGCAAACAGAATATTGGCATGCATTAAAAAGGGATTAACTCCAGAGATAAAACGATAATTCTCCAACTCTACGAGACTCTGGTTTGGCCGCACCTAGAGTATGCTGTCCAGTTCTGAACACCAGTCCTCAGCAAGGATGTACTGGAAATGGAGCGAGTACAGAGAAGGGCAACAAATCAAATAAAGGAGCACTGAACTTATTCTCTCTGGAGAAGAGACACTTTAGAGGGGATATGATTTAAATTTACAAATACCGTACTGGTGACCCCACAATAGGGATAAAACTTTTCCACGGAAGGAAGTTTAATAAGACTCAAGGCCACTCATTAAAATTAGAAGAAAAAAGAATTAACCTTAAACTGCGTAGAGGGTTCTTTACTGTAAAAGCGGCAAGGATGTGGAATTCCCTTCCACAGGTTGTGGTATTAGTGTTAGGACAATTTGTTGACGCATTTCACACTGAAATCGCGTGCCTAATTAAAATGGTTATGATTAAGCACAAGATGTCAGTGTGAAACGTGTCAACAAAATAAAAAGATTCATTTTGCAATGGCTGAATGGTGGCATGCAGCCAGTTTCTCACTACCTTTCTCTGCTTCAACTATACACTATTCCAACATGATAACGACCCCAAACACACCTCCAAGAGGACCACTGCCTTGCTATAGAAGCTGAGGGTAAAGGTGATGGACTGGCCAAGCATGTCTCCAGACCTAAACCCTATTGACCATCTGTGGGCCATCCTCAAACGGAAGCCGAAGGAGCGCAAGGTCTCTAACTTCCACCAGCTCCGTGATGTCATCATGGAGGAGTGGAAGAGGACTCCAGTGGCAACTTGTGAAGCTCTGGTGAACTCCATGCCCAAGAGGGTTAAGGCAGTGCTGGAAAATAATGGTGGCCACACAAAATATTGACACTTTGGGCCCAATTTGGACATTTTCACTTAGGGGTGTACTCACTTTTGTTTCCAGCGGTTTAGACATTATTGGCTGTGAGTTATTTCGAGTGGACAGCAAATTTACACTGTTATACAAGCTGTACACTCACTACTTTACATTGTAGCAAAGTGTCATTTCTTTAGTGTTGTGACATTATATTATATAATAAAATATTTACAAAAATGAGAGGGGTGTACTCACTTTTGTGAGATACTGTGTGTGTGTGTGTATATATGTGTATATATATGTATGTATGTGCATATGTATATATATATTGTTGCGCATATAACATTTACACAGTCAGGGTGAAAATTGATGCACTACTATGTAATTCCTGTGTTGTTAGTGCCACCTAGTGGATATGATGCATCTTTTCCCCAGAAATACATCAATCAGGGGGGAAAAAATATTGTGGCCACTAGATGGCATTTTTTAAGCTTTGGCTACAGTAGGGAAGGGTTATACCCTCTGTCTGATTTTTATTCCTGTGTGTGTCTTTGGGAAGATTCGTGTTTTTACTGGTGATCACTGTTACTAAGAGAGAGAGGGGAGATCCAAAATTTTAGAGTTGTCACTAGAAAAAAGAGGTGAAGGAAAAATCTTCCAATAGAGGCTCCTGCTCTGGGAACAAATGTCTAAATTGCATTTCTTTTTTTTCTGAGGACTGGTTTCAATTTATCTCAATGAGACCTTTCAGAGTATTGGTGTAGCAAATGACGGGTACGGCCAGATCACACTGAACAGTAGGCATGGCTCAAAGGAAGATAGCTAAAGCTAAACCCATTTGCACTTTAAAAATAAACGAAGACCAATGAAGTGAGTGCATAGTGCAGGCGCTGCTGCATTATGTAATACTCGTATGTTCCTTCCCAACATACAGTATAGTCAGACTCAGAGCTGAACATTCAATGCTGAAGCTTACAACTCAGCCTGGAGTACACAGATCACAGTGGGTCGCTCCCTCTGTAGCCCGTCCATTCCAAAAAGTCTTTGATTCGTTTTAATGAATGTGAGGCATTCTATGATTGGAGGAGGAAAGATTGCCACCTTCATCTGCACTTTCTTGTCATTCTGATTTCTATTGGGGTTTCTAACACACGGATTTGTAGATTATCCTTTTTTACGATTGAAAAGAGAATCTTCCTGGACCTCTTTTGAGATATTGAGAGCTCAAGGACCTGGTCATACTGGCTTATGTGGATGCCACAATAGTGACAGAACAGTACTACTAGTCCATTAATGAACAGACTTAGACCCCATACACACTATACAGCTTTTGTTGTCAAATTTCCGTTAGATTTACCAAAATCATGTAGTGCAAGGGCCTGCCTGATTGTATACAAATTGAAACTCTAATGCCGCGTACAGACGATTTTCCAACAACAAAAATCTTGGATTTTGGCAAAACGGATGTTGGCTCAAACTTGTCTTGCATACACACGGTCACACAATTGTCGGAAATTCCGAACGTCATGAACGCGGTGACATACAACACATACAACGAGCCGAGAAAAATGAAGTTCAATAGCCAGTGCGGCTCTTCTGCTTGATTCCGAACATGCGCGAAATTTACGACAACGGATTTTGTTGTCGGAAAATTTGAGATCCAGCTCTCAAATTTTTGTTGTCGTAATTTCCGACAGCAAATGTTCGATGGAGCCTACACACGGTCGGAATTTCCGACAACAAGCTCACATTAGTTTGACCTCCTATTATATGGTTTTGGTAAATCTGAAGGAAAAAAATCTACAGAAAATTGTATAGTGTGTATCCATCATAAAAGGAAGTCCTTACATGTGTCTGCAGTTTCCTTTATGGTAGTATATACTCCCAAATTTAGCATCGTCAGTGTGGCTAGGTTAATTTGCCAATTCCTCAGTGACTAATTTTCCTACATTATCATTGCTACATTTGTACAGGGCTTTTATTGCTTTAATAAATACCCTGGTTTTTATTTTATAGGCCTCATTAAAATAGGTACTGGAACCCCTACCTACATACAGGAGGCCTTTGTTTTGGTGCATGCAGGCAGCTTATGAAAGTGGATGCAGCTGCATTCGTGGCTGTGCACCTGCACCGCTACATCTGCATCCACTTCCATAGGTTGCCTGCATGCACCAAAACAAAGGTATGCAGTAGGGGTGCCAGCAACCATCTTAGAGGCCATAGGCTAAGAAAGAAACACAATTATTATAATTGTTTTGTAAATTATTTCTAAAATATTTTCTATTATATAAAGACTAGAGCTGTGGGCATATGTAAGCAACATGAATGTATTTTAATAAGCATAGTATACACCATTGTGGTGATTTCATGTGTGTTTTTTTTAAAAAAAGTGTAGCATGCATTTTTTGCACGTTCTGGAAAGCATGTAAAATCACATAAATGCACTGTAAAACACAAGTAAAAAAAAAAGCATATAAACACACATGAATGCACGATAAACCCAAGTGAAAAAAAAAAAAAAATGCCTAAAATGCATGTAGAACTGTGCACTGAAAACAGGGATTGCGGTGTGAACGAGCTCACCCACTATGCAGTAGACATGTGCATTTTCATCACAAACGATAACGAACGTGCAGAATCTGAAAACCGAAGGATCCGACATAAACAAATGCTTTATTTTTGTTTTCGTTGTGACAACATTTCGATATAGATAGGAGATTCGACATGACGCTAACAATAGTGATCTGTGTCCATCGAACCTGTGGTTGAATGTGCCTAACCTTAGCTCTATTAGTCCAAGATTATTCGAGAGAAAAGATTCAACATTATAGAGACTATAGCAAAAAAGGTTGAATGTGCCTAACCTAACTCTATTAACTTTCATTTTTTAACTACCGTATATACTCGACTATAGGCCGTCCCGAGTATAAGCCGAGACCCCTAATTAACCACAAAAAAATGGGAAACCTGCATTGACCCGTGTATAAGCCGAGGGTACAAAATGCAGCAGCTACTGTAAGTGGAAAAGAGGGCCAGCAATGCCCATCTGCAGCTGCCTGTCCCCTGTACAGACCCCCCCGTGTCCCCATTACAGCCTACCTGTGCCGATCTTCGGTCCCCGGTCCCCGCTCTCCGGTCTTCGGTCCCCGCTCTCCGGTCTTCGGTCCCCGCTC
Organism: Lithobates sylvaticus; assembly: GCA_028564925.1. Classification (NCBI taxonomy): domain Eukaryota; kingdom Metazoa; phylum Chordata; class Amphibia; order Anura; family Ranidae; genus Lithobates; species Lithobates sylvaticus. The sequence goes on along the minus strand of CM053030.1, from coordinate 95,486,344 downwards.
TCCGGTCTCCGGTCTTCGGTCTTCGGTCCTCGGTCCCCGGTCCCTGCTCTCCGCTCTGTCCCCGCTCGCCGCTCTCCGCTCTGTCCCCGTGTACGGTGCCATTGCAAAATTAAAAAGCCGCGCCTCCTCCTCATCCTCGTCCGTGATAGGAGGAACGCTGTTTTCCCAGCAGTCAGTGCGCAGTGTTCCGCCTATCACGGACGCCCTCTCATCCTCGTCCATGAGATGAGAATGACAGGGCATCCGTGATAGGCGGAACACTGCACTGCTGGGAAAATTAGTGTCCGCCTATCACGGACGGGCAGGAGGAGGCGGCGCGGCTTTTTAAAACTGCCGTCTGTCTGCATGACAAGCTGTTCATGTAGGCAGACGGCAGTGACTCGAATATAAGCCGAGGGGGGGACTTTCAGCCCTAAAAAATGGGCTGAAAATCTCGGCTTATATTCGAGTATATACGGTAAATTAAATAAATAAAAACGAATTTCAGGAGTAACTAAATAAATTTATTTTTTGGACGAAAACTAAATTCCAAAATGAAATATTTCAGTGTTAAATGTTAAATATCTCAGCTTTTACTATTTGCACATATGTGGCTATGAACACTTTCATCTCATATATCATTTTAGTTTTAGTAACATCCATCATCCATCACTTGAAACCAATGGTCACATTTGTGCAGATCTGTCAGGACATGTTAATCCAGTGCTTTGCTGACTGGCACAAATGACACTTTTATTTCAGTTCCAGAAGGCAGTGTGAACCTTTATAAAAAAAAGACCGAAAACTATCCTATGAAAATTGGGGTTTCTGGCTCATCTTGGCTTGATTATTTCCAGTTATTCAATTTGGTTCAATATATTCAATATATTTAGTTTGGTTGATGTATTTGTATAGCTGAGCAAATATGACTATGATTATTAGTTTATGTATGTATTAAATTATGTAACTTGTCAAAAAATGCATGAATAAACTTCCCTAAAGAAAGATGATCTGATTGGTAAAATGTCAAGCACAATTTTATCAAACAAAAAGAATTACAATGAACATATACTGTACATCTCACTGCAGTATCCCCAGTGTCAGTAACAAAGTATTTGCCACTTTTATGCATATTTATGAAAATAAAAGTGACATTATTTTTATTCACTGACAGTTTGACGGCCATCCCAGCTATCCCAGTCTAGCTGTGAGTATCACAAGACACTCGAAATGTAAGAGGTTAAATTCTGTGATAAATCAAAAGAAAAAAATTAAATAAAATAAAAAAAATTATATATATATATATATATATATATATATATATACACACACACACACACACACACACACTACCAAAAGCATTGGGACTCCTACCTTTACACGCAGGTGAACTTTAATGGCATCCCAGTCTTATGCCCCGTACGCACGATCGGCCATCGATTGGACATTCCGACAACAAAATCCATGGATTTTTTCCGACGGATGCTGGCCCAAACTTGTCTTGCATACACGCGGTCACACAAATCTTGTCGGAAATTCCAACCGTCAAGAACGCGGTAACGTACAACACGACAAGCCGAGAAAAATTAAGTTCAATAGCCAGTGCGGCTCTTCTGCTTGATTCTGAGCATGCATGGCACTTTTGATCGGAATTTACAAATTTACAGTACGCAAACGGATTTTGTTGTCGGAAAATTTGAGAACCAGATCTCAAATTTTGTGAGATGGAAATTCCGATGGAAACTGTCCAATGGAGCCTACACACGGTCGGAAATCGCACATTTTACGTTGGAAAGTCCAACCGTGTGTATACGGCATTAGTCTGTAGGGTTCAATACTGTTAGCCCACCCTTTGTAGCTATAATAGCTTCAACTCTTCTGGGAAGACTGTCCACAAGGTTCAGGAGTGTGTCTATGGGAATGCTTGTCCATTCTTCCAGAAGCGCATTTGTGAGGTCAGACACTGATGTGGACAAGAAGTCCTGGCTCGCACTCTCCGCTCTGATTAATCCCAAAGGTGTTCTATGGGGTTGAGGTCAGGACTCTGTGCAGGAGCATGAAATTGTCCAAAATGTCTTAGTATGCTGGCGTCTTGAGAGTTCCAATCACTGGAATTAAGGGGCCAAGCCCAACCCCTGAAAAACAACCCCACACATAATCCCCCCTCCACCAAATGATTTGGACCAGTGCACTGAGCAGGTCCATAAAGACATGAATGAGCGAGTTTGGGGTGGAGGAACTTGACTGGCCTGCACAAAGTCCTGACCTCAACTCGATAGAATGCCTTTGGGATGAATAAGAGCAGAGACTGCGAGTCAGGCCTTCTCGTCCACATCAGTGCCTGGCCTCACAAATGCGCTTCTGGAAGAATGGGTAAACATTCCCATAGACACATCCTGTGGACTAAGACTGGGATGCCATTAAAGTTCATGTGTGTGTAAAGGCAGGTGTCCCAATACTTTTGCTATTATAGAGTGTCTCTCTCTCTCTTTCTCTCTATCTATATATATATATATATATACAGGCATACCCCACTTTTAAGAACACAATGGGGTTTATTTACTAAAGCTGGAAAGTGTAAAATCAGGCTCACTTCTGCATAGAAACCAATGAGCTTCTAACCCCAGCTTGGTCAATTAAGCTTTGGTAATAAAACCTGGAAGCTCATTGGTTTCTATGCAGAAGTGAGCCTGATTTTGCACTTTCCAGCTTTAGTAAATAAACCCCATTGTGTACTTAAAAATGGGGTATGCCTGTATATACACACGCACACACTGTACATATATATAGGGATTGGAAAAAATTATGGAAACACCAGATAAAAGAATTAAATTGTTACCCAATATGGTGTTGGACCACCTTTTGGCATTCAAGACCTGGCCTGAATTCACCTGGGAATTGAGAATAAAAACTCTTGGATGGTGGATAATGGAATCTAATACCACTCTTCATGCAAACATCATTCCAGTTCTTGCAGCGATGCCAGAGCCAGGAAAATGAGCCTGAATCTTGTTCTCCAAAATTTACCATAGTGGATCGAAGATATTGAGGTAAGGTGAGAGGCTTCATCTGCATGCTTGTCAGGCCATGATTCGCCAACACCAGCTGTGTGAATCGAAGCATTATGGTCTTGGTAAATAACGCTGTCTTCGGGAATCAATGTCTGCACCATGGGGTGCACATGGTCGGCCAAAATTTGTACATAGTCGCTTGCAATAATTCTACCTTTCAAGGTGATGGTGGGGCCTGCAGAGTACCAAGACATGGTGCTGCCACCATGCTTTACCGTTAGCACAAGACGTATGCTTGGGACGGTGTTCACCACACCACGTCTGTATAAACAATAAACACGTCTGGTGGCTTGGAACAGTATGAAGTTCGATTCATTGGACCATATTACAATCTTCTATTGATCGACAGTCCATGGTTTATGGGTGTTGCACCACTCTCTCCTCTTCTGAGCATCAATATCAGTCACTAGTGGTTTGGCAATTGCAGCTTGCCCGTGAATGTTTTGCTTATGGAGATCCTTCCAGTTTTTATGGATACGGCTTTGGAAGACTAAAATTGATCTCTGCAGTCACTTTGTAGCACTTGTTTTCTTATTCCAGATCACAATCCCACGCCATGTCCTTTTGTCTCTTTCAGTCAGTTGATCGCGTCGACCGCGCTTATGCTTATCAGACGACATTTTCCCAGCAACTGTATAAGCCGTCATAACTTTTTGATACTGTACCTCGCGACACCACAAATAAATTGGCAACTTTAGTCACAGAGGCACCAGCTAAACAGGACTCCGTATTACTAGCAGCCCACGCATTGAATGATAAAAAGTGAGACTTCCCATCTGTTAGCTAGGTGTCTCATCACACAGCGGAAGCAAAAGAATGTTACATCACTTCCGCTTTCACAGCAAAACATGTCTTCATTTTTACACCTGCAAATCATGTAGTGTTTACATATTTTTGTCATTTTGTGTATATACAGTATCTCACAAAAGTCAGTACACCCCTCATATTTTGTAACTACTTTATTATATCTTTTCATGTGACAACACTGAAGAAATGGCACGTTGCTACAATGTAAAGTAGTGAGTGTACAGCTTGTATAACAGTGGAAATTTGCTGTCCCCTCAAAATAAGTCAACACACAGCTATTAATGTCTAAACCACTGGCAACAAAAGTCAGTACACCCCTAAGTGAAAATTAGCCATTTTCCCTCCCCGGTGTCATGTGACTTGTTAGTGTTACAAGGTGTGAATGGGGAGCAGGTTTGTTCAATTTAAATTAAAGATTACCAGGACCCTGAAACTGAGCTGCAGCACGGAGGCCAAGACCATACAGCTGTTTAACAGGACTGGTTCCGCTAAGAACAGGCCTCACCATGGTCAAGCAAAAAAAGTTGAGTGCACTTGCTCAGCGTAATATCCAGAGGTTGTCTTTGGGAAATAGGCATATGTGACATATGAGTGCTGCCAGCATTGCTGCATAGGTTGAATGGGTGGGGGGTCAGCCTGTCAGTGTTCAGACCATACACCGCCCACTGCATCAAATTGGTCTGCATGGCTGTCATCCCAGAAGGAAGCCTCTTCTAAAGATAATGCACAAGAAAGCCTGCAAACTGTTTGCTGAAGACAAGCAGATTAAGGACATGGATTACTGGAACCATGTCCTCTGGTCTGATGAGACCAAGATAAACTTATTTGGTTCAGAAGGTGTCAAGCGTGTGTGGCGGCAACCAGGCGAGGAGCACAAAAAAAAGTGTGTCTTGCCTACAGTCAAGCATTGTTGTGGGAGTGTCATAGTCTGGGGCTGCATGAGTGCTGCCAGAACTGGGGAGCTACAGTTCATTGAGGGAACCATGAAAGCCAACATGTACTGTGACATACTGAAGCAGAGCATGATCACCTCCCTTCAGAGACAGGGCCGCAGGGCAGTATTCCAATATGATAATGACCCCAAACACACCTCCAAGACGGCCACTGCCTTGCTAAAGAAGCTGAGGGTAAAGGTGATGGACTGCCCAAGCATGTCTCCAGACCTAAACCCTATTGAACATTTGTGGGGCATCCTCAAATGGAAGGTGGAGGAGTGTGAGGTCTCTAACATCGACCAGCTCTGTGATGTCGTCATGGAGGAGTGGAAGAGGACTCCAGTGGCAACCTGTGAAGCTCTGGTGAATTCCATACCCAAGAGGGTTAAGACAGTGCTGGAAAATAATGGTGGCCACACAATATATTGACAATTTGGGCCCAATTTGGACATTTTCACTTAGGGGTGTACTCACTTTTGTTGCCAGCAGTTTAGACATTAATGGCTGTGCGTTGAGTTATTTTGAGGGAACAGCAAATTTACACTGTTATACAAGCTGTACACTCACTACTTTACATTGTAGCAAAGTGTCATTTCTTCAGTGTTGTCACATGAAAAGATATAATAAAAAATATTTACAAAATTGTGAGATACTGTATATACAGTATATATATATATATATATATATATATATATATATATATATATATATATATATATTATACATGTTATACGGTTCTATTACTGACCTCCTTTTAAAAATGCTAGTTGCCTGGCTCCCTGGATTTACTATATACTATTTACTATATTAGTGCAACCTGTAATACTAAAACAGCTAATTTGCATAGTTATTTTAGATGCATACATATTGAAGCCACTGGGTCAGCATGTCAACCAGGCAAAATAAATATGTGTAATCTTCATGTAGTGAATTATTGATTACCACTCAATTCTATCAGACGTGCATAAAAAGAAGCAAGTAAAAGCCGACCTCCAGCCTGAAACTTACAAATGCAGTATCGCCATAGGTTATTAACACAAGCCTCTGAATAGACACACTGGGATTTTGTTTCGTAAAGTTTTAGAGATTGTTAACTTTTCAAAGGGAATATTCACATTTGAAAGTGAATGTTCACTGAGCTTAAAGTGTAACTCTACTTTTGTTAAGAAAAAATAAATAAAAAATCCTCTCAGGGTGATTAATGTATTTATTTTAAAAAGATTTGTTGCAGATTGCTACCTTTTTCTGTAGCTGCTTGTTTCATCCTGTCCTTCCTAGACAGATTTTCAGAATATTTATACAAAAAAGTGCTGTGCTGATGTAATACTAAAATAATAAATACAGTCCTCGTGTGAAAGACTTCTATAGGTGCCTGGTCCCAGGCATTGGTGAGCGTGTACATGAGGTACCCCCTGTAATAGGCCTGTGTGATGGAGATAGATAGAGCTTCCCTCTGAGGAAGACGGGATTACGAAACGCGTTAGGGTGTAGCTACGCAGCTCCCCTGTCTGCCAGTCCCAGTCTGTGTCATCCCAGGTCTCATCGCGTTCAGCAACACCAGGAAGCAGTGAGAATGACATGTACTGTGCAGTGAGGACACAACATTGGCATTGCTGGTTTTATCTGATGATCTTGTAAGCATAATTTTATTGGTTGCGGGTATGTTCCCAAATAAAACGGCGTTCCGCTATGTGAATTCCTTCTTTTTCTACATGTAACATTTGGTGAGCTACCTTAAGAAATTATCGTGATATATACAAGAGCAGGATTCTTTTCCACACCATAAGGAGAGACTAGGGTTAATCTTTTGCTGTCTTTCGAAGGACTTGATCCCAGAATAGCAGTTTACTCAGTTGTTCCTGGAGATAATAAGGCTGATTTTTAGCCCATTTGTGGTAAGTGCATTACCAACGGGGACCACTTTGTGCACGAGGTTTCCGGTGATGGTATAGAGTCTTTGAGGCTTCCCTACGATTCGGAGGGGTCACGGAGCACTACATCTACCCTACGGACTTCTGTTGGGACTCACATATGAATTATTGTTTGTGTGTGCTTTTTATTCCATTGCACCTAATACTCTTAGTTATTTTTTCTAGTGCTGTTAATGCTGGGATAATTTTGTTCATATTTTATCTTTGCATCTTTTTTAATTGGTTTTATTTTAATAATAGCTGCTATAGTGCATCAACTTTTTTATCTGTTTGAGTGCTGCGATCAGTAATACGTAGTGTTTCTGATATTTTAGATAGATAGATAGATTGACTCATGTGCAGAGGTCTTTGGCGTGTTTATAGTACAGTGCAGCTCTCTATTATCACAGTGAGAATACAATAAACAATCTCACATACGTTGTGTTAGGTAGGTTATGGTGCCTTATAGATAATTACTTTGGACAGCTCACTCTGTTGTACAATTTCATGGCAGGCAGGAGGAATGCCCTGAAGGGATCCTCAAATCTTAACAACCCAATTGGCTACACTACATGAGAATCTCTAAAAGACACTAACGTGTTTCCTTGTCATGTTATCCTATGACACGTAAGTGCCTACTTTTATATCTTTGATTTACATTTTTGCTGAGCATTCCATGTAAATGTATAATACATTTATTTTATGCATTTGCACGGGAGAATTCCACATAAAGCATAAACAAGTGGTTGTGTAAAATTAAAGTAATGGCGCCCCCTAGTGGTTACAATGAAATTATTGCTTTTAATTTTGATCTCATTTTTAAAAACCTTGTAAAGCAGATTGGCCTCTTTAAAAATATCTATCTATCTATCTATCTATCTTGCTTCTATCTATCTATGCTTTTGTGTTTTTCAAAATAGTAACACTTTTTGGGAACTGTATTTACAATATAAATAATACATTTATTATAAATATTAAAATAGATATTCACATAATAAATATATAATACATTTATTTTGAACAATTTTGCATTCCAAGCCAGAAAAGCCTGCAATGCTAAATGGTGCGTATTAGTAATAAATTAACACCCCTATACCAATACAAAAAATATACACATGTACATAAGATTGTATTAGACATCATATAGTAGTTTCCTCATCATCCCTTGCCAAAGTTGGGTGATGGCTTGCTTGCTGGGACTACCGACGCATTTCACAGGTCACTGCCCACTTCATCAGGAAGAGAACTACAGCCAGGCTCTGTCAAATATATATGTACCCTCTAGTGTGTGCTACTAGCAGTGGCAGTGTAGGTAAAAGCATTGTCTGGCTCTAGGACTAAATCTGAGTCAATTAATTGGGTCAGTGTTATTAGAGGCCAGGGTTGGGGGACTCATCCTGGCAGCTCTCTGGTGCCCCCCCTGGTGTCTAGAATACTGGAGAATGTTCTAAAACTAGAGGGCGGGGGTTGAATATTTAGAGGCCTTTAGCCAATGGGGGCCTGGCAGGTAACTAAAGAGCCTTTAAATGGTCATGAGCCATGCCAGAACTGAGTTTGGGTGGAAGATGGAGAAGCAACGCTGAGGGAGGCTGTTGGTGGCCCTTGAGGGACCCCTTACCAGGGGGGCTGAGCTTCGGGCTGGGAGCTCAGGAAAGCTGACCTGGAAGGATTTCACCACACGAGGCGGTGGAGGGATTCAGACCGGAGAGGCAGCGGGAAGGAGTAAGTAGAGACAGTGAGTAGATCAGCACAGTGCAGGGACAGACAAGGGGAGAGACTGCCAGCTATAGCAGGTCTCTCTTAAAGAACGCAGTGTGCCAAGTCTTTATATAACCTTGCCCTGGGAGATCTCCATGAGTGTGTGCCAGCCAGGCAGGACTGGGAGAAGTGTGCCAGTCAGGAGGACTGGGGAAAGCAAGCAGCCAGTTGGGCTGGTATCTTCTGCAGCAGTAGAACTGGAATCAGAATCTACAGGAAGGCAGGTGGTGATGCTGATCACCCCACATGGGGCTACTTTATCCACAAAGGGACAGAATGTTCCTAGCCTGTAATGGAATTAACTAAAGAGACTTAAACCCTGGAGTGAATCAGCAGGAGCTTTGCATAGGAACCAGGTGTGTGCAGGTGGAAGGAAGGAGAAGACCTTTGTAAATAGGGAGGAAGTTGTCCCCTTTTGTTCTTTGTTCTGGACATTTTTCAAGTTGGGCATCCCATAATTCCCTACCCCATCCAAGTTATCAACCCCTAATATAACAACAAACAAAACAAGCCAAGGACTGTTTTCTGAGTTTGAGTGCATGAAGGAAATGCTGTGTGCCTGGTCATGCAATAGTAGGGAACCCTAAACTCAGCAGCTCTTACTAGGTTTGTGCTGCATATATAATAAGGTCATACAAAACTAAGCAAGATAATACGACCAGTTGTTGCAAGCTTCTGGAATGGCTAGGTCAGTTCATCTGGTATTTTTCCAGTTTGTTACCATAGGCCAAGGTTCAAGCCTTAAAATCAGGCTTTCTTAGGTATAGACATCTAGGGAATACTTGGTCATCATACTAGTCATCCATTAACATTTCCCAAGTGGCCTGTATTTTATGACAGGGGGCCAGAGGGGCGAAAAGGTATCCCCTGCTAAGCCAGGTGTAATGGTTGTCCAATGTATTTTGGTGGTGGCTGTTCACATGTAAGCACTCAGCAGGGGCGGCCCATCCATTAAGGATGCACGGGTGCTGCCCCCTCTATCCACGCAACCCCCTACATGGTTAATGAATAGATTTATGCTATGCATGAATCTATCCACGGTTGCAGTGGCCACCCCCTATGTATGCGTCCGGCCCCTTTCATGATGTTGGGCGCATGAATTACAGTGGTGGGGATGTTTTTCGAAGCAACCCGATTAGAGCCATATGCTCTAATAGGCTTCAAAAAAGGTGGACTCGAAACGCAGATCATTGCGTTCGGAGCCCACCCAGGTGTGTTAGAAAAACAAATGAATATTCACTTTTCTAACACATCGCCTATCCGCCAGTCTGATACCCATTTCCAGATTGGCTGAAAGGTCAGGCGATCCTATTGGATGCTTGGTGGAGGGGAGGAGACATGCTGCCAGATGCCAGCTGCAGCCTGATCCCCTGCCCAATGTGCCCGCTGATCCCTGCCACTGTGTGTCCGCCGATCCCCGTCACTGTGTGCCCGCCGATCCCCACCGATGTGTGCCCACCGATCCCCGCCACTGATGGGGCCGGTGGACCGTCAGAGCGGGAGGGGTTGAGGTGCCACTGAGGGGGGATGGTTGTTTGCCGCCCCCCCAACCAAAAAGCCACCAGCCGCCACTGGCACTCAGACACCTGTAGCTCGATGCCTGGTGCTCCAAAAGCTACATGAGCTACTTTTGAGGCAGAATTGGGTGTTTTTGACACCATAGACTTTACTAGGAATGCCTGAAACTGTGCGAATCAAATGTTTTTAAGCTTTTTCTTTCGGGCATCTCCTTAGCTAAAGAAAGAAATACTCATGTAAAATGCTTGAAATGCACTTCTAAACCACTCACCACTTTACTGCAGTAAGAATAAAAATGTGCTTCTTTTGTAATTTAAAGTCATATTAAACCCTCACTTTTAAAGCACTTTCGGCAGCTGATTTATTCACTTACTGAGATGAGGCTTCTTTATCTTTTGATCCTTGCTTTTGTTCCTGTTTAACCCCTTTACGCCTAAGGGGTAAAACGAATCTTAATGCCTAAGCACAATTTTGTAACGTTGACATGTGTTAGTAAAATCGTACAGATCACCACAACTACTTTGTGCATCCAGGTGGATTATACCTTTTTTTCAAGACAAATTGGGATTTTATTTGGTAGTAAATGGTTATGGATATCTCCTGTTTTTTTTTTTTTTTTATTATCAAAGAAAAACTGGCCCAAAATAGTAAAAAAAAATATATATATTTTTTTAATTTAGCTGTATATTTCTTGTTACTACCATAATCTACCACCAAAGAACAACCCCAAAAAATGTGGTGATTGCAGCGATACCACGTGCTGTATGTGTCAGTTGTTGTTTGCACTCATAGTACAGCCTAGAAGCAATAGTGCCCATTTTGCTATTTTTTTTTGTCCTACCTAAAACACACTGACACTAACTGACACTGATGCTAATTTAAAAAAAAATCCTGCCCAAAATATACTGACACTGATCTTTGACCCTGACCTTGATCTTTGACTCTTACTTGATCCAAACACTAACCCTGGCACTGACCTAAATCAAACTTTGATCCAGGTATTTTTTCTTTATTTTTATTATTTTTTTATTTTTATTTTTTTTACAGACTTTTTTTCCTCTTTGCAAGGAAAGAGAAATATTCATGATATATTTCCTCTCCATTCACAGAGAGAGAAAAACACGGGACGGGCTTCACAGTGAATGACCACTGTGGTAGCCAATCAGAGGCTACCACAGCGATCATATGACCTGGAATCGAGAGATTTGGGTCCAGATGGTTAATAGTGGGCCCGAGGCGCTCTGTGAGACCCCCGGTCTCTGTGCTGGGAGCGCGCTGTGCTGCACATTCCCAGCACAAAGGGAGATACACATATATGCGGCCCCACGGAAAAAAAGCCCAGTGCAGTGGTGCCACATATATGTGTTGGCGGAAAGGGGTTAAACTGGTACCATAAATGCTGCCCCATTTTTCCTACTACAGGGTGGCTCCTTTCTCTTGCAGCATCCTATAGAGCCACCCTTTGCAAGCAGAGACTAGAGTTGTGTCTCCCTACATTGTGTGGATCAAGGAACCCTCTTGTTCCACTCTCTTTCTCCCCCCTTCCTTCACCAAGCTAACATTGTTCACTGCTAACTCTTACCTGTGAGGTCCAAAAGTTCATGGAAGCAGAAATGAAAGGGCAGAAGCGGGCAGCTTTGGAAGTTGTAAACTGAACGTGCTGGGGTAAGAAATGTAACAAATAGTTTACTATGGAAAATTTATTTCACGGTGTTCAATGTGTTAAGCTAAAAGCACTGAAGATGTAATACTACTGTTAAATCTTTTAGTAATTAATAAACTTTGTGGGTGCACAGTGCCTAATTTGAAGCCCAGCGGATGATGGCAGTCTCACCCAGAAGCACTGTGAAAAGTCTGCTGAATGTGTCTGAAATGGATCATGTAAAAATACGACTAGAGGTAAATTGAGTGCATATCCTATCATAACTACACTAATAATGTTTCCTGGATGGCTTCAGCAGCTCACAGGTTGATAGTGCTGGTATAAAGTATAGATTTACTTGGCATTATGCGTTTTTCTTGTTTGTGCAGCCAACGGGAAAAAAGTTAATATAATGGGTTACCTCAATTGAACATGAATGCTGGCCTGGCCCTGTGTTTGCATACATCTTCACTGAAAACAAAGTGTGCCTAGGCACTACTAGAGGATTCTATTGGGAGGTCTGCCCTGCATTACACCAAAAGAGCAATCCATCTCCCGGGGCAGAGTTTTCAGATCACAGCAGGATGTACTCAGAGCCAGGAGACTGCCAACATTTTTGCTGGAAACAGCAATTATCCTCAGTAAAGGTGTCCCTTCATTTTCTCAGAGGCTCTCAAGTACAAATGAATAATGAATAAAAACGCAGATTTTTTGTTATTTTATCTTTTTTTCTTTATTTAACCACTTGCTTACTGGGCACTTAAACCCCCCTCCTGCCCAGACCAATTTTCAGCTTTCAGCGCTGTCACACTTTGAATGACTATTGCGCGGTCATACAACACTGTACCCAAATTACATTTTTATCCTTTTTTATTTTTCACACAAATAGAGCTTTCTTTTGGTGGTATTTAATCACCTCTGGGTTTTTATCTTTTGCTAAACAAACAAAAAAAAGACAGAAATGTTTGAAAAAAAAACATGTTTCATAGTTTGTTATAACATTTTGCAAACAGGTAATTTTTCTCCTTCATTGATATTTGTTGATGAGGCTGCACTGATGGGCCCTGATGGGCTGCACTGATAGGCACAGATAAGGCGACACTGATAGGCACTGATAAAATGGCACTGATAAGGTAGCACTGATGGGTGTCACTGATGGGTGTCACTGATGGGCACTGAAGGGCACTGATAGATGGCACTGATAGGTGGCACTGATGGGCACTGGTAGGCGGCACCGTTGTGCACTGGTAGGTGGCACCGATGACTCTGCAGAGCCTCTCCACGATCGGGACTGATGTCCCTCTCACAGCCGCAGGTGATAGCAGATTATCGGCTCTGTTTACATCATATGATCATCTGTCATTGGCTGACAGCTGATCATGTGGTAAAGGGTCGGGATTGATCCCTTACTCCGATCTCTGATCAGCCAAGTCTCATAGACTCGCTGATCACAGAGTGCACTGCTTGTGTAGAGCAGGCCGCTCTAACACAGGAGGACGTCTATTGACGCCCCCGGCAAAGTAGGTCCGCGCTGTAGAGAAAGGGATATCACCGCTCCAGGCAGATCAAATAGGAATGAACCGCTCCTCTAGTTTGGAAGCCACAGGTGCTGGCAATGCATGTAGCAATGAAATTGAGAAAAATTCTGGACAGCCACACTCCAAAAATTAGCCAATTGCCTAATTTTTGGAGTGCAGCAGTCCAGGATTTTTCTCAATTTCATAGGTCCGTGCTGTAGCCACCATTCAGCTATAACACGGACAGGAAGAGGTTAAGAATGCATACTTGAATATACTTTTTTTCCAAAATCAGATTCATCTTCTGAAATTTTCATACTCCCATTCCTAGGCTTACTGTCACCTTTATGTAAAATTATACTACACCTCAAGTATGTAGTACGGTGCAGTCATCCACTTTATATGCTTGTCTGTGAAACTTACTTTTCACTTGACATTTATTGCAGCAAAATTAACTGTAATTAGGGTTGAAAAAAGACTGCCCACAAGTACAAGAACAGCCGGGGGACCGGATCTTGAAGCTTATCTACAATTAACTTTAGTCTATCCACACATTCCAAATATGTGTGTGCTTTTATAATAGCAGAAGTCAGTTCATGAAATTCAGCATATTTCAGGTTTAAATATACGGTTCATATGCCAAGCTGAGCTAAATCAGGCTTCATATTGCGTACTTTCTGCTTTTTTTTTTTCTTTCTAACTTTGAGGTTTGGCAATCGTTCTGTACCTATAGTGATGAACTATTGTTGATGAACAAAAGGAAAGTTGAGTGGGAATAAGTAACATAGACCAGTTAGCTCAACATTTAATTCTGACCTGGTTGATACATAGTCGAAATTTTAATGTTCCATTTAACGTTCAAAATTTTCTTTTTTTTTTCCTTTATTTTATTTGTTATGTTCAGTTATGTTTAGTTAGGCATATATAAAGTTGTCACGCTTACCTGTAACCCAGGTGGTCAGACACTATAGCTAGCTTATGTGTTCTTCACTTGTACCAGCCCCCTTTTTCCATAAGGCAAGCAGGCCTACCGGTACTCGGTTGCCCTCCAAGACTTATACACAATGCTATAGTGCCTGGCCACCATGGTGGGGCAGGTGTGAACTGAGCAAAGCAAACAGGTACACTTGCAGTTGGCAGAGTGGTTCAATTAGAGTCCAGGTACAACGCAGGCAAGGCTAAGAATAGTTAGGGTCAAATCTGTAGTCAAAAGGCAGGCATACTTCAGATAGTAGTCGATATGCGATCTGAGGTTGTCAATGAGGGAATCTAAACAGCAGAGCAGAACAGACAAACAGAGAGCTTGGAGCATGTGTTACAGATGCAATTTTACAAGCATGAGACTGCAGACTTGGCTGGCTTAAATCAGGTTTGTTTTCCACCCGGAGACTGGCATACATCAGCCACCTTGCAGGTGGACAGACAGACAAGGAAAATGCCACAACCAAACCCAGGATGCAGGAATGAGGAGCAGGAGCATTACATTTCCTGACAAAAGTATTGTATATTAATATATTGTAGATTTATATGCAGCAACAAGATAGAGTTCTTGCGTAGTTATCACATTTTCCAGACTCATATCAGCTCCAATACAATCCTGCTGATTAACCACTTGACTAAAAGCCTGTAATACCCCTTCTTTACCAGGCCATTTTTCAGCTTTAAGTGCTGTGAAAGTTTGACCATCAATTATTCTGTCATACAACTGTGTACCCAAATGAGTTTTATATCATAGCTCTTTTTTTTCTATAAAAAGGAACAAAAAGGCAAAAAGTTTACTTTCCGTTAAAATGCCAAAAAAGTATGAAAACCAACGAAATTACCATAGTTTGTAAATAATCACCCTGAGGTGATTTAATTTCTGCATACATTTTTGGGGAAATTAAGAAACATGAAGGTACTGAGGGGGTTAAACAAGGAGCTTGAGAATGGGGTACTAAATACATCAATGTACAGGTCATACACAGAGGAAGGAAGAAGTAAAGGGGTTAATGTACTAGTTACATACAGTGGAAGGATCAGTGCCGATCCTGACCTCCCTGGGGCCCTAAGCAAAATTCTGCTAAGGGGCCCTCTACTTGACCCGTGATGCCGTGAGCTATGTAAACCATTTGCCATTGCCACACAGTCACACCTGACACTTTAGTGCTCCCAAAACAATCCTCCCTCCTTTAAACAAAACAGTCAAAGAATAAGTACAACAATATAGAACAGAATGAGGTCCCCAGAGAGCCCCCCTTACATCAGGGTCCTCAGAGTGCCCCCCTTACAACAAGGTCCCCAGACAGCCCCCCCTTAAATCAGTGTCCTCAGAGAGTCTCCCCCTACATCAGGGTCCCCAGAGAGCCTTCCCCTACATTAGGGTCCCCAGAGAGCCCCCCTTACATCAGGGTCCCCAGAGAGCCCCCCTTACATCAGGGTCCCCAGAGAGCCCCCCTTACATTAGGGTCCCCAGAGAGCCCCCCTTACATTAGGGTCCCCAGAGAGCCCCCCTTACATTAGGGTCCCCAGAGAGCCCCCCCCTTACATCAGGGTCCCCAGAGAGCCCCCCCTTACATCAGGGTCCCCAGAGAGCCCCACCCTTACATCAGGGTCCCCAGAGAGCCCCCACCCTTACATCAGGGTCCCCAGAGAGTCTCCTTCTTACATCAGGGTCCCCAGAGAGCCCCCCCCTTACATCAGGGTCCCCAGAGAGCCCCCCCCCCCTTACATCAGGGTCCCCAGAGAGCCCCCCCTTACATCAGGGTCCCCAGAGAGCCTCCCCCTACATCAGGGTCCCCAGAGAGCCCCCCCTTACATCAGGGTCCCTAGAGAGCCCCCCCTTACATCAGGGTCCCCAGAGAGCCCCCCCCCTTACATCAGGGTCCCCAGAGAGCCCCCCCCCTTACACCAGGGTCCCCAGAGAGCCCCCCCCTTACATCAGGGTCCCCAGAGAGCCCCCCCCTTACATCAGGGTCCCTATAGAGCCTGTGTAAAGAAATGTAAAGAAAAGTGCAGCGCTAAAGGAGTGAATGGTAGTGATACCCTTCAGCTAACAAAAAATTCCTCAGTGATAATTTAAGGAAGTAATAATATAAACCTGACGTGAACAGACAAAAAATTCCTCAGTGGTAATTAAGGGAATGGTGTAAACCAAAAATGAAAGGCAAACAGTACAAATAGTATTTGTAGTACACAAAAAAGTCCCAAGAAATTCCTCAGTGATGATTGAGGAACAGATTCCTATATACATTTGGAGTGAAAAATAACATATAAAAATAATAATATTATCCTTGGTGAACAGAAAATGTCCCAAAGTGATGCAATATGGATAACGTCAAGTCAGGATAATCCTGGACCGAATCTTCTGGTATACACACTCGTATATGGAGGAAAATAGATGTACGCTTACCAGAACTGGTGGACTCCCTGTCAGCAACAGGGAGTCAAACAGGCATAGAGAGGCTCTAGGTGGCCTGCGACCTCGATGTTCCAGGGCGGACGGATGGACTGTATAGAACCACTCACGGCTTCGCCAACAGGATACAGTGAGTCAGGGTGAAGACAGCTGGCATGAAGTCTGGATCCTCATGGATGAGATAGGGACTCCTGGATAGCCACTTGGTAGATGAAAATGGAGTGAGCAAATGGTGGACACTCACTAGGGATGGAACGAGGGCTCTCTTGGAATACTCTCCAAATAAATATTCAATCGTATGGAGAAAAATGAAAAAGAGAAAAAACCCGGAGAAGGCTCCAATGGTGTAGATCAATAAAGCGGGTTTTTATTTAAAAAAAACAAATACAAAACAAATAATGGTATAAAAGTGATCACGTTTAAAAAGCAGTGTGGGTATGGGTATGACCTGGCCCGACGCGTTTCGTCTGTAGTAGACTTCAACTGGGGCATATATCCATTCCCCTACACTGCACATATATATATATAGATACCCAACATAGTTATCATCCAATCAAAAAATGTTAACATGTGATATAATTGTTACCTCGTCCGATAGGACCAAAACTAGTCATATGATGAGGGGTGTGGTCCTGCTGGGAGTGAAACTATCAATGGGATGAAAGTGTGGCTAGATAAGGCACAATGATAGGTGCCAACCAGACCACACCATCCCCAAACAATTTGAAATAAGCACATGTAGAAATGGCGCCAAAAGAAAGGCCAATGTGGGGTCAGACACAGCCAATGAACAGGGTCCACAGTCCTCATCAAATCGGGGAGGACTAAACATGACATCCTCTAGCCAATCAATAACCATATAAAGACAGATATGAGAGATTGTAAGCAACCAGTGACATGGTGCAACATATGTATCCAATGGTACTGGGCATAATGGACATCCAATCCTGACTATGCATGAATAGTTTGTAGTTTCTGACCTCCAATAGATCGGCGCCAATGCCGCACGTTATCCTTTCCATCACATAGTGGCATAAGTGTGAATGTTTCCGGTCAGGTGACCGGTCAGGTGGAAGTAAGAGGCGGTGCCAAAAGCGCCGTGCATCCCAATGACAGAGCAGGCACTCTGATCGGGAGGAGGCCGGCTCCGATCATGTGACTGGTCACATGACCGGGTGAGCCTAGGATCTATACGGAGGCCGAGCGCGTACGTAGTGATGTCACGCAGCTACGGTGCAGATCATCACACATTAGAGGGAAACTCAATGGGGGCCAGTATCTGCAACAGGCCGGAAAAGTAACATTTCTAAAGAAGACAAATGGGTACAAATATAGAAATATGATTTTCCTATCTCCCATGGATGTTCCCTCCAATGTCACCAAAAGGTGAAAATAGCGACATCTAGTGGTGGGAAGTCATGATGACTATGTGCAAAGAACTTGGAAAAAGGACTGAAAGGACAGTGCACACAAGCGCCATCTTGTGTATATATAACACACTGCATTAAAACTTATTATGGAAATACATAATAAAATAAGAACTAATAAAAGCTGAAAAGTAAATGTGAAAAAACCGACGATATGTATGATACACCTCTGGTTGTATCCACATATACCTCTGGCCCTATCTCGTGAACTAATAGATGGGCCACATGGGGAATATAAATGTAAGGACTGAAGCAATGGTAAATGTAGAATGTTGTGTTTACACAGATTGAATTCATGACATATTGATAAACGAGTTAATGTCCCACTCGACATTCAAACCGAATGGCGAGTAGGTACGGAGCTCGTATATCCAATATGTTTCAAGGCGAGAGACGCCACGCACACGGGATTCTCCTCTCCAGTGTGGAACGAATTGATCAATGGTCAAAAATTGTGTTCCTATAGGATCACGGCCATGGCATTCTAGATAGTGACGGGGAACACTATGGTTGGTTTTACCTTTTTTAATGTTGTTGATGTGTTCATTTACCCGAATAGAGAATGTCCTAATTGTGCGCCCAATGTACTGCCTCTTACAGGGACAGGTTATAAGATACACAATATAACGAGTCGCACATGTGGTGAATCGTTGCATGGAATAGATCCATGAGGTAGTGGAGGACTGGAAAGTTGCACTCTTTCTTCTGCCGCTGGTATTGTGCAAACACACATTACACTTCCGGCAGGGAAAATATCCCTTACATTGAAAGAAAAAGGAGACTCTTTTAGGGGGATCGATGACATTGGGGGCAATCTGGCCCTGAATAGATCTTGCACCCCTGAATATAACACCCGCTTTCTCAGGTATTGCAGAACTGAGGACTTTGTCGTTCTGAAGTACTCCCCAATGTTTCTTTATAATCTGTTTGATTTGCATGGATTGTACAGAGAAGGTGGTAAAAAAGGACCACTTGAATTTGGTATCAGTGGTCCTTTTAATTTGTGTTTCCAGCAAAGCATTGCGATACAACTGTTGGATACGGTCGATCTCTCCATTGAGATCTTCCAACTTATAACCCTTCTCTACAAATCGCTGTTTCAATACAGCGGCCTGTCTAGAAAAATCCTCCACTCTAGTGCAATTCCTCCGTAAACGGAGGAATTGGCTACGTGGTACGGAACGAAGCCACTGGGAATGGTGGCAACTATCGACCGGAATGTATTCCGGTCGGTGGGTTTGAAATATGTGACAAACTCTAATTTGTGGTCCACAACTTTGATCTTGAGATACAAAAAGTTAACACTAGTGGAACTGGCCTCATGACAGAGGCGAATACCCCTATTGTTAGAATTGAGCAGGGATATAAATGTATCTAGTGATTCGCAGCTACCCCTCCATAGGAGGAGGATGTCGTCTATGTACCTCGCCCAAAAGACCAACTCAGGTCTCCTGAGGGCATAGACGACATCCTCCTCCCATTTGGCCATGAACAAGTTCGCGAGGCTGGGTGCGAACTTAGCACCCATAGCCACTCCGCGTGTTTGCAGGTAGAACTTGTTCTGGAACCAAAAATAATTATGCTGGGCCGCGAACCTCAGCAAATCCATGATGAAGTTTCGCTGTATAAGGGGTATCAAAACACTCTGAGACAAGTAGTACTCTACTGCCTCGAAGCCTAAATTGTGCGGGATACACGTATACCCTATAGAGCCTCCCCCTACATTTGGGTCCCCAGAGAGCCTCCCCTTACATCAGGATCCCCAGAGAGCCTCCCCTTACATCAGGATCCCCAGAGAGCCTCCCCTTACATCAGGGTCCCCAGAGAGCCCCGCTTAAATCAGTGCCCTCAGAGAGTCTCCCCCTACATCAGGGTCCCCAGAGAGCCTCCCCCTACATTAGGTTTCCCAGAGAGCCTCCCCTTACATCAGGGTCCCCAGAAAGCCCCTCCTTACATCAGGGTCCCCAGAGAGCCCCCCTTACATCAGTGTCCTCAGAGAGCCCCCCTTACATCAGGGTCCCCAGTGAGCCTCCCTACTTACATCAGGATCCCCAGAGGGTATCCCCCTACATCAGGGTCCCCAGAGAGCCTCCCCTTACATCAGGGTCCTCAGAGAGCCCCCCCTTACATCAGGGTCCCCAGAGAGCACCCCCCTTACACCAGGGTCCCCAGAGAGCCTCCCCCTACATTAGGGTCCCCAGAGAGCCCCCCCCCCTTACATCAGGGTCCCTAGAGAGCCTCCACCTACATTAGGGTCCCCAGAGAGCCTCCCCTTACATCAGGATCCCCAGAAAGCCCCTCCTTACATCAGGGTCCCCAGAGAGCCCCCCTTACATCAGTGTCCTCAGAGAGCCCCCTTACATCAGGGTCCCCAGTGAGCCTCCCTACTTACATCAGGATCCCCAGAGGGTATCCCCCTACATCAGGGTCCCCAGAGAGCCTCCCTTACATCAGGGTCCTCAGAGAGCCCCTCTTTATATCAGGGTCCCCAGAGAGCCCCCCTTACATCAGTGTCCTCAGAGAGCCCCCCTTACATCAGTGTCCTCAGAGAGCCCCCCTTACATCAGTGTCCTCAGAGAGCCCCCCTTACATCAGGGTCCCCAGTGAGCCTCCCTACTTACATCAGGATCCCCAGAGGGTATCCCCCTACATCAGGGTCCCCAGAGAGCCCCTCCTTACATCAGGGTCCTCAGAGAACCCCTTCTAACATCAGGGTCCCCAGAGAGCCCCCCTTACACCAGGGTCCCCAGAGAGCCCCCCCTTACACCAGGGTCCCCAAAGAGCCCCCCCTTACACCATGGTCCCAAGAGAGCCTCCCCTTACATTAGTGTCCAAGAGAGCCTTCCCTCTTACATTAGTGTCCCCAGAGAGCCCCTCCTTACACAGGGTCCCCAGAGAGCCCCTCCTTACACAGGGTCCCCAGAGAGCCCCTCCTTACACAGGGTCCCCAGAGAGCCCCCCTCTGACATTAGTGTCCCCAGGGGGCCCCGTCTTACATCAGTGTCCCCAGAGGGCCCCGACCTTACATTAGTGTCCCCAGAGAGCACCCCTCTTACATTAGTGTCCCCAGAGGCCCCCTTCCTTACATTAGTGTCCCCAGAAACCCCCCCCATCTTACATTTGGGCCCCCAAACAGCTGACTCCCCCCCTTGCAGAGGTTCCCCTGTACCTGGCTGGTGGAGGTGGAAGGCGGCGATCGGATCTCCCTGAGGCTAGTAGTTCTATCTCCGAATGTATACAGCGGAGAGGGGAGGGGCCTCTGACCTGGGCATCAGCAACAGTGTTCAAGCAGAGTGAAAGTGAAACTGATACCTGCCTGGGTCAGAGGCCCCTCCCTTCTCTTCTCCACTGTATACACTGAGAGTACTACAAACCCCAGGGAGATCCCGCCGCCCACTCAGGCACCATAGAGCTGCCGATCGTCGCCTTCCACCTCCTCCCACCGCTCCTCACTGCACTCTAAATGGCCAGCCAGAGGTGCAGGGGGGATGCTGGGTCTTGCCCCCCCCCCACTGCGGCGGGGCCCTAAGCAGCTTGCATAGTGTGCCTATAGGGCCGATCGGCTCTGGGAAGGATGCAGATGAAGGGGTTAATGTTCAGATGGGCATGATAATGGAGGTGAGGGATTCATTTTACAGGCCACTAGAGAGAGCATTATATCTAGTATGAAAATACAGCAATATTATGAAAAAGTAGTCCTTTGAACACAGTCTCTATATTATTGCAGCAGCGCTTTTGTCCTTATTAACACCCAGGACAATACGGTGAATAAATCAAAAAACAAAACAGTTGAGCCAATATGATCTGATAAAGACATCCCCACGTAGTAGTCCCTTATGTGAAATAGTAACAGCTTCCACCGAATATTTCCAACAGATCTTTCACCACGTGCGGAATGAACTCCCCTATGGGGATGCACTCACCAGACCAATGATAAATAAAAGCCTTTGAATAAGCCAACCATGCATCGGCGTTCCTCCACAATCTATCTCCTTTGTAGCAGAATAGCAGGATCACAAACCAATTTTCCTCATAAAAAACAAAGGGGTTGCAATAGTGTGATACTGTTTAAACAATAGACTTTTATTAAGGTAAAAAACTTCCCCCCTAGTACAATCTGCGTACCATCAAAGAGTAAACATATAGCATTAAGTGTATGCAACTGTGCCTGATGTTGTGCGGTCTCCTCCGGAACCAGTGTATCCTTGCTGCATAGAACAGCACTCGATATCCTGTCTGTCTGCCTTGGTGCGCACGCTGAGGCGCACACACGTCACTTCCGGTCTGTAGATCATGGCCCTGACGTTTCGTCGCTTTCGGACTTCCTCGGGGGAAGTCCGCTTTTGGACTTCCTGTGTGCGCCTCAGCGTGCGCTCTAAGGCAGACAGACAAGATATCGAGTGCTGTTCTATGCAGCAAGGATACACTGGTTCCGGAGGAGACCGCACAACATCAGGCACAGTTGCATACACTTAATGCTATATGTTTACTCTTTGATGGTACGCAGATTGTACTAGGGGGGGGGGGGTTACCTTAATAAAAGTCTATTGTTTAAACAGTATCACACTATTGCAACCCCTTTGTTTTTTATGAGGAAAATTGGTTTGTGATCCTGCTATTCTGCTACAAAGGAGATAGATTGTGGAGGAACGCCGATGCATGGTTGGCTTATTCAAAGGCTTTTATTTATCATTGGTCTGGTGAGTGCATCCCCATAGGGGAGTTTATTCCGCACGTGGTGAAAGATCTGTTGGAAATATTCGGTGGAAGCTGTTACTATTTCACACAAGGGACTACTACGTGGGGACGTCTTTATCAGATCATATTGGCTCAACTGTTTTGTTTTTTGATTTATTCACCGTATTGTCCTGGGTGTTAGGCTACTTTCACACTGGAGCGGTGGGGGTGCTGGCGGTAAAGCGGCGCTATATTTAGCGCCGCTTTACCGGCGTTTTAGCAGCGCATTTCGGCCGCTAGCGGGGTGGTTTTACCCCCGCGAGCGGCCGAAAAAGGGTCAATACCGCCCGCAAACCGCCGCTGCAGCGGCGTTTTGTGGGCGGGTTTGGAGCGCTGCCCCATTGTTTTCAATGGGAACGGGCGCTATAGGAGCAGTAAATATACCGCTCCTATAGCGAGCCAAAGATGCGGCTTGCAGGACATTTTCCAGCGTCCTGCAAGCGCACCGCTTCAGTGTGAAAGCCCTCGGGCTTTCACACTGAAGACACAGCAACAGCTGTTTCGGGTCGATTTGCAGGTGCTATTTTTAGCGCAATAAGGCCTGCAAACCGCCCCAGTGTGAAAGGGGCCTTAATAAGGACAAAAGCGCTGCTGCAATAATATAGAGACTGTGTTCAAAGGACTACTTTTTCATAATATTGCCGTATTTTCATGTTTTCATATCCTAAGCAGCTGCTATCACCAGAAGTGGTGCATTATATTTATTTTATATTTATATTTATATATTTATTGATTTTTATCCATTATTTAAGAAATACATATCCAGATAGCGCGGAGGGGTGGACCCTAAGGGCGGACATTCACGGTCTCACTCTACTGCTTTTACATTTTATTGTATCTAGTATGTGTGACCGGGGGTCAGGAAAATGGTTAAAAAAATATCTTTCTGTCGCTGCAACAGAATGAATGGATCAGCAGCTGCTGATCTGTTCATTTTGTGATCATTCATGAATGGGTACATTGTCTCTGTGTACCCGGCGATCACCTGGTGGATTGGCTCCCCGATGGCTAAATGACACTGGGTAAATAAGGGTAAATCAGCAGTTACACTTACAACTGTGCACACATTGTTCACAAGCTCAATAGCTCAAGCTTAACTTTACACACACAAGGAAATATGTCAGTGACTCCTCACCCTGACCCTCCTTCCCTGACATCCCTAAAAAAAAAACAATGTCTGAAGGAATGCAGCATCTGCTGAACTGTCTCTATTGAAAATCTTTCTCTTTCGCTTGCTCTCTCTCTTTATATTTCGAAAGCCTATTTAAAATGTCATTCACTCGTATGAGTCATTTGATCAATATTTAAAGGATTGCACTACAGGGTTAGTGCCCTCTTCAACATGCTGTAAAATCTGGTTAAATGTTTATCAGGAGAGCATCACTTTAGGTACATTAGAGTTGACATATTGTTTAATCGGATGAGTAGAAAAAATGAATTAGTGTACATTTTTGGGAAAACATTTCCTAATGGAAAATTGGAAAATGTTGCTGTTTAAAGCAAATTTTAAATTAATTAATTTATTCAAATAAAATACAGCATGGATTTCGACCAACACCCATGCTGTTTTCAAACAGTTCAAATGTGGCCTGGTTTGCATTTTGTAATGTACTGTATGTGTTGTCGAATTAAATCAAAGCACTAAAATTTCATATAACGCCGCGTACACACGAGCGGACTTTCCCGCGGGATTGTCTGCCGGACTGTCCGCCCGTGTGTGGGCACCGGCGGACTTTTTCCTGCCAAAAGTCCGGCGGACTAAGTTTTAAGTTCAGACTTAAAATTGTCCGCTGGACTCGCGAGTCCGACGGACAATCCCGCAGTCTGTGTGCTAGTCCTCGGGACTTTTGGAAATGAACGGACTTGCCGACACAAGATCGGAAAGTCTGTTCATTTAGAACGTGACTCCAGGTAGATGGGACTAGCGAAGGTAGTGAATGCCGCCGCGCTAGCCCCGTCAACTGGCATGGATTTAAAGGGAATCCCTACGCTGAAAAAACGGCGTGGGGTCCCCCCCAAATCCATCTCAGACCCTTATCCGAGCACGCAGCCCGGCCGGCCAGGAAAGGGGTGGGGACGAGCGAGCAACCCCCCCTCCTGATCCGTACCAGGCCGCGTGCCCTCAACATGGGGGGTGCCCTGGGGAAAGGGGGGCCGTGCCCCCCCACCCCAAAGCACCTTGTCCCCATGTTGATGAGGACAAGGGCCTCTTCCCGACAACCCTGGCCGTTGGTTGTCGGGGTCTGCGGGCGGGGGGCTTATCGGAATCCGGGAGCCCCCTTATTAAGGGGGCCCCCAGATACCGGCCCCCCACCCTATGTGAATGAGTATGGGGTACGATGTACCCCTACCCATTCACCTAAGGTGTAAAAGTGTAAATAAAAAAAAACACACAATTTTTTTAAAATATTTTATTGCACTGCTCCGGGGGTCTTCTTCCGTCTTGGGGGTCTTCTCGCTGGACTCCTCTGCTCTCTTCTGCTCTTTTACCTAGCTCTTTTACGAGCGGAGGAGCCCGGCTTTCTTCTTCGTCGCCGCCGCCGTCGTCTGGGGGTCTCGTTCCGCCTTCGGGGGTCTTCGGGGTTCTTCCGGGGTCTCTTCTGTGCTTGCCACTGTCGTCGCCTTCTGCGCTGTCTTCTTCTTCTTCTCCTCTTTTTCTTCTTCATCCGATGTAGACTCGTCGCTCTCTCTGGCCGGAATGGCAGAGACGCGCGGTGTTGTGACTTATATAGGGACAAGGGGCGGGGTCACATGCTCATGCCACATGGTGACCCCGCCCCCATATGATGTCACCGTCCCAGCATCCTCCGGGACTGTGACATCATAGGGGGCCGGATTCCGATAAGCCCCCGCCCGCAGACCACCAACGGCCAGGGTTGTCGGGAAGAGGCCCTTGTCCTCATCAACATGGGGACAAGGTGCACGGCTCCCCTTTCCCCAAGGCACCCCCCCATGTTGAGGGCACGCGGCCTGGTACGGCTCAGGAGGGGGGGGCGCCTGCTCATCCCCACCCCTTTCCTGGCCGGCCGGGCTGCGTGCTCGGATAAGGGTCTGAGATGGATTTGGGGGGGACCCCCACGCCGTTTTTTCGGCGTAGGGATTCCCCTTTAAATCCAGGCCAGGTGACGGGGCTAACACAGCGGCATTCACTGCCTTCGCTAGTCCCGTCTACCTGCAGTTACATTCTAAATGAACGGACTTTCCGATCGTGTGTCGGCAAGTCCGTTCATTTCCAAAAGTCCCGCTGACTTTTTCCCGCGGATTGTCCGCCGGAAAAGTCCGGGCGTGTGTGGGCAAGTCCACACGCTCGGAAAGTCCGGCGGACCTCCACTGGAAAGTCCGCCGGTTTGTCCGCTGGACTAGGTCCGGCAGACAATCCCGCCGGAAAGTGTGTATGCCGCAAAAGCCTTAATAGAATAATGTTGTTTCAGAAAGTACTTTTCCATATTTTAAACTATTCACACTTTGCTACAGGGTAAAGTAGTGAGTGTACAGCTTGTATAAAACTGTAAATTTGCTGTCCCCACAAAATAATTCAACACACAGCCATTAATGTCTAAACCGCTGGCCCAAAGTGTCAATGTTTTGTGTGGCCATCATTGTTTTCCAGCACTGCCTTAACCTTCTTGGGCATGGAGTTCACTAGAGCTTCACAGGTTGCCATTGGAGTCCTCTTCCACTCCTCAATGATGACTTTATGGAGCTGGTGGATGTTAGAGACCTTGCACTCCTCCACCTTCTGTTTGAGGATGCCCCAAATATGCTCAATAGTGTCTAGGTCTGGAGACATGCTTGGCCAGTCCATCACCTTTACCCTAATCTTCTATAGCAAGGCAGTGGTCATCTTGGAGGTGAGTTTGAAGGTCGTTATCATGTTGGAATACTGCCCTGCAGTCCAGTCTCTGAAGTGAGGGGATCATGCTCTGCTTCAGTATGTCACAGTACATTTTGGCATTCATGGTTCCCTCAATGAACTGTAGCTCCCCTATGCTGGCAGCACTCATGCAGCCCCAGACCATGACACTCCCACCACCATGCTTGACTGTAGCCTAGACTCAATTGTCTTTGTACTCCTCACCTGGTTGCCACCACACATGCTTGACACCATCTGAACCAAATAAGTTTATCTTGGTCTCATCAGACCAAACGACATGGTTCGAGTAATCCATGTCCTTAGTCTGCTTGTCTTCAGCAAACTGTTTGCAGGCTTTCTTGTGCATCATTTAGAAGAGGCTTCCTTCTGGGATGACAGCCATGCAGACCAATTTTATGCAGTGTTCGGCATTTGGTCTGAGCACTGACAGGCAACCCCCCACCCCTTCAATCTCTGCAGCAATGCTGGCAGCACTCATACGTCTATTTCCCAAAGACAACCTCTGGATATGACACTGAGCATGTGCACTCAACTTTGGTCAACCATGGCGAGGCCTGTTCTGAGTGGAACCTGTCCTGTTAAACCCCTGTATTGTCTTGCCAACCGTGCTGCAGCTCAGTTTCAGGGTCTTGGTATTCTTCTTATAGCCTAGGCCATCTTTGTGTAGAGCAACGATTCTTTTTTTTCAGATCCTCAGAGAGTTATTTGCTATGAAGTGACCAGTATGAGAGAGTGAGAGCGATAACACCAAATTTAACACGTCTGCTCCCCATTCACACCTGAGATCTTATAACACTAACGAGTCACATGACACCGGGAGGGAAAATGGCTAATTGGGCCCAATTTGGACATTTTCACTTAGGGGTGTACTCACTTTTGTTGCAAGCGGTTTAGACATTAATGGTTGTGTGTTGAGTTGTTTTGAGGGGACAGCAAATTTACACTGTTATACAAGCTGTACACTCACTACTTTACATTGTACCAAAGTGTAATTTCTTCAGTGTTGTCACATGAAAATATATTATAATATAGTTACAAAAATGTGAGGGTACTGTAACAGAATGAGGCAGATAGCCCTTTTCATATGGAACTGTATGGAGAGTCAACTGGAAAGGTATGCCCAGAGCTGAGAGAGAATGAAATAGGCAGAAGGCATACATGACTGGGTGGAAGAGAAACCAGGCAGAAGGGGTTAACTATATTAAGTGGTGTGGTCAGTACTGACGCTTAACTGATTAGTCAAGTAGATGAGGTGATTGGGAGGTGCAGGAGAGTATAGTGCTATGTAGGAGTGGTTTAGGTTCACTAGGTTTGGGGTCCTTGATGGGGGTCTAAACCTGGCGTTATTGGTAAAATAGAGGTATGGCGTTCTCTAGTTGGTACGGTTCAATTCATAGTGACCGGGAAATGGTAAAACCGGTAAAACTGGTGTTTGCTTGAGGTCAGCTGGGTTAGTTCTCTAGCCTCTGTTGGGCAGTTGGGGTCATAACTCAGCTAACTGGTGCCACAGACACAAAGTTTTAGTTATATGGTAGCGTCAAGGACCTGCAACCATAGTTACCTGGATTGATATGTTTATTATGTTTTGTTATTTATAAGGCTATGTTTAATAAAAGGCTGATTCGGACATTTAACTCCAATTACTAGTAGTGTGTTTTTTTTCCTAGGGGTTATAGGAAGGTGTGTGCAGTTTTGGGTAAGAGGTCAAGTATAGAAGTGAGCTCTGATCTACCCTGGTCAAAAGATACTCTGAAAGCAACAATCCATAATGCTCTGACACCAGTGTCATGGAGCACCCAGTATTACTTCTTAGTTGGTACAACAAATATGTAATAGAAATAATTAAAAAGAGATAAAATGCCGGTTTAAAAAGTAAACACTTTGTAAAATAATAAAAGAAACTGATCAAAAGCTGTTATAGTGTTCCTTTAAGTAAAATCTAAAAAGTACATGGAGCAAATAAGCAACCCGAAATTAGCTACTGGCATTTTCTTTCTAGAAAAGTCATTACCAAATGTTGTAAATTCTAATGTAGTCACAGCAACTTAACTGTGTGATTTTACAAGCATAAAGGAGCTGTGACTTTGTAGGATCAGTACTTAATTAGGATAATTGGAGCAATTGCTGCAGTGTGCATCTTCAAAAGGTACAATCTAATGGAACTAAAGAGCTCTTAACAGATGACTTTCTGATTACATGCTGTAAATGCTAATCCGATATTGACTGGTTTCCAGTGACTTCAGGTTACATGAAAAATATCTTAAAGTGTATGTAAGGTCAAAATAAAAAAAAACATATATATATATATACATTAAGTAGATCTTTCAAATACATGCATGCTTCCCCAGGCTTCCTGGCCTTTATCCCTTTAAAAATGCTGTGAGTTTGGAAAAATACCCATTTATCACAAGGTTATTGTTCATGATCAGGGAAAGCAGTGGTACGATTGTTGTTGGCAGTTGACATGGTGGTAGATGCTTACTTTTTTCATTCTACTCTATATATTAAAACTAGCCTAGAGCTAGGAACTTGACATCTGGTTTGTAAGACATAAAAATATATACCTTAACGCTGGGGAAGCAAAGCCTTTAGAAACCAAAGTTTGCCTCAATAACCGATGTGTAGCTTGTGTCAGTATTATCAAATATACATCTTTGAAGTTTAATTAGGCTGCTTTCACACTGGGGCGGTGCGGGGCGGGGCGGCGACGGTAAAGCAGCGCTATATTTAGCGCTGCTTTACCATCATTTTACCCGCGGTATGCGGCCGCTAGCGGGGTGGTTTTTAACCCCCGCTAGCGGCCGCAAAAGGGTTAAAAACCTCCGCAAAGCGCCGCTGCAGCGGCGGTTTGCGGGCGGTATCCCCGCGGTTTCCCATTGATTTCAATGGGAAGGAGCGGTATAGGAGCGGTAAATACACCGCTCCTTCACCGCTCCAAAGATGCTGCTAGCAGGACTTTTGTTGCGGTCCTGCTAGCGCACCGCTCCAGTGTGAAAGCCCGCCGGCTTTCACACTGGAGTGAATGGGGCCGTTTTTTTCAGGCGGTGTACAGGCGCTATTTTTAGCGCTGTACCGCCTGAAAACCGCCCCAGTGTGAAAGCAGCCTTATAGTAATATGTGACACAGAAAACCTGTTTATTTACGGTTTAACTACAGTATGTTTATGTTATGTACCTTATGTTTATGCACTTAAAATTGTACTTTGATTCCGCAAAAAAATAACATTTTGTTTGCAGCTGGGCTTTAAGTGATAAGTATCGTACTGTCAGTGTACTACGTTATATAACAGTGTTCTTTTGTATCAACTTTAGCTATTTTCCTTTTTATTTATTTATTTGGATTGTATGATTAATGATAACAAGATAACTTTATTTAAATTTTTTGGAGAATGATGCCAAATGTGTTTATATAGATTGTATATCTCAAAATATCTTATAATTTATATTAACACATCTTGTGCTTTAGATACTCTGGTTCTTTAACCACCTGAGATCCGCGCTATAGCCGAATGACGGCTACAGTGCGGATCTAATATGCCAGGACTATGTCTATTGACGTCGTCCCGGCCACGAGCTGCCTGCGCGCCCCCTGAAGGGCGCGCGCGGCACGCTCTGTGATCCGCGAGTCTGTGAGATCCCTTACCCCCCGACCCCTTACCACGTGATCAGCTGTCAGCCAATGACAGCTGGTCATGTTATAATAACAGAGCTGGTAATCGGCTTTTTTTTCCTGCCCGCGCTGACAGCGCGAGGAGAAAAAAAAAAAGCCGATCACTGGCGGCAGTGAGAGGGACATCAGTCCCTCTCACTGCAATATGCCCAGGGTCCATGGTGCCCACCTTTGGCTAATAAAAGTGCCCACTAGCTCCACCTGTCAGTGCCCACAGTGCCATCTGTCAGTGCCCACAGTGCCATATGTCAGTGCCCACAGTGCCATCTGTCAGTGCCCACAGTGCCAGTGCTGCACATCAGTGTCACCTACCAGTGCTCACCAGTGTCACCTACCAGTGCTCATCAGTGTCCCCTACCAGTGCCCATCAGTGCCACCTATCAGTGCCCATCAGTGCCATCTATCAGTGCCACCTATCAGTGCCATCTATCAGTGCCAATCAGCGCCATCTATCAGTGCCATCCATCAGTGCCCATCGGTGCCACCCATCCGTGCCACCCATCTGTGCCCATCAGTGCCATCTTTGCTGTGCCCATCAGTACCAACTTATCTGTCCCCACCAGTGCAGCCTATCAGTGCCCACCAGTGCAGCCTATCAGTGCCCACCAGTGCCGCCTCATCAGCGCATATCATTGAAGCAGAAAAATTACCTGTTTGCAAAATTTTATAACAAACTATTAAACATGATTTTATTTTATTTTTACATTTTCCATCTTTTTTTGTTTGTTTAGCAAAAAATAAAAACCCCAGCTGTGATTAAATACCACCAAAAGAAAGCTCTATTTATGGGAAAAAAATGGTAAAAATGTAATTTGGGTACAGTGTTGTATGACCGCGCAATTGTCATTCCAAGTGCATCAGCGCCGAAAGCTGAAAATTGGTCTGGTCACGAGGGGGGTTTAAGTGCACAGTAATCAGGTGGTTAAGAAAACAGTTATATAAATCATTATCTGCCAGGTTTGCTGAGTTTTTGGTCCACATTAGAACTTGCTTCTCTTCTTATATCATTGGCAATGCAAAAGCAGCTACAAAAACTGTATGTTGATGCAGCTTAGACCTACTCACACCAGAGGGATTTACCTACTTGCCAACTCTCTTGATTGGAAAGGCGATATCTCGATCATCGTTGCAGCTACAGCAGTGTTCAAGATGTCATTTTTTAGGTCTGATTCCCTTCAATGTAAAAGTAATCCTAGTGACTAAGAAGCCTCTGGATTACTTTTACAGCAGTGGAAGGGGGTCCCACCTCCCCTCCCACTGCCGCTGCCACCGCTTTACTGGGCTATACCATGTAATGCGACCGGCGGAATCAAGTTCCTGGGACACAATGAGAGGAACGGATGATGTTCCTCCCCTGTGTGACGTCAGAACCTGGAAACAACGAGGATTTTGTCACTTCCATTTTCAGCCTCATGTGAACAAGCTGTTACTGGTTTGAACAAGCATCTGATCAAACTGATCCTGATGATCTGAAGGGCAGAGGAGAGATCTAGGTTATATTAGACCCTTGAAGTCTCAGTAAAGAGTACCTGTCACTACCCGGGCTATCACAGGAGATGTTGGTCATCCCTTGTGATAGCAATAAAGTTAAAAGTTGAAAAAAAAAGAATTAAATAGACAGTGTAGAATTTTTTTAAATAAAATAAATAAGAAAAAAAAAAAAAACTAAAGCGCCCCTGTACCCCATGGTCGCACGCAGAGGTGAATGCATACGTAGGTCAAACACGCATTTGTTAGCTATTGCCGCAAATTTTTCAGTGAGAGCAATAATTCTAGCACCAGAACTTCTGTGGAACTCTAAACTGGTAACCTGTAAATGCTTGTAAAGCGTTGTGTATGGAGATTTTTTAAGTACTGTAGTTTGACGCCATTCCACGAGTGCACAATTTTAAAGCATGACATTATCTTTAATATTTTACTAAATACTTGGGTATTATATGATGTTTTTGTGCATTAAAATACAAAAAAAGAGTAATTTTTATAAAAATAAAAAAAAATTGTGTTTGAAAAACCACAGAGCAAATACCATGTGACATAAAAAATTGCAACACTCACCATTTTTTTCTCTAGGGTCTCTGTTTAAAAATATATAATGTTAGGGGGTTCTGAGTAGTTTTCTAACAATAAAAAGCAAAAACGAGTCACAGGAGTGCAGAACGATCTTGTGCAACAGACATGCATATAAATAGGAGAGATGGGGAAAGGAGAGATACACTTGCATGCTTGTGATTCTCCATGAAATAATGAAAAGTATTGCAATCTATGACAGCTTTTTAGTACCCCCACTGCTCATTCAGACTGTGATAAGTCAGGTCATGCAGTATGGACCTCTAAAGATACCCTGTCACAGAAAAGATGTCCTGGAGAGGTGAGCTAGCACACCTTTATAATGAACTTGTGCCGTGTTGCCAGACCATTTTTGCCATTTTCCTCTTTTTTTTTTTGATATTTTTTTTTTCACCTTTTTGGATATTTTTTGAAAGCACAGAACCTGTAGAATTTAAAGATGGTACTACTGATTTTGTACACTCCATAATAGTTGCACAAATGTTTATCCAATCATATTTTCAATAAAAAAACATTAAAATCATTATTAGCACACACAAACACAACATTACTTCCAAAATTCATATTTAATCTTCAATAAAAAGATTTTCAAAAAAAAAAAAAAATTCATATTTAATCTAAAGGATAAAACTACTGAGTTGGTGCTGGTTCACACCAGAATCGCACAGGAATGTGCTCCACATGTGCAATTCAGGGCAATGCAATTCAAATGAATGGGCTGAAATCTTACTAGATTGTGCATGCCCAATAGATAGCGCATGCCCTACTTTCAAAAACACACTGCAAATGGATCGCATGGTACTGCAAAGACAGTGTGTTTGCTATCTGCATTTGGAGTGTCATTAGGAATCTATTGAAACCTACACCAGATTGCACACCCATTGTGATTGGAACGCAGTTGGGGGAAACGTGCATGGAACGTAGGTTTCCCACACCATGTATCAGTGGAAATGCGCACTTAATAATAAAACATTTTTTTAGATCTTTTAAATTGTATCTTTTTTACCAAAATTAAAGAAATGCAAAACTGTAAAGAAGAAACTTAAGCAATAAACTTTGAGGCTGGCTTCACATATGCATTTTGGTAATGGAATGATCCAGAGCATAGCAAGATGCAGTGTCATTGAGTTTGAATGGCACCCAATGCACCTTGCCAGTGCACCTTAATGCATGGGTCACAGTGTATTTCATTGAAAAACAGTTTCATGTTTCATGTTGTGCGCTGTGGTTTGCCCTAAAAAAAAGTATGTTAATGCATTAACAAACTTTATTGAGACACTATTACTTTTGTATTCCTGGGAAAATAACAGTATCTGTGAAAAGGCCCCTCTGACCCACCGATACTCACATATACAGCACTCCACCACTGGTCCTTCCTCCGTTGCAGCAGCTACAAAAATACCCAGTGCTGAATATTGTCGGAGCTTAAGGGAGTAGTGCCAAGCACTTGGGTCTATTGATTGGCCACTAGACCTGAGTACTTACACATAGAGACGGTACATACTCCACCATACTCAAAAGCACTGTGTATGGTGAAACCAGTTACGTTAGAAGCAGAAGCAGTAGTATTGCTGGTAAGGTGGGTATCAGTAAGTCAGGATGGAGGGTCTTTAAACAGGCATTGTCACTTTGGCCTGAATGGTAACCCATGAACACAATATGCTTAAACTGTAGCACACCACAACAAACATGCCATGTATTGTGGTACACTGACTGTACTTTAAAAAGCTATTTACAGCAACGTGGTATGTTGGAAACCTATTCAAAATGAATGGAATTCTGTGACACGATACACCCTAATGTGTGTGTGGTAATGGACCACAATGCAATGCAAATATGTGTATCTAGCCTAAGATTTTTGTGCTTGGGGATATTTTTTTTTTAACTTTAAACAAACCTATAACCCAAGTCCTATTTTTTTTAATTAAAATATTTAGGAAAAGTATTACATTAAGGCCCTTAAATTGAACTGACAATCATAGGAGTTAATTATATTTAAAAAAATAAAAAAAAACTGAATACCTGCTTGGACAAAAAAAAATATAAAACAAAATAAAAAAAAGGGAATAAAACATTGTTTGAATCACTTTTTAAACTATAAGAAAAATAGAATGTCAAAAATAAATTATGTGAACTATTTTAACCTTTAAAAAATCTATTCAGTGGAAATTGAAAATTAAATGTACATCACCCAGCTAACACAAACCCATAAAATCCTAAGACTATGAAGCTGTTAATATTTGGCACAAAACATTAAATCAAAATAGCAATAAAGGCTGCAGACAATCTAATATAGGACATTAAATGAGTTTATGCAGTATAATAACACAAATGAGCCCACAAGAGAATAACTCACTTAATGAGATAATGGATTTGAAAGCTAAGATGAGCTTTCATCTTTATAAATAATAAAAGGAGGACAAGTGATACAGACTTGATATTCTTAATGTCCCTCTCTAAAATGTCCATGTACACCTCTGTAAACTAAATAGATACTATCATTGGCCATTCAGATGCTTTGGACCACATCTATCTATCTATCTATCTATCTATCTATCTATCTATCTATCTATCTATCTATCTATCTATCTATCTATCTACCATTGCTTGTCTGCCCATCTCTCTTTCTTGTACCTTTTCTGTTCTTGTCTAGCCATACATCTATGTAAGTGGTCTTCAAACTATAGCCCTAATACAAGGCACTATTGTTCCCACTGACACAATGATGAGGCACCATCCCTCCCATTGACACCAACAGTGGAGCACTATACCTTCCACTTACACGAACAATGTGGCACAATTCCTTCCATTGACACCAACAAAGAGGCACCATTCCTCCTACTAATACCAATGATGGTGCACTAGTTCTCCTCTCACTCCTGAGACATTGTCTATTCCCACTAATGCTGGAACAATTTTTACTTCCTCTGTCCACAGTCCAGCCCCCCTAAGGTGTGAAGTACAGTAAGCTGACCCCTGTCTCATGCCAAAATTGAACTCTAAGTAAATGCTGCATATTGGCCAATAAATGGAGCCGAGGAACATACTTACGGTATTTCATATGATAGCCAGTGCCATCTAGTGGCCATAATGCAATATATTTTTTCCCCCTATTCATTTATTTCTGATCTGCAATCAGAATACAGCTTGTGAACACTTTTATATTGACCCACTCACACAGAACAAATATACATGCAGTTTTGATGGACGAACAGCTGTGCAATTTTTTTTTTTTTTTTTATGGATGCACCTCTTGAAGTCTAAGAAAAGTCTAGTAATAAGAGCACAGTCCTCATGTATATTCATACAGTACAGAGACTGCTTGAGACAAAATTCACACCCTTCTTCACTGTAGGAATGGCCCTGAAATGACTCATTTAATAAATAATGAATTGCTGACCTTCCGTTTGTTCATTATTTATTACTTTGTGTACCTGATTTTTCATGCATCCTCAACCAAATTTATCCCTTCTAGTAGGTGTGTTAAATGTGATTCATTCCAGCCTGGAAGTGTGTGAAATAGATGCCAAACACACAAGAGCCAGATCATCTATAATGAATTATCGTATCCCATAAATTGAAGGTTGAGGCTAGTACAATAGTCCATCTCTGATAACAGCCCATCTATTCTCTGTAGGCAACTCTGTTTATATAAATAGACCATGCCCTATGTTAAATGAGTTTCTGAATATTTTATCGATTTTTTATAGTGTGATATTTAAAGATGATTTTACCACCTGCACTACAAAATGACTCAAGTCATCAAAAACTTTTTTTTTTTTTGCCAAAGAAGCTGCAAAGGTAATGTAAATTTCACTTTTAACAGCAAATAGAAGACACAGAGCTGGGGGATCCTCTGACGTACAGTTTGTCACCCCCAGTGTGAGTCCATCAGTCAGCTTTTGTAACTCCATTCTGTGTCAGTACCTTTATAAATCTGTAGGGAAGTCTCTGACCTCCATGTGAGGACTCAACCGGCCACTGATTGTTTCTTTATTGAATATGTCAGTGACAGATCAGGGGAGTGGGGAAATTATGTGATTTAATTTCACCCTTCTGAACTTCTCAAATTCTTGCAAAAACAAAAAAGGGGGGGTTTTGTAATACATGGTGCTGTGAAGCCCTTAGGTCCTATGTAGATAATCAGAAATGCTTCTCTCTCAATACAAGTCAATGGGAATACAAAGCAGCTTAAAGTAGATTGATGCAGCTAAGAATATCAAACACATGTCAGAAGGAGGTCAACTTCTGTCCGAATGCACCTGCAAATTAAATCTGAATGATCTCAGAAGCTTACATAGTTGATGCAGTACTTTAATCACCTCAGTACTGGGCACTTTCACTACTGTCTTGCCCAGGTAAATTTTCAGCTTTCAGTCATGCAACACTGTACCCATATGACGTTTTTATAATTTTTTTAGACCGATAGAGCTTACTTTTGGTGGTATTTAATCACCACTGTGTTCAATGTGATCTCTAGTAATAGAAGTACCATACTTTAATGGCTTCCCACTCGGCCTATAGTGAAATGATGGCCAGGCGGGAGCACTGCCATCCTGGGAGGGTGCTCCACCGAACATGGTAGATGACAAAATCACTGTATTGGGCCATTTTCAGAACCAAGTGATCTCCGTAACCAATCACAGCAGATCACAGGGCAATTGTACACAATGAATGGCTTCCCTTCATACCATTCAATGTGTACTATTGTGTTGATGTCTCTGATTGGTCACAGTGATCACACAGTACAGACATTGCCAATCACAGTGCATCTGTACCATGTGATAGCTGTGGCCAATCATAGCTTCACAATAGTACACACTGGATGAAGGCATGCCATTCATAACAAATGGTTGCTTCTAACAGTTATCACTGTTATAAGCAATCATAGCTTGTAAAAAATATATATACATGTCCCCTCTCCAGAGTAGTACAGGGTCACTATGGTAAAACCATATTGCTCTGGTGCCAGTATCTAAATAAAAAAAAATAAAAAAAGGAAAAAATATTTAAAATATATATATTTTTTTCACATGCTGTCATCAGTCAGTGTTCCTGATCACCACCAAACCAGTCATGTGATGATGCTGTACTGCACTGGTGACAGTATGTAAAAAAATTTGAAACAAAACTATTTTTTTTTTTATTTCTTCATTTTGAAAAAAAATTGTGACAAAAAAATTACAACTTTAAAAAACTCACCATGCCTCTACTTTCCAAAAAGGGGTCATTGGGGGATATTTGTACTGTCCTAGCATTTTTGGGGTTCAAGAAATTACCGTTTTTATTGGCGTATAACACGCACTGTTCCCCCATGAAAATAGGGGGTAAATCACATGTGTTTTATACACTGAATGAATGAATGAATGAATAACTTGTATAGCGCTACAATGCGAACTGAATCGCCTCAAGGCGCTGTATTGGCATTTGGTTGTCGAGCTTCTAGAAGAGGTGGGTCTTGAGTTTCTTCCTGAAGGCCTGATGGTTTTCTTCCATACACTGATATGTGGAAGGGAGGGGGGGGGACAAGCGCCGCCGGAATTCACCTGAGCCGTCATCTCTTGTTTACTCTGCTCTCACTCAGCCTCCGCCACTGGCACTGGACCAGTGTTCTGTCTATCATAGAAGCTGGTCCAATGCTGGTGGCGGAGGCAGGGCTGTGTGTGACTGCGAGAGCCATGTGAGAGCAGAGTGAACAGGAGATGACTTCTCTGTGATTTCCAGTACTGATCAGGCTGCATTGATGGGAAATGGTGAGGCTGCAGATGGGCATTTATCAGGCTGCATTGAGGCTGCAGGTGGGCATTTATCAGGCTGCATTGAGGCTGCAGATAGGCATTTATCAGGCTGCATTGAGGCTTCAGATAGGCATTTATCAGGCTGCATTGAGGCTGCAGATGGGCATTTATCATGCTGCATTGAGGCTGCAGATGGGCATTTATAAGGCTGCGTTGAGGTTGCAGATGGGCATTTATCAGGCTGCATTGAGGCTGCAGATGGGCATTGATCAGATTGCATTGAGGCTGCAGAGGGGCATTGATCAGACTCCATTGAGGCTGCAGATGGGCATTGATCAGACTCCATTGAGGCTGCAGATGGGCATTGATCAGACTCCATTGAGGCTGCAGATGGGCATTGATCAGACTGCATTGAGGCTGCAGATGGGCATTGATCAGGCTGCATTGAGGCCGCAGATGGGTATTGATCAGGCTGCATTGAGTCTGCAGATGGGCATTCATCAGGCTGCATTGATGGGAGATGGTGAGGCTGCAGATGGGCACTGATAAGGCTGCATTGATGAGCACTGACTCTTATTTTGCTTCAAAGTTATTTATTTAAAAAATATTTACAGTGAAGGTGCGTGTTATACGCATGTGCGTGTTAAACACTGATAAATACAGTACATAGGTCGTCAGTACATCAGGAATGATCGATTTTTGTAGACTCTAAAACTTTCACACAAACCAATTAATATACATTGATTTGGGTTATTTTTACCAAATAAAATGTAGAAGTATAGATTTTAGCCTACATTTTGTTTAGCAAAAAAAAAAAAAAAAAAAAAACAGTGGTGATTAAATACCACCAAAGGAAAACTCTATTTGTGTGAAAAAGATTATACAAGTTTCATATGGGTACAGTGTTTTCATATGGGTACAGTGTTGCCTGGCTGAGTAATTGTAATTGGCCGTGGCAGGCAGGGGGTGAAAGTGTGTATTGAAGTGGTTAATATATGCAATATTTCCAATATAATGCAATATAAGAATGTTTTATGCAGAAATAGCATAGAATAAATAAATATTATAAAGACAGGCTTTAATGCAAAGCTCTAAGCAGATATACAAGGCACAAGTTAATGCAGCACTTTAATCACATTCAGTGTCACTTACAATTCCACTTCCTCCTCTCCTCTTCCTTTCTCTGTCGGGGTCCTCCAAGGTTCTTTTCTTGGACCTCTCCTATTTTCAATCTACACCTCCTCCCTATGTCTGCTGATAGCCTTCCATGGCTTTCAATACCATTTCTATGCAGACGACACCCAAATCTATCTCTCTACCCCTCAGCTCACCCCATCAGTCTCCTCACACATCACTAATTTAAACATTTAACAGACATATCAGTGTGGATGTCACACCACTTCCTCAAACTCAATCTATCTAAAACCGAGCTCATAATATTTCCTCCCCATGTGCCTTTTTCCCTGACTTCTCTGTCAAGATCAATGGCACAACAATTAACCCATGCCAAGGTGCTAGTGGTAATCCTGGACTCTGAACTCTCCTTTCGGTTCCACATCCAGTCACTGTCCAAAGCTTGCCACCTCAACCTCCACAACATCTCCAAAATACGTCCTTTCCTAATCAATGACACCACAAAGCTACTAATGCACTCCCCGGTTATTTCTCACCTCATTGGCTTTCCTTTACATAGGCTATCCCCCTTCAGTCCATCATGAATGCTGCTGCCAGACTCATCCACCATACCAACCGTTCAGTGTCTGCTACCCCAATCCCTCCATTGGCTGCCACTCACCCAACAAATTAAATTAAAAAAATACTAACAATAACTTATAAAGTCATCCACAACTTGGCCCCAGCTACATCACTAACCTAGTTTCAAAATGCCAACCAAATCATTCTCTTTGTTCCTCCCAAGAACTCCTGCTCTCTAGATTCCTTGTCACCTCCTCCCATGCTCACTTCCAGGACTTTTCCTTAGCCTCTCCATTCCTATGGAACTCCCAACCCCAATCTGACCAGCTATCTTCTACTCTGTCCGCCTTTAGATGATCCCTGAAATCCCTTCTCTCCAGAGAAGCCTATCCCACCTCCACCTAGCAACTGCATTTACACTTTCTCATGCCCCACGGTTATTTAATTTTGTATCACTTGACCCTCCCATTTAGATTGTAAGCTCTAATGAGCAGGACCCTCTGATTCCTCATGTATTGGATTGTATTGTAACTGTACTGTCTGCCCTCATGATATAAAGCGCTGCGCAGACTGATGGCTCTATATAAATACAATATAATATTAATATAATAACAATCAGTATATTTTTAAATGCAAACAATGTACCGTATTTATTGGTGTATAACATGAACCGGCGTATAATACGCACCCCAAGTTTAGGAGGGCATTTTAAGGAAAAAAAGTTTTAGGAGGGAAGTTTAAGGAAAAAAAAACTTACATTTAAATGCCCATCAATGCAGCCTTGTCCATCATTGCAGAATGATCAGTGTCATTTGCAGCTTGCCCAGCGTCATTTGCAGCTTGCCCAGTGTCATTTGCAGCTTGCCCAGCGTCATTTACAGATTGCCCAGCGTCATTTGAAGCTTAGAAATTTGTGTATGGTAAGCCGCGCTTAGGTAGAAAATTGTCTAGGTTGCTGCCACCTCAGGGGAAAGGGTAAAGAGTTATCCTTGAAATAATCGATAGTAATGCTGTGGTCAGGCGCTACCTATGTTATGAGTAAAGGCTGCCAATAGGTGTACACTACGTCACTTAATTGTAATGGAGGATGACTAAAGTGTCAAAATAAATTAATTGATTGATTAAATTGTGGGCTGCTATAATAGCCACCAATGTGCACACGAAAATCAGTAATCAAGGCGTGAGAAAATAGTAAACCTGATTGAAAAACCAAAGAAGAATAAATAATATATAGCCTGATGTGAATTACCTCAATAGTAATCACTTGGGCCAGAGAGTGAAGTCCCTATTATATGCGTCTAGGCAAAATAAAGCATAAAACATAACATATAAGGCATATAACTCATATAAGTGTTTGTGCTAACATCAGCTACACAGTATGTGCCACTATGATTAGCACCGTGTTGAGTGACGTGCACATTTAATAAAAAGTGTTACAAATGTGGTGATGTCACGTAAGTGATTCACCATACACCAGGGGTTAAAATCCCCTAAATTTAGACGTGATAAGTAAGAATATATCCTGTGATTGAGTGTGTATGAAAGGAGACAGTTCCTATGTGCTCATGTCGTGAAAATAATAATAAATATATCAAAAGTGAACACAGATGTAACCAAAATACAAAAAATGCATAAAGCACCTAATATGGTCAGCTGGTGTGATCATAGGAAGCCTAAACAGAAACAAAACATTTTTTTGTTTATACTAAATAAGCTGTTAGGCTATGGTATAGGCTGGCTAGTTAGACCGCAGCGTGGGCTAATGCCGGTACTGTAATTAGTGATGGTGCCAATAAATATTTAAGGTTCCGGATGCACTGGTTTCAGCAGAATAAATGGGATGCACTATAGGGATAAATCACATTTACACAGTAAAGCTGAGATAAGTCCAACACATGCACTAATAAGGTTTAAACAGTCCACATTTGAGATTTCCAAGAGAAAGATTTGGTGACTAGATTGTGCTCATAGTAAATCCTCAGGTGACTTCGGTGCTCCCCCTGTTGAATTTCCCACTCACCGGATGCCTGCACCCCTGCAGGGGTAACAAGCCTGTAGAGCACACTGGGGCTGGATCAGGTTTCAGCTGAATCTGGGGTCCAGCCCTTGTTCCTCCTCTGCTGGGCTTGTGTATGTTGTGATGAGAAGAAGGTGTCCTCATAGGGGGGAAGTGAAAAAAGATCCCATAGTGCAATTGTGTTGCCAAGTATAAAAATAATTTATTAAAAAATCCAACGGGCAGATTTAACAGAAAAAGTATAAAAATAGATTGAAGTAGAGTTAAAAAATGAAAATAAAAGTAAGACGCTAAGCCGTGGTGCCAAGCAGCCCTAGGGGATACCAGAGCTAGGGAAAACCAATAATATAAAGATCCCTGCTGGTGGGGCATGCAGGCAAACACAGGCAAAAGCCCACTATGAAGCTGGACGCTGCAGTCCGGTCAGCTTGCGCTCCACCTGCGTGTCAGCGACTCGTACTTCCTGGAGCATTTGAAGCTTGCCCAGTGTCATTTGCAGCTTTCCAGCAGGGAGGCGGGACTGCGAACGGAGCCCAGCAGTCGGCTCGGTCTTTTTCGTCGGCACTCGGTCTTTTTCGTGGGCGCTCGCTATTTTCCGGCGCCGCACACGCACCCACGACTTTCCCCCAATTTTAAGGGGGAAAAAGTGCGTGTTATACGCCGATAAATACGGTAAGTGCCTGGTTAAGCTTCTTGCAATCCCTGTGCAGTCTGTACAGCAGAGCCCTGAGAGAGGGAAGTATAAGCAGCACAAGGAGTCATTCAGATGTTCTGTGCTACAAGGGACTATTCTGAAAAAAAAAGCAGAGTGATAAAAATATTAGCACAACAGTGTTTTGATTCTCTTTTACTGTCCAGTCATAGGGTAAGATAGGGAACTGTAGGTGAAAGTGAAACTAGAGCAGGGAAATATTTGGTCCTCTCTCTGCTAGACAGGGTTGTATTGTTTGTCAAAGCTTTGAAACTATTAGGGCTGGGTGGACAGAAATAGAAAGGTCTTTGGAAGGTAACGAATCTTTTATAGTTATTTTATCTGTGTATTTAGCCATTTGTTGGTAGTTCAGTTTTTAGTTACATAACGATTTCAATTTTGATTGATTTACTAAATTACGATAATTTGAATAGAGGAGGATGCCGGTAACAGAAGCATAATGTAATTCAGATAAATAATGCAGTGTGGGCTCAGAAATGTGTCCAGATAAATCTGCATTATAGAACTGTGCTGTCCACAAAGCAATTAGTTACAGATAACAATGGCTACATTTTACAATCATTGTGAATTATGAAATGATTTTATTTTCATTTACAGAATGCCGCTGAGCACCAGATGCCAGACAGAATAAAAAGTAGCCCTTAGCTAAAACATTAAATGTGCACAATTAAAATAAATCACAGAAATTAATTGAAATGTATTGCCCATTAGTGTGAGTCTTATTCTTGTCTGGTATTTGATTTTGAAAGCTAAGTTTTACATTTAAAATAGAAACAAAACAATGTATGAATTACAGATATCTGTGTATGTAACTATAACAATAACTGGAGTATTATCTGATAAATACTACTCACACATGTCACAATCTATGACCTAGCTGCAAGGTTACCAACTGTGATTATTTATGAACACTGATTCTGCCACAATCCCAGTGTGATAGTGTGTTTTTATTATTATTATTATTGGAGGAGAATGTTTTTCCCTATCAAATTGTAAAGTGCTTGGTGCGCTACTATGAAAATGTACATGTCAATAAAAAAGCATGGGCTAATGCCGCGTACACACGATCGGAATTCTCGTCGGATGCTTTTTCCGATGGAATTCCGACAGAATTCTGCTCAAGCTTGTGTTGCCTTCACACGGTACACCAAATTCCGACCGTCAAGAACGCGGTGATGTACAACACTACGACGAGTCACAAAAATGAAGTTCAATGCTTCTGAGCAGGCATTGGGTAGCGGCTCCTGTGTCTTCTCTTCCTCCTCCCTCCTCCTCGCTTCTGCCGTGCATCTCCTCCCCTCATCCTAGGTGTTCAATAGGATTGCCTGTCCTTTCAGCCAATCGGTTGAAGGGTATCAGAACTGCTTCCCGATTGGCCAGGAGGAGGATCGGTGTTGCAACAGCGAATATTAATTCGCTGTTGTAACACCTGGGTGGGCTCGTAGCACAATGTTCTGCGCCACGAGCCCACCCTATTTTGAAGCCTATAGTAACACACATTTAACTATTTGATCACCCCTGATGTTAACCCCTTCCCTGATGGTGTCATTAGTACAGTGGCAGTGCATATTTTTTAGCACGATCCTTGTTTTAGTGTCACTGGTCCCCAAAAAGTGTCAAAAGTGTCAGTTAGTGTCCCGATTTGTCTACCGCAATATCGCAGTCCCACTATAGGTCACTGATCGCTGTCATTACTAGTGTAGCACTGACCCCCGAAGGAGCCACTGATTTTATTGGGCTTACCGTTGCCTTCTTTACCTCGTCTCCGTCTAGGGTTCCCGTGGTAGATGGCCCAAAGAATTGCAGAAACTGACACTGAATCTTCCTTTTGGGTTATTTATTGAAATGATAACACAGTCTCTCAATAAGGGTAGAGGGTTTAGGAGGAAAGTTCAGGTACTTTTGGAACTGCAAGAATAGGAAGTCTCTTATAGAAGAAATCCAGAGAATAAGCATTTCACAG
This sequence comes from Lithobates sylvaticus, assembly GCA_028564925.1. NCBI lineage: Eukaryota > Metazoa > Chordata > Amphibia > Anura > Ranidae > Lithobates > Lithobates sylvaticus. The sequence goes on along the minus strand of CM053030.1, from coordinate 95,441,911 downwards.
CTGGATTCTCACAACCCCCGGATAGACCTCCTCTCACTAGGCCTAGCAGCCAGCAGGGTGCTAGGTAAAGAAAAGTCTCTGCCACAGACTTGAATGTAACTGAGGGACATTAACCAATTTAGAGAGCTATCATACAGTACCAGTATCTCTCAGCCAGTCCGGCGATACTGTATGAGTGTAAATCCATAAAGTGTCCTTCAAATGAGCCTCCAGGCCCCTTCAGAGAAACCCGCCTTGTGCATGGCCTTCTCCTGAAGAATCCTCCACTGGAAGCTCCTCCAGTTGCTGGGCCTCTCCTTAGATGAGACGTACCGGACCACCCTTGAATTATTAGGCCCCGATATCCATTCAGGCCTGTCCCTGCAGTTGCTTCGCCTCGGGCTATCCAGCCCCGAGACTTGGAATTGCATGGATCCGCACCCCAGGCCAGGAGGGCTGGTCAGGAGTACCAGGACCAAACAGACAGAAGATATCTTCTGGACCTGAACCCTGAAGCACGTGATCTCAGTACCTTAAATAACCCCTCCCGGAATTCACAGCAGGATAAACACTCCCACTAGGTTGGTTCCGAGAGAAAGAATAGCATCCAATACACCCAGCTAAACTGCGTTGTCATACTTGCCGGTGGTGACAGCGACACCTGCGGCCAAGTAGAACTCAGTGCAATCCAGCCAGACTGATACTGAAATCATAATTTAACAAAATGAGCCCTAAAAACCCAACTGTGGTTTCAGGAATATTCATTTTTAAAAACACATAGCACATGCTCGTCAGGAGCCAGCGCCACATACTCCCCCCTCCCATTTAGACGATGTCCTCATCTTCTGGGAAGAAAGGAAAAAAAAAACTTTAGTCCTAGAAAAATATTAAGTACCTGAACTTTTAAGGTTGGAAGGGGAAATGGAAAAGAGACACAAAAACATTGAACATTGTAATACCTTTAACGGTTGACATAAGCAGGTTACATATTACACGACCCAATTCCTGACTATCTACACCACCCACTCTCTGGTAGCTTGATAGATGCTCTTGGTGACTCCTGGAAAGAAAAACAAAAGAACAACAAAACACACTCTATTACTATATTTCTGGAAGGCAGAGTCTCATTCTCATCAGACAATGAAACTCTCTCTCTCTAATGCTGAAATATTTACATGCTAGCGTGCAAGAGACTAAACATTTTCTTTATTTTTTTTCCTACCCACACCACCTAGTGGTAAGAGTAATGGAATGCAAGTCCTTCTTTAAAAAAAGTGCTGTGGCCCGTGGATGACCTTGACACGGAGCTTCTCAGGAAACTAACTCTATCTAGCTAACCCACAGTCTCTTGTAATTCAGGAAAAAAAAACCTCTTTTGAGCCTGTAGTTCCGAGAGAAAGAGTAGCATCCAAAACACCGAGTTAAACTGCATTCTCATACTTGCCGGTGGTGACAGCGACACCTGCGGCCAAGTAGAACTCAGTTCAATCCAGCCAGACTGATACTGAAATCATAATTTAACAAAATGAGCCCTAAAATCCAACTGTGGTTTCAGGAATATTAATTTTCAAAAACACATAGTGCATGCTTATCAGGAGCCAGCGCTACACTAGTAAATAATAAAGAAAATTACATAATATATATCCCATAGTTTGTAGACGCTATAACTTTTGCACAAACCAATCAATATATGCTTATTGGAATTTGTTTGCCAAAAATATGTAGCAAAATACATATTGGCCTAAATTTATGAAGAAATCATTTTTTTTTATATTTTTATCGGATATGTTTTATAGCAATTTTCAAAATTGTTGGTATCTTGTTGTTTATAACGCAAAAAATAAAAACAGCAGAGGTGATCAAATACCACCAAAACAAAACTCTATTTGGGGGAAAAAAAAGGGACATACATTTTATTTGCCTACAGCGTCGCACGGCCACGCATTTGTCAGTTAAAGTAAAGCAGTGCCGTATCGCACAAAAAATGGCCTGGTCATGAAGGGGGAGGGAATCATCTGGAGGTCAAGTGGTTAATAGCTGCCTCCATTTTTTTTCGGATGATAAGGCATACATAATAAAATGCATGATGAATTTAAAGCCCTTGCTTTACCAAAACACTAGATCTGTTCTTTTAATTTATTTATTAAGAACTATATTGCTGAAAATAAATACATCAGGGCATCCAATGTAGGAAATGCAAAGATATACACATATGTATTAGAGCTGTATGGAGTTAAACTATACCTTTACTCTAATAACTGTATAAAGAATGAATGTATCATTTAGGTTGCCCTTTAGGTCATTCAAGCAGAAAAGCCATTAATCAAAACCTATTCTTACATTTGGATTAGGCCACTGCCCCAAAGCCAAAAAGAGATAGGAACTTGGTGAATCTTTCAAACCCTACAGCCTGGCTTCCTGAGCTTATATAGCAGAGTAATACATGTTAATAAAAACCCTAATGGCTCCTTTGCAGACTTTATTTACATGTCTTTGTAAAGCTAAATCAAATGCATTTTAACTTCATGGAAGATTTAAAATCTCCTGTGCACCTACTAATTCAAATATGTATGCAAAATTATGGGCACATAAAATCCATAAAAAACTGTATGTGGGTGGAAAAACCTAAACAAATAAGCTTATCTTCCCGGAACAACTAAGCTTCCATAAGTCTCATGCATGGAAAACTCATTTTTAGATCTTCAGTTTTATTTATGAAATGATGTGCCTTCAGCAACCAATGAAATGTTCCTATGTATTTATTTATTTATTCATTCATTCATTCATTCTGCACTGGGAGATGAAGGAGGATGAAAATATGAAAACACTGATTGCTGTATGCAAAATGTTCCTTTTTTCAGGGCTTGTTCATGCCATAATACACATCTCACATACATACCTCCCAACTGTCCCTGATTTTGAGGGACTGTCCCTGATTTGAAGCAATGTCCCTCTGTCTCTCATTCCTTCTCATTTGTCCCTCATTTTGGTCTGATCTATATAGTTGAATATAAAATGCACTTTTTATCTTTCAAAAATTGTTTCCCAGTGCTAAACCTTTCATCCGATTTCTAAATTACAACATTTGTACATTTTAAAAGCCAATATAAAGGAATAGTAGTGGTAAAAAAAAGCACTTGTGGATTTAATTAACCTTTTTTGGGGGGTTATTTCTCCTTTAAGGGGGTGTGGCAGGGGGCGTGTCCTTTGACTACATACATTTGCTAGTAGGTGTCCCTCATTCCCATCTCAAAATTTTGGGAGGTATGCACATATTGCATTAACGTGTATTTAAGATATTACATTTTTAAATGGCCTAAATGAATAAACACAGGTTGGTTCCCCAAACATGCAGCATATGGATATTTTTTTTTCTCATCAGAGAGCTGTTGATCTGACTGGACAAACATAAATTTAACTGCACTGACAGTCCTCTGGAACAACATACAACTTCTACCACTGGTTTTGCCTTAGAACGGTTTTCAGGCTAAAAGCAAATTGACGAGGAAGCTTCTGTGTACTATCACCAAACCTAAGATCTGTTACGTTGGGTGGGGGACTGTGCCAAGTCCTATGCAAACTCTGGTAAGCCTCTCAGAGCTCCACTATATTGAAAGTGTTGGGTCAAAGCTTGAACAGGCTCTTTCACCAACTTAAGTGGTTGTAAACCTCAGACATGAAATATGAACCAAGCAGAGCTTTCTTCCAGCAGGAACGCGGAGGAACGCAGTTCCGGAAACTCTAGCATTGACTGTATTTAATGGCAAGGGGTGCTGGGGTGTGCTGTAGAGTCTATTGATGCTGTCTGCTGGGGGGATCTATTCTAGCTGGAGGGAATCTATTTTTGCAGGGGGGTCTATTGTTGCAGGTGAGGGACATACTGTTGTTGGGGGCAGGTATTATATTGCTGGGAGGGTCAGTTGTTGCTGGGAGAGATCTACTGTTGAGGAAGGGGTCTTTGTTGCTGAGAAGATCAATTTTTTTCTGGTGGGGGACCTACTGTTGAGGGAGAGGTATGTTGTTGCTGAGGAGGTCTATTGATGCTGGTGGGGGAGATCTGTTATTGCTGCAAGGAGCCTATTGTTTCTAGGGGGGAATTTTGTTGCAGGTGGTCCATTGTTGTTAGGGGGGGGGGTATATTGTTGCTGGTGGGGTGGGCTATTGTTACTGGCTGCAGAGGATCTATTTTACTGCTTTTCTTGTTACCATTACCAAATTCCATACAAATTACTTGGGGTTTATTTATTAAAGCTGGGGAGTGCAAAATCAGGCTCACTTCTGCATAGAAACCAATGAGCTTCCAGGTTTTATTACCAAGCTTAATTGAACAAGCTGGGGTTAGAAGCTCATTGTTTTTTATGCAAAAGTGAGCCTGATTTTGCACTTTCCAGCTTTAGTAAATAAACCCCATTGTGTACTTAAATGTGGGGTATGCCTGTACATGTGAAAAGACCATACCTCCCAACATTTTGAGATGGGAATGAGGGACACCTACTAGCAAATGTATGTAGGCATAAGACACGCCCCCTTGCCATCTCCCCTTAAAAGGAGAATTAACCAAAAAAAAGGTTAATTAAATCCACAAGGGCTTTTTATTTTTTACCACTACTATTCCTTTATATTGGCTTTTAAAATTTACAAATTCAGCAATTGGATGAAAGGTTTAGCACTGGAAAACACTTTTTAATAGATAAGAAGTGCATTTTATATACAACTATATAGATCAGACCAAAATGAGGGGGAAGAGGGACAGAGGGACATTGCTCCAAATCAGGGACAGTCCCTCAAAATCAGGGACAGTTGGGAGCTATGGAAAAGACATTTGCAAAGACCATGTAAAACGCATGTAACATGCCCCCCAAAAAATACTTCTAAATCACTAGGAATATGCTTTGCTAAGGTATAAATGCAAGCTTCCTCAAAAAACTCTATTCCCTCCAAAATGGGGAGAAACCAAACATAAGGCTCCATGCACACAGGACATTCAAAAAAGTATTTCTGGCCATCGGATTGCCGCCAGGAAAACACTGCTTTAAAAATGCACTTTTAACAGCGGTTTTTAAATGCGTTTATGCGCACTTTGAGCGTTTTTCTGCTCCAGTGTTTTTGGGCATTTTTTTAAATTACACCAAGCTTTTCTCAAAAATTGCATTTGAAAGACCGCTGGGCAAATACAGTGTGACATAAAATATTGCAGCAATTCCCTAGGGTCTCTGCTAAAATATAATATATATATATATATATATATATATATATATATATATATATATATATATATATATATATATATATATATATATATATATATATATATATATATATATATATATATATATATATATATATATATATATATATATATATAATGTTTGGGTCCAAGTAATTTTCTACAAAAAATATTGATTTTAACTTAAGTGTCAGAAAAAGATTTAGACTTTAAGTGGTTAAACTTCCTGCATTTACAGGTTGTTGAAAACTTGGCAGATTGCCCAGATTATTTGTTTACACAGAAGTTCTATCCCTTTGATTTAAGAAGGAAGCGTTAGTTACAATGTTTCAAGTTCTAAACTTGGCAAACTGCCCAGATGCTTTCTTTTGACAGGTGAGCAGAGAATCTCTCCACTTGTTTATATGAAAGAATCGGCAAACTCAGCAGGAGAGATCATCAGAGGGGGTGAATCGAGATCACGATTTTTTAACGATTAATTGTGCAGCTCTACGTTGTAGTATAAGAATATATACAGTGCCTTGAAAAAAGTATTCATACCCCTTGACATTTTCCACATTTTGTCATGTTACACCCAAAAAGGTATTTTATTGGGATTTTATGTGATAGACCAACACAAAGTGGAACATAATTATGAAGTGGAAGGGAAATGATAAATTGTTCAAGATTTTTTACAAATAAATATCTGAAAATTGTGGTGTGCATTTGTATTCAGCCCCCCTGAGTCAATACTTTGTAGAACCACCTTTCGCTGCAATTACAGCTGCAAGTCTTTTTGGGGATGTTTCTACCAGCTTTGCACATCTAGAGAGTGACATTGTTGCCCATTCTTCTTTACAAAACAGCTCAAGCTCTGTCAGATTGGATGGAGAGCTTCTGTGAACAGCAATTTTCAAATCTTGCCACAAATTCTCAATTGGATTTAGGTCTGGACTTTGACCGGGCCATTCTAACACTTGAATATGCTTTGATCTAAACCATTCCATTGTAGGTCTGGCTGTATGTTTAGGGTTATTGTCCTGCTGGAAGGTGGACCTTTGCCCCAGTCTTTTGCAGACTCTAATGCCCTGTATACACAATCGGACATTCCAACAACAAAATCCCATGTTTTTTTTCCTGTGGATGTTGGCTCAAACTTATCTTGCATACACACGGTCACACAAAGTTGGTCGGAAATTCTGAACGTCAAAAACGTGATGACGTACAACACGTATGAGGAGCCGAGAAAAATTAAGTTCAATAGCCAGTGCTGCTCTTCCGCTTGATTACGAGCATGCATGGCACTTTGTGCGTCGGAATTGTGTACACACGAACGGATTTTGTTGTCGGAAAATTTGAGAACCAGATCTCAAATTTTGTGCGACGGAAATTCCGATGGAAACTGTCTGATGGAGCCCACACACGGTCGGAAAGTCCAACTGTGTGTACAGGGCATAACAGGTTTTCTTCTAAGATTGCTCTGTATTTGGCTCCATTTATCTTTCCATCAACTCTGACCAGCTTCCCTATCCCTGCTGTAGAAAAGCATCCCCACAACATAATGCTGCCTCCACCATGTTTCATAGTGTGCATGGTGTGTTCAGGGTGCTTTTAGGCCAAAAAGTTCTATTTTGGTCTCATCTGACCAGAGCACTTTCTTTCACATGTTTGCTGTGTCTCCCACATTGCTTCTTGCAAACTGCAAACGGGACTTCTTATTGCTTTCCTTCAACAATGGCTTCCTTCTTGCCACTCTTCCATAAAGGTCAGATTTGTGGAGTGCACAACTAATAGTTGTCCTGTGACAGATTCTCCCACCTGAGAATTTAAGGTTGTTGTTTCTATTGTATTGATTTTCTGCAGCAAGGTTTAACTGTGCTGTAAGTTTCCATGTGCTTTAAACTGTGATAATATATTTAACTTGTTTCTCACTACCAGATGTGTGTCTGTTTTTGGTGATAAGCCACAGCCAGGATAACAGTATTTTACACATGTGTCCTTAAATGTGTTTGCAGTAATTTTATTTAACCAGGTGTGCAAGAGGGGTTGAGGTCATTCTTGGAGTTGAGGCGGAGACCAGAGAACCCACATTCACCAAGCTGCATTCCAGCTCATTGAATTGTTAGATATGTAGCACTTCTCTGACACCTCAAAGGCAGAATAGCACCTCCAGGGACAATGGCTGGCTATCATTTCACCCCCAAAGCTAAATGGGGGATCTAGAAAGAATATTGGGCACCAGTCACTTTTGCCTTTGCAAAGTTGTATTGCAAAACAGTTAAAGAGTTGAGGGTTAGAGGTCCCAGATATGGTAGCAGATCACTTACAGACTCTCCAGATCCAGATCAATGTCCAGCTTCTGAGTGTCAGAACTTTTAAGCCAACCCAGCAACACTGTAAAGCACTTTCCCAAATTTCACCGGGCCCTTCTGTGAGACCAGACTTCTTCCTGGCTCTCTCCAGCAAGGGGCCTTCCATGGGTCTCCTCCTTGGCACAGCTTCCTCCAGACCAGGCAGGACAGCTTCAGGACCAATTCAGCACACGTTATGTCCCAAAACAAGCTCCATGCAGCAGCTCCTCCCTAGGCTTTAGCCAAGGGTAAAAGAGGGAGCACATGGCTTGTCTCAAATATGTATATCCTCCCCCAGTATGCACCAGTGGTATAAATCTCCTACTTGATTGGATGAAGAAGATATAAATATGTATAACTTAGTTTTGTTTGTGAAATCTCGTACTATCACCAGTAATACCAGTGACTGGTGACAGTGAGAAATCACAAGCCAACTTAAAGCGTTTGTTAACCTAAACAAAAACAAAAATGGATCCTGCTCCTTTAAAGCATGTTTTATGACACAGTGCTTGTCCTGTGTCATTTGGCCCCCTGTAACACCTAAAAAACCTGGCTGATCCTGACAGTTTCTGCCCACCTCTCTGTAAACTGACCATGGTGTATCATGGCTGCTGAGCCCTGACACCGTGGTCAGTTTACGTGCCTTTGCCATCAGCAGCATGCTATCTGCTCTCCTCTCTGCTCCTGTGTCTTCCTCCCCCTCCCCTCTCTGTCTGTGTGTGAGCCGCCCCTCCCCTCCTGCTGCTCTCATAACACTAACCTGTATACACCATCAGCACTGCCTTCTATTGCAGTGTCCCCCTCTGTGAATAATTTATATATATAAATGCTGTAAATAACTAATTTAAGAGCCAAGATTGTGATCATATGACCAGCCAGCTCTCTCTACCTCCCCTCCTGACTGACATCAGCAGAGGAATCTCAGCCCCACCCGCTGCATCTCTCAGAGGAGGAAAGGAGAAATCTGGCCAGGCATGTGATTGCAATCTATGCTGTGAAATTAGGTATTTGCAGCATTTAATTTTATAAATCACACATAGAGGGAGATACTACAATAGGAAGCAGTGCTGATGGTGTATACAGGTTAGAGTGGCTTAACAACCACTTTAAGCTTAGGGAAAACCAGGTGAAAACAGTCTGAGCTAACTACAGCTCAGCTGAAAACTAAATTGACATAGTAACCCCTGTTTAGTACAAGGGGGCTACGGATAAAACAATGTTGAGCAAATTCCCATTTCATTAAAACATTTTACACCAGAATGATATTGATGTTTGTATGTTGAACATTTTTAAGAGAATAATTATTATCAGATAAAATAGCAAATCAAATTAAAATAACTCATCTGCCTTTGTAAATTGACTAATATGCAACATAATTATACAACATTGCATTGCAACCTCAAACTATAGTATATGATGCCATTACAGCAAATGATGCAAATTGCTTTGTAATAATAATTTTTTACTAGTATATTAAATCAGCAAGTGCACATTATATCACCCAGAAAGAATATAGACAACAATAGCACAATTATAAAACTCTGAAATCACATAGATGTTAACACATTCAATCATTGAGAAAAACTGCTGAAAATTTATACTAAAGCAGCTGTAAATCGCTGGACATTTTTATTTTATTTTACCCTGCAGGGTAATGTCATAATGTGCTAGTATGCATCGCATACTAGCACATTATGTTCAACTCACCTTAAAATTAAGCATTCCAGTGTCAGAGCTGCAGTTGCTCTCATCTTCACCCATCTTACTTCCGGGTTCGCAGACTTCGGCTCTGTGACTGCCCGCAGCCGTGATGACATCACTCCCTCACATGCGGGAGCTGCCGTTCACGGGGCTCTAAAGGAATGGTGCGGGTGGCTGTCCCTTCAGAACACATGCGCCAGTGATGTCACTGGCTGCATGTACAGTAAATATCTCCTAAACGGTGCACGTTTAGGATATATTTACATTACCTGTAGGTAGAAGTTAGTGATGGAAGTTTACTTAAACTTTAACTAACAATATTATTCAGCCACCACCAGCCGCCTTAACGTAAGGCCCCACTCATAATTAACCACCATCATCCCCCATAATGTAAGGCCCCTCAGATCCACAACCAGCTACCATATGTGGGGGCTATTCATATTTAGCCATCATCAGACCCCTCCCCCTCATGTAACGAATTCATCCAGTCATTTTTTTTTTTTTAATAAAGGCTCCTTGACACACTGTTGCATTGTTTACATTGGTGGCCATTGAAAATGTTCTTTTTACACTGATAGTCATTGTATATTTCCCCTTTACATTGTTGGTCACTATAATTTCCCCTGCTACATTTGTAGCCAGTTCTTAACCCCCCACCTCCACTTTAACTACATTGGTTGCAATGGTAAATCCCCTCATACATTGGGGGTTGGTGTAAATTCCCCTCATACATTGGGGGTTGGTGTAAATTCCCCTATTGCATTGGAGGTCAGTATTGATTTCCTTGCTACATTTGTAGGTGGCATAAATGTCTTCATTACATAGGTGTTCAGGAACAGAAAGGTCCTGTTAAATTTGTTGTCAGTGAAGTTCCTGCAGTCCTTGATGTTCAGTGGGAGAAGTCTACATTATCGCATCATTGGCCCTATTTTTTTATGTCAGTGGAAAAAGGAACTTATTGTGTTTTTGTAGGAAATGCTTCCTCTAAGGCTATTTTCACACTGGGGCGCTGGGTGCGCTGGCGGTAAAGCGGCGCTATATTTAGCGCCGCTTTACCGTTTTTTTAGCGGCGATATTCGGCCGCTAGTAGGGCGGTTTTCGGCCGAAAAAGGGTTAATACCACCCGCAAACCGCTGCTGCAGCAGCATTTTGTGGGCGGGTTTGTAGCGCTGCCCCATTGTTTTCAATGGGAAGGGGCGCTATAGGAGCGGTAATCACACCGTTCCTACAGCGCATCAAAGATGCGGCTTGCAGGACATTTTTCAGCGTCCTGCAAGCGCACCGCTCCAGTGTGAAAGCCCTCGGGCTTTCACACTGGAGACACAGCAACGTCTGTTTCAGGTCGGTTTGCAGGCGCTATTTTTAGTGCAATAGCGCCTGCAAACCGCCCAGTGTGAAAGGGGCCTAAATTAATAATCCTTTGATCTACAGTATGTATCCAAAAATATCCATAGCAGCAAGGATATTTTTGAAACTAAAAGGGATATTTTTTTTCTAATGGGAACCTTCTGCATTCCTGATTAACCTCATAAATGCAAAGCTGCCAACACTTCAAATATATCATCCAACACAAATTATACCTGCACTAAGGTGCAGTGCTATAAGAACAATAAGGCTTCATGCACATGGATGGTTTGAGGGTTTAAAATAGGCTCTAGTGTAAATTCTGATTTTTTTTTTTTCCATACCCGAAAGCCACTGAAGTAAAGGGCTGTACGCAGCCATACTCGGTACATACACTGATACTTTCTTGCATCAATGTAAACATATGCATGTGTGTATGATGCATACACGTCTATGGCTGTACACACCATCTGCAGATCCCTATGCATACACGTGTTCACGTGGATGTGCAAAAGCTTTGCCATACTCCCAAGTATGACCATGTACAGCTATTTATTATATGGCCTGCTGTACACACCACCTGTGGCGAGGAAAAGGCTGTAATTTTACACTAGATCACATGTAAGCCTCAAACTACCTGTGAGGCCATATACAAACAAATTCAAAAGAACAAGTCTGAATTATAAATGAAATAGACTGTGCAAACAATCCCATGCTTATGATTTCCACTCAACTCCAACTAAAATTGTTTTGTTTTTTTTGGATAGAGCAAGGAATGGGTTGCTTTTCTGTATCTGTTACCGTTGGAAAGATCTACCTTCACAATTTGTCCCATGGCCACTTTCACAGGGAGAACACTTATGCCGCGTACACACGTTCGGACTTTGTCCACCGGACCTAGTCCAGCGGACAAACCGCCGGACTTTCCGAGGGGGTGACTTGCCCACACACGCCCGGACTTCCGAGCGTGTGACTTGCCCACACACGCCCGGACTTCTCCGGCGGACAATCCGCGGGAAAAAGTCTTCGGGACTTTTGAAAATGAACGGACTTGCCCACACACAGAGCAGTCCGTTCATTTAGAACATAACTGCAGGTAGACGGGACTAGCGAAGGCAGTGAATGCCGCCGCGCTAGCCCCGTCACCTGGCAAGGATTTAAAGGGAATCCCCACTCCGAAAAAACGGCGTGGGGGTCCCCCCCAAATCCATCTCAGACCCTTATCCGAGCACGCAGCCCGGCAGGCCAGGAAAGAGGTGGGGACGAGCGAGCGCCCCCTTCCCTCCTGAACCATACCAGGCCGCGTGCCCTCAACATGGGGGGTGCCCCACCCCAAAGCACCTTGTCCCCATGTTGATGAGGACAAGGGCCTCTTCCCGACAACCCTGGCCGTTGGTTGTCGGGGTCTGCGGGCGGGGGCTTATCGGAATCATTTTTTCGGCGTGGGGATTCCCTTTAAATCCATGCCAGGTGACGGGGCTAGCGCGGCGGCATTTACTGCCTTCGCTAGCTCCGTCTACCTGAAGTCACGTGCTAAATGAACGGACTTTCCGATGAGCGGCAAGTCCGATCATTTCCAAAAGCCAGGCGGACTAGCATACTAACGGCGGGATTGTCCGCCGGACTGCCAAGTCCAGCGGATAATTTTAAAACAAAACTTAAAACCTAGTCCGCCGGACTTTTGGCGCCAAAAAGTCCGCCGGCGCCCACACACGGGGGGATTGTCCGTCGGACTCGAGTCCAGCGGACATTCCCGCGGGATAGTCCCTTCGCGTGTACGCGGCATTAAAGCGGAAGTAAACCCATCCATAAAACAGTTTCATTTACTGCACATGCTGGAAATGTAACACTCCCATTGGATGTGCTCTCAGCCAAACCAGCCAATGGCTGGTATCATAACTGATCACATGTGCAGCATCATGGCAGTTGTAGAATAAACAGAAACAAAGATGGCAGCTTCCTTGACTGAAAACGATAGGGGGGGGGGGGTTTACTTACACTTTAAATATCTTATGTTTGTCACCTGGACAGGGTCCCATATGATCTCTTTCTGTTGTGTCTTCAGGGGCAAAATGTCACTGATTGAGCTATAGAGTAACAGTAACAGTAAAAGCATAGGTGTCTGAACCTTGCACACGCTTTCCAAAACTAAATATAAATGGATTAGACTTCCATTTTAAAAAGAAACTTAGATCCAAGCATACAAAACATTGTAAAAGTAGCCTGTGATGCACATGACCTGAATTCCCAAGCAACTAATTTCTTTATTACACTATTACAAATCAGACGACAAATTCACCTTACTTGCTCTTTCCATCAGCCTAGAAACAGCCACCTACTTTCCCTTTCAACGCAAACCGTTTTTTTTTTTTTTGTGTGATTTGTTATTTGACAGTACAGCAATAGTAACTGTTCTTAAGAGTCCCATGAGAAATGCTGCTTGCTCTAGTAATATACTTTGATACAATAAAAGGCAGGATTCTAGGTTTTAACAGCACAACTCAGTAACCTTTCTAAGTTTTCAAAGTGATTTCATGATACAAAATCATTATCAGAGTTAAAAAACAAAACAAAAAAAACAATGTATTTTTAATGGGAATGTCCATGATACATGTGTGGCAGATACAAATAATGTATTTTGCTGTATCCAAGCCTGGTAGAGAGGCAGTGTTTTGTAGATTTAACAAGAACATCTCACAGCGCTATAAACACTTAAAGCCCAACTGAAGCCTTTTTTTTTTATTGCTGTAATACAGTCAGGCTGAATACACAATGGCAAATGTGTGCATCTTTTCTTTTTGGGCCAACCTGCCCATAGTGCTTGAATCAACAGCACCGCTCATTGAGCAGCTATACCAGCTAATTACAATCCAGAGACTTTGGCTTTGAAGATGTCAAGGTTCTAGTGTGTTGTGTGATAGAAGGTTCTTGTAAAAGCTTTTTCCTTCCCTTATGTCCTCTTCTCCCACATCTATGTGCATCTTTTCCCCACTTAGTCCAGGCATTTCTGGACAATACAATCCCCACTGGAGATACTGGCTTGGACTGATCCTGATAGCGGTCTTTCAGTACATCCTAGGGGTATCATCAGAAGACCATATGAAGTACAACATCAAAAGGCAGTTCCACCACCGATTGCCAATATCCATGATAATGCCCTCACTATTGAGAATGTCCTCTCCTATCCCTATGACTTGCTGTTGTCATTGTCTTCATCCCTAGCCTATGAGTCTACTTTAGCCTGCCTTAACTGAGGTCTATCCTCCTTGGTCATAAGTGTTTTTCTGAACAATTGTTACTAAACGTGTTTTTTGTTATGACTTGAAATCTGTTGATGGCTTGCATTTGGAAAATCTTTCTTTTATTTTTATTTTCTGCCCAATAATCCTGTATCACACTTTGATAAACCTTAAAGCGTTTGTTAACCCCCTACTCCACCCAAACCCCCTGTAACACCTAAAAATACCTGTCTGATCCTGCCTGGCTATACCCTCCCCTTTGTAACCTGACCACGGTGTATCGTGGCTGCTGAGCCCTGACACCGCGGTCAGTTCATATGCCTCCATCACCTGCAGCCCAGCTCTGTCTCCTCTCTGCTCCTGTGCCCTCCTTCCCACTCCCTGCCTGTCTGCTCGCGTCGAGAGGCAAGCCGTCATCTGTACCTAGGACCGCCAGCTCCGCCCCTTAAATCTGGCTTCCGCTACCTGCCTCAAGGCTGTTCCTGCCTCTGGAATGGTAGCAGAAAAGCTCCTGATAAGCCACAAACTCTATGTCACAGCAGAGTGTAAAAGAATACACTGCCCAACAAGTATAGTGTTCCAGGTGAGCTGCTGACTGCCACTCTGCTCCCTCCCATACTGCCCCCCTCCGGTCATGCTGTCCCTCCCATACTGCCCTCCACTACCCCCCTCCCATCATGCTGTCCGCCCATACTGCCCTCCACTACCCCCCTGTCATGCTGTCCCCCCATACTGCCCTCCACTTCCCCCCATCCCATCCTGCTGCCCCCATACTGCCCTTATCCCATCAAAAATTAAAAAAATATATAAAAAATATAATAAAATGGTAAAAAATAATAAAAAAATAAAATAACAAAAAATAACTACTGACCATATCCACTGCCCTATTGACCCATCCACTACCCTACTGACCACGTTCACTGCTCTACTGACCAACGTCCACTGCCCTACTGACCATGTCCACTGCCCTACTGACCATGTCCACTGCTCTACTGACCATATCAACTACCCTACTGACCTTGTCCACTGCCCTGACCATATCAACTACCCTACTGACCATGTCCACTGCTCTACTGACCACATCAACTACCCTACTGACCATGTCCACTGCTCTACTGACCACATCCACTGCCCTACTGACCACGTCCACTGCTCTACTGACCAAGTCCACTGCTCTACTGACATGTCCACTGCCCTACTGACCACGTCCACTGCTCTACTGACCATGTCCACTGCTCTACTGTATTAAGTAAAAGGGAGGTTCGGGGGACGGGCATGGACCTGATGACCAAATCCAACTGGTCAAGAGCCGGAGTGCCGACTCACCTGAACTTAGGTGTCCACTACCCTACTGACCACGTCCACTGCCCTACTGACTGACACCATTCACAGTCCACACTGACACCACTTTCGGAACTACCAGGGTTGCAAAGGTTGTACTTGCGTCTGGGCCCTGGCCTTCTACCACCATGGCAGAGCCCAAGACTGAATGACTGCACAACATGTGAAAGGAATTTGCTACAGGACCATAAAGGTTCCTGGGATCAGTGGGAAGGGCTTTGGGCTTAGAGGGAATGGCCCAGGTTAGAGGTCAGGGGGCCCTTCATGGTTTCTTGCACCAGAGCCCTAAAGGTTCTAGTTATGCCTCTGTACACATTCATGTACTTTCTGTCTGTAGGCCCTTTAAGTTTTTTTTCTATTTTATCCCTTCCTGATTAAGCTAATCTTCTGAAACTCCGATAACTATGATAATATTAATAAAGGCTAAAATGCCAAAACAAGCAAAGGTTTTATTAATGTAAAGAAAGACAAACTACTAATAAGTGCATACTATATATGAGTGAATGTTACACAAAAATTACAATAAAAGGGCAAGAATAATATGTTAGTGTCTCAGTCTAGTCTGCAGTTTTCTGTGTTGCAGTGGTTCTGCTAGATCTGTGATTTCATTTGCACGTGCTGCTGGCTTCTTTGTTCACCTATGGGCATCACCTGCTCTACTGTGGATTTATATCCTTTTTCTTTCTATTACTTCCTGGACCACCTCCCAGGTTGCTTCCCTATATATAGACATGCTCAGTGCAGCCCGGGTTGTCTGAGCAACTTCCTAGACCTCTGAGCTCCTGTTTGCCTAGTATTATGTTTATTCAGTGTCTAATGTCCCGTGCACCAACATCTATTGATTGTGCTTGCCTGCCACCCACCCTGACCTTGGCATGTTTCCTTGATCTTTATCTATCTCCTGCCTTTGTACTTTGCACATCTGTATCCTCAACTGGGCATACCTGGGGACCGTGACCTGGTTCCAGCTTGCTACAAGTCCATCCCCATCATCAGGGGCTGTGGTGAAGAAGAAGGCTGGGGCTTAGACTCTGCGCCCTGGGGAGCCCTGAGTTGGCCTTACATAAGGGCTCACTACCACTGAAACCTAAAAGTTAGGCAGAAAGTCTATCATCTAAGTTCTGTATAATGGCTGGTGCTCAACAGAGGGAGAGAGAGAGAGAGTCAGTCTACTGCTTCTTCCTTTTTATAATACACAAGAATTGTATGCACTCATACCCATGTCTCTATCCCTTACCCTGGTGTCATCACAACCCTCTTAAGGGTCCTTTGTCCAATTTCCATTTTTCATGAAATTCAGCTGTGCTTGCTGTCATCCTCTGGTAGGTGGTGCCATCATACTGTGGGTGAGGACCCAGGTCACCGTTAGGTCACAGTCTTCCTTTTGATCCCTTGGTGATGGGCAGAAAGCAGATGGGATGTCATCAGAATTGCAGGGCATCTTGTGGGTGCTTTGATGTTGATTCTTTTCTAGGAATTGTAATGTAGATTCCTATTGGGACAAATATACCCCTCATAATACACTCCAGGATGCTATGCATGAAGTCTTATCCAAGAGATTCATTTATGACCCCCCCCCCCCCCCCCCCCCAAAAAAAAAAAAAACATTTTGCTGGATAATCCTGTTCCATTGGTTAAATGGGCATTCAGCAGTGATGACAGATGTCTAGTTCATAAACTTTACTCCCATATTAGACAGCTAAGTCAATTCAGTGCTTCAAACTGCGCTGATGTTGCACAGACCATCACCCCAGAATGGAAGACTCTTGCAACGTACAAACTCTATAGCCTAAGCCCAGGGAAAAAAGAACTTACCATCCAATTTCCAAGTGCAGAGGTTTAGGCAGTGATGGTCATGAGATAAGGTTATTGACAAATATTTAACGCTTCCCAAGCTTACACCACCAGGATGAGTTACTGGTAATCAGTTGGGTTGCATGCTGGAGCACGTTGAACGGCAGCTGGCAGAAGCAATTACAACTTCAGTTTATACTCCGATGTTAGAAAATTCTTAGGTTGATTATAGCCTAAAATATTATAATAATAATAATAATATACTGTATTTAAAAAAAAAAATATTTTGCCGTTCATCCATGACACTGAAATCACAGAGAAAGAGAGTGGTCAGCAGAAGCTGTATGTTTTTAGACTCTCTTTTTAACCACTCCCCACCTGCCGTATAGACAAATGACGGCAGCAGGGTGGCTCTCTCGTTCTGGGACTATGTCATATGATGTCGTTCCACTCATGCCATGCTTACGCGCCCGCAGGGGCATGTAGAATGACAATCAGCGATGTGCTGTGTCCCTGGGACACGGTGCATTCCTGATCTTAGTAAAGAGCCGATGATGAGGCTCTTTACCCATGTGATCAGCTGTGTCCACTCACAGCTGATCACATGTATGCAAGGAAATGCCAGTTATGGGCTTTCCTCTCTGCACACACTGACCGTGTGTGAGAAGAGGAGAGGAGAGTCGATCAGCAGCATTTTCTCACAGGGGAGACCTGCACAGATAATCAGGGAACTGATTATCAGTGCCCTAATTATCAGTGCAGCCCCAACAGTGCTCATCAGTGATGCCAGTCAGTGCTGCCTTTCAGTGCCAATCAGTGCCTGCACATCAGTGCTGCCCATCAGTGCCCCATCAGTGCTGCTAATCACTGCCCATCAGTGCCCCCTACTTGTGCCATCTATCGGTGCCCATAAATGCTGCCTATCAGTGCTCATCAGTGCTGCATATCAGTGCCCATCAGTGCTGCATATTAGTGCCTCCTCATTAGGGCTCATTAGTGCTGCCTCATCAGTGCCCATCAGTGTACATCAGTGCAGCCTATTAGTACCCATCAGTGCAGCCTCATCAGCGCACATCAGTATAGGAGAAAGATTACTTATTTACAAAAATGTCTAAGAGAAACTAAGAAAATCTTCCCTTTTTTTAAGTTTTCAATCTTTTTTAAATTTTTTTTATCAAAAAATAAAAAACCCAGTGGTAATTAAATATTACCAAAAGAAAGCTCTACCTGTCAAATATATATATAAAAAATTAATTTGGGTACAGCATTGCAGGCCCGCACAATTGTCATTCAAAGTGCGACAGCGATGAAAGATAAAAATTGGCCTGGGCAGGAAGGGTATTGAAGTTGTTAAGGTAATGTTCACACCTGTGCATTAAAAAAAAAGTTCTCCTTTGCTGTGGATTTCAACAAAATGAGTGCTATACAGGGATAAATATTAACGCAAGTAAAACGTGTATAAAGGTTACCTAAAAATGCAGAGAACACAGCTATAACACAATGCGCTAACATGCAGGTGTGAAGAGAGCCTAACTGAGATTTGTACAGCTGGTAATCTACGTAAGGAAAGGGATGGATGAGTTGTATTTGTAAAGTGAAGCCTGAGTTTTATCTCCGTAAACAACCGGCTAACAAGAGGAGGAGATTCAAATTGGTTTAATATCGGAGATTGGTTGGTCTCTGTGGGGTTGATTTACTAAAACTGGAGAGTGAAAATCAGGTCTCTGTCTGCATAGAAACCAATCAGGTTCCATTTTTTTTTTTTTTTTTGTCAAAGCTTAATTCAACAAGCTGAAGTTAGAAGCTGTTTGGCTACCATGCACAGCTGCACCAGATTTTGCACTCTCCAGTTTTAGAAAATCATCTGTGTGTTTGATAATTTATGTTTTCAGTGTACTATGTTTTAAATAAGTCAGTTTGTGTTCATGATTATTGAAAAAAAGGTGACTAATGCCGCGTACACACGAAGGGACTATCCCGCGGGATTATCCGCTGGACCGAAGTCCAGCGGATAATCCCCTCGTGTGTGGGCGCCGGCGGACTTTTTTTGGCCAAAGTACGGCGGACTAAAGTTTCAGGTTTTGTTTTCAAATTATCCGCTGGACTTGGCAGTCCAGCGGATAATCCGGTCGTGTGTAGTATGGTCCGGCGTACCAAAAAGGACGCATGCTCAGTAGCAAGTATTTTTCTAGTATTTTTCGTTTTCTAGTCCCGTCGTACGTGCTGTACGTCATCGCGTGAACCGTCGGACTTTTTGCGTGATCGTGTGTGGTCAAGTCCGTTCGCTTTTTAGTCCAGCGTACCCAGCTGGAAAGTCCAGCGGATTGTCCGCTGGACTTAGGTCCGCCGGGAAAAGTCCGTACGTGTGTACGCGGCATTATTCTGACTTTTCTCAGCAAGAGTGCTAATTGCGACACTTAAAGTATAAATACAGACAACCACATCACACATTACTTTCTGTCTGCCTTTAGAATAAAGACTCTATGGGGGTTATTTACGAAAGGCAAATCCACTTTGCACTACAAGTGCAAATTACAAGTGCAAAGTGCACTTGAAATTGCACTGAAAGTGGACTTGGAAGTGCAGTCACTCTAAATCCGAGGGGGATATGCAAGGAAAATAAAAAACAGCATTTTAGCTTGCACGTGATTGGATGATAAAATCAGCAGAGCCTCCCCTAATTTCAGATCTACCCCTTAGATTTACAGCGACTGCACTTCCAAGTGCACTTTGCACTTGTAGTGGATTTGCCTTTCGTAAATAACCCCCCCCCCACCCATATGTGCAGCTTCTGAAATACACCACAGCTTACCTGTATATGTATATTCAATATATTGTATATGTAAATAGCTTGGTTGCAATCTTCCCCGGATCTGCTGGGTTTGTAATTTTTTTTGAAGATTTTTAAAATGAAATAGAATTTACTTCACTTAGAAGCACTACCTGAAATCCTGAAATTAAACCTTCATTTTTGGGGTAGATGCTTTGAGCTAAATCACCCACATGTCTCTTATTCTATGCTGGATACCAGCAGAGGTCTTCAAGTGTCCACAAAAGTTCTGTATTGTGCATACAAACCTAAGATTGTTATATTTTTCACTGAAATGAATGAAAATGTGTCCAAGGGCATCTGGCACTGACAAATTAGACATTAATGATTGTACTGAGGTTTGAGCCAGCAACCTCTCCCTGCTAAGATCTGGAGAACATTAACAGGCTAATTTAGCACCCGTTAACCACAGGCCTGTGAGGTCTTCATGATTGAAGTTCTCCTTTGGCTATTAGCACTTTTAATAACTTGCAGATAACCTACAAGACCTTGTAGGAGTACATATGGTCATTAAAATGGGGCAGGCAAAGTAGGTTTCTGTTTCCTGTAGTAAGGTGCAGTTAGGAGTTTGTCACTCGTTTTATCATGGTAGGACAAAAGTTTTCTACAGTTTTAATGGAGTATCTCAAAATATCTTAAATGTCTGCTTTTTGCTAACCTGATGAGAATACCTGAGAACTTGCCAGTGATGACTCTGAATTACAATTTGCTTGTTGGTTCATTACCGGAATCAGGCAAATCCCTGGGATGGCCTGCAATGTTTCTAGGTGAGAGCTCAGCAAGTGAAGGAGACCCACAGTGGCGCATGTCCGTAGTCCAGAGGGTAGTCATATAATGGGAGCAGGTGACGGGTCTGAGCTGGTCAGCAAGTGAATTAGGGAAATAGTTCACGTACCTGGTAGAAGCGAGATGAACTAAATGTATCACCAAAATGGAGGGGAGTAGGTAGGTGCTAGCCATGTTTGCTGTCAATGTCACTAGAATGGTGTGTAGATGGTGTAGGTGATAGCCAGATGCACTGTCACTGGCATGGTGGATAAGTGGAAACCAGGTGCACTGTCAGCCCCACTGGAATTATGTTTAGACTCTGGACCTATCCTCTAAATGATAAGTATAGACTTAAAAAATAAAACATTTATACTCACCTAGGTGGATGCAGCATCAATACGATGCTGCATCAGTCCCAGGGCTGGTGCAAGGATTTTTGATACCCTAGGCAAAAAGTTATTTTGCCACCCCCCCTGGCCCCACCCCTGACTCCACCCCTGACTCCACCCCCTTTGCTCTGCCCATGTATACCCCACCCTTTTAATGATGCTCCCATCAAATGCAGCCTCACCAGCGCCCGTCAAATGCAGCCTACCAGCGCCCATAAATGAATGTTTGCTTGCTTCCATTTATTTGGGAGCCGGGACACAGTCCTCCGCCGCCGCCGCTGCGCCTCTGACACTATGTGCGAACGGAGTGGCGGCTGCCTGCTAATGCTGAGACTTATGCCACGTACACACGGTCGGAATTCTCGTCGGAAAAAGCTCTGATGGTTTTCCCGTCGGAATTCCGACGGAATTTTGCTCAAACTGCTTTGTCTACACACGGTCACACCAAATTCCGACGGTCAATAACACCGCCGCATAAAACACATTCAACATCACTATAAAAGGGAAGTTTAATGCTTCCGAGCATGCGTCAAATTGTTTCCGAGCATGCGTCGGAATTTTGCGTGTCGGAATTGCATACAGACGATCGGAAAATCCGATAGAAAGGTTTTCAATCCAAAGTCCGTCGGAAATTCCGACAGAAAAAAGACCGATGGGCATACACATGATCGGAAAATCCGATGAAAAGCTCCCATCGGACTGTTTCCATTGGAAATTCTGACCGTGTGTACGCGGCATTAGTTGCTTGCTGCAGAGAGAAGAGAGTAGGAACACCAGTGGCCGGGCGCCCTAGGCAGCAGTGCACCCTAGGCGGCTGCCTAGTTTTCCTAGTGGTAGCACCGGCCCTGATCAGTTCCACACTGCCTCTGCACTAAGAACTGAGCGATCAAACACTGCAGATCACTCAGTTCTCCCCCTTCCGCTCTGAGCAGAGAGCTGTCACTCCCCTGCTCTCTGCTCTGCCCCCCCCCCACCCAGTGCTGGAGCGCTGGGCTGTGGAGGGGGTGGTAAAGCTGGCTCAGGCACTTAGTGGATCGCTGGGAAGCTGAGCCAGGTGCTGGTACAGGCTGCTGGGTGGATCGCAACCATATGGACAGGATCTTTTTAGAGTTTGGACCAGTTCAGTGATGTCAGGCGACAGCAGATTTCAGCCCGCTGATGGCTTAAAAATGGTCATAGGAGTGCAGAACGAACGGTACTCCTGTGATCCATAGGAGAAGTACAGCCAAAAAAGCTTTGACAATACTTCTCCGTTAAGCTTCCTGGACTTTTAAGTGCAAATTGGCCACGCCTACTATTCAGTGCTGTAATTAGTTCCACCCGCCACTCTGACACCCATTATTTACCTATTCTCAAGAATTACAATTTCTAAAAGTTCCCAGGTATGCTAATGGTGGTAAACATATGTAACATCATTTATGTTGATTTTACACAGTTCATCTGCAATAAATATTGGTGAAAAATAAATTTGCTATTCCCTTTCTAAAAATGTTGTGCTTGCCCTGATCATCTACTTAACCACTTTCTGCCCAGCCTATAGCAGATTGACGGTCGGGAAGTGGTTCTGTTATCCTGACTGGGTTTCATATGATGTCCAGCAGGATAACATGCCAGCGCGCCCACAGGAGTGCGCAGTGCGGCATGTCAGTCTGACACGCCGCATCTCCAACCGCGATAAGGAGCCTCTGTCAGAAGCCTCTTACCACGTGATCAGCTGTGACTAATCACAGCTGATCATAGCGTGAACCAGGAAGTGCCGGTTGGCAGCTCTCCCTGTCGGGGGGAGGGGGGTCTGTGCTGATAATCAGCACATTGATTATCAGCACAGCCCCATCAGATGTACCAATCAGCTGCCAATCAGTGCCCAGCAGTGCCCCAATAATAAAGTCTGCCAGTGCCCATCACAGTGCCAATCAGTTGCCCACCACAGTGCCAATCAGAGCCCACCACAGTGCCAATCAGTGCCCATTAGAGTGCCAATCAGTGCCCAGCAGTAATACCTGTCAGTACCTAATCGATACCTCATCATCAGTGATGGCCATCAGTGCCACCTATCAGTGGCAATCAGTGCCGCCTGTCGGTGTCCATCACAGATGCTTGTCAGTGCCCATCACAGCCGATTGTCAGTGCCCATCACAGCCGCCTGTCAGTGCCCATCAGTGCCACCTATCAGTGCCAATCAGTGCCGCCTGTCGGTGTCCATCACAGACGTTTGGCAGTGCCCATCACAGCCGCCTGTCGGTGCCCATCACAGCCGCCTGTCAGTGCCCATCAGTGCCACATATCAGTGCCCATCAGTGCTGCCTATCAGTGCCCATCAATTCTACATATCAATGCCTCCTCATCGGTGCCTATCAGTGCCACCTTATCAGTGCAAACTCACCAATGCCCATCAGTGCCACCTCATCAGTGGCCGTCAGTGAAGGGGAAAACTAAATTTTATGACAGAAACTAAGAAAACATTTTTTTTTAAATGTTGGTCTTTTTTAGTTTGTTTAGCAAAAAATAAAAACCCCAGAGGTGATCAAATACCACCAAAAGAAGCTCTATTTGTGGGAAGAAAATGATAAAAATGTAGTCTGGGTACAGTGTTGCCTGACCGCACAATTGTCATTCAAAGTGTGACAGCGCTGAAAGCTGATAATTGTCCTGGGCAGGAAGGGGCGAAAGTGCCTTTGTATTGAAGTGTTTTTTAAAGTGTTACTAAACCCAGGACCCTGCATTCACTATATCTGGTCTCCCACAGTACACAGAACATGGAAATGCAATTATTTAAGTAACTATAAACTGCTAAATACCTTTTATCTTCAGCAATATATAGCAGTCTTGTGACTTCTATCAGTCTCCAGCCAAACACTGGTTAAAGCTTGTAGGGGGAGTTTTCATTCTCCTCTGACTGTCCTATGCAGGACTCCCGACCCTCTGTCTGGACAGTGTTGATTGGCCCTGTGCTGATCACATGCACTCTCCCAAGGAAAAAAACTCTCTAGCAATACACACCAAACTGAGCATGTGCAGAGTGCCCCCCAAGGCTCTGTACGATCAGCAGTGTTGGTCATCTTACTTTAAAAAAGTAATTAGTTAAGTTACAAATTACTTCTCCCAAAAAATAATTGCGTTAGTAACTCAGTTACTACATTGGAAAAATAATTAGTTATGCAGCAAAGTAACTGATTTTTTTTTAAATATTCTATACGTGTAAGTAAGGGGCGGGTCTAGTATTACTGTAACCAAGGGGCGCATTTATTATTATTGTTATATATCGTGTAACCAAGGGGCTGCTCTATTATTACTCTAACCAAGGGGCAGATCTGTTATAGCGTGTAAGCAAGGGGCGGGTCTATTATTATTATATCGTGTAAGGGGCGGATGGCTACAGAAGAGGGTGAATGTTAAATTAAGGGGCAGAGCTCGATATATAACAATAATAATAAATACACCCCTTGGTTACAGTAATACTAGACCCGCCCCTTAGTTACACGATAGACGCCCCTTGCAGAGTAGCACGAGCATCAGGAGCGTGTGGCATCACCTTGTACAATTACATGTTAACTGCACCTGCGCGGTGTAGAGTTCACTCAGAGCTGTTTAGGTTCGGCAATTTTCGTAAGCTCTGTAGTCCTTCGTACTACGCAAGCGCTGTGCCTGCGCAGTACAGGGGATCCTTATCCGGCGGGGGAACTTTTTTTGGCAGGACACCGGAATTACACTACTGCCATCTAGTTGAGGTAACTCAAGTAACTGAGTTAAAATAATTGGAGTTACATAACGCAGTTACTTTAGAGGGTAACGAGTAATCTAACTGATTACTTTTCCCCTCATGGTAACTCAGTTCCTATTACTTGGGCGGAGTTACCTCAATTGAGGTAACTCCGCCCAAGTAATGGGAACTGAGTTACCATGAGGGGAAAAGTAATCAGTTAGATTACTCGTTACCCTCTAAAGTAACTGCGTTATGTAACTCCAATTATTTTAACTCAGTTACTTACATCACTGACTATCAGGAGATGAATTGGGGACTGTGGAAGAAGGGGAGGATCTGTGCATACAGGATCAAACATTCATTTTACACAAAGCAGAGGATTAACCCCTTAGGTTCCACAGTGAGTTTAACAAGCATGATTTACTGCATATACAGACAGATTTTACTGTTGTGGATTTAGCAACACTTTAAAAAGACCGGTTTAGGATGGTGTTAGCCTTTTATTCTAATACTCATCCTCGGGCTATGGCATGTTGTGTGCTCTGTTGTAATCCAAAGGGGGATTTGTTTAGCTAATGCAATAACATATTTTATATATGTATAACTTTTTTACCCAAAGTACTACCTTCTGTACTTTTGGCATGGCTACTTTGTTCAGCTTTCCTTTCAGTATAGCTTCAGATGTCACCAACATTTAAGATTACAAGTTGTTATCCCCTAGGTACAGAAGAAAGCAGGTGACATCTAATACTTATCCAATGTGTTAAAGCAAGGTAAAAGACTATAAAGTGAGCACTATAAGGCTGCAGTCATTGTAGGTGCCTGCTTTGTAGCTAAACCTCCACAATCTGAGTTTTTCCTTCCTCTAGAGTTTGAGTTCTTTGAAGTTATATATCCTAATTAAAGCTGGGTGACCCCTCGAGTGAACTGAGACTGCCTAATTTGTCTGCTAAAAGAGAGATATTATTTTCTCTCGCTGAAGAAATTGCTGGTGATTGGCAGAATAAAGCTTTATCTTCTACAGTTTGACCCCAGAAGTCCAATCCCCTAGCTCCTATTAGTAGATGCATAAGGACGATACAGAAGGCACCGCTTCTGAATCTGTAATTACAATAGTCCGCTTCTATACAAAAGTTGTTTTTGGAAAATGTTTTTTTAAAAAAAAAAAAAGAGAAATGTAAGAAAGGGCAATATTATTCACATTAATAGAGAGGAATCTGAAAAATGTTTAATAAAAAAATGTGCTTAGTACTCAGTACTCAAACTAAGATGCTGAGGGGCTGATTTACTAAAGGCAATAGACTTTGCAAAATGCAATTGTACTCTGCAAGTGCAGTTGGTCCAGAGCTTAGTAAATAAGGTAAAGCTTCACTTTTACAAAGAGTACCCAATCGCGTGCCAGGTAATAAAAAAAAAAACAGCATTTTTGCTTGCATGTGATTGGATGATGAAAGTCAACAGAGCTTCTGCTCATTTACTAAGCTATGGAGCAACTGCAAAGTGCACAGTCTATGGGGGTTATTTACAAAAGGCAAATCCACTTTGCACTACAAGTACAAACTACAAGTGCAAAGTGCACTTGAAATTGCACTGAAAGTGCACTTGGAAGTGCAGTCGCTGTAAATCTGAGGGGTAGATCTGAAATGAGGGGAATCTTTGCTGATTTTATTATCCAATCATGTGCAAGCTAAAATGCTGTTTTTTTTTTTCCTTGCATGTCCCCTTCGGATCTACAGCGACTGCACTTCCAAGGACCGGAAGGATTTACCCCCTTAATGACCAGGCCATTTTTTGCAATACGACACTGCGTCACTTTAACTGACAATTGAGCGGATGTGTGACGCTGTACCCAAACAAAATCGATGTCCTTTTCCCCACAAATAGAGCTTTCTTTTGGTGGTATTTGATCACCTTTGCAGTATTTATTTTTTGCGCTATAAACAAAAAAAGAGTGACTATTTTGAAAAAAAAAACAATATTTTTTACTTTTGCTATAACGAATATACCCAAAAAATATATAAAAAAACGATTTTTTCCTTAGATTAGGCCAATATGTATTCTACATATTTTTGGTAAAAAAATGGCAATAAGCGTATATTGATTGGTTTGCACAAAAGTTATAGCGTCTACAAAATAGGGGATAGATTTATGGCATTTTTATTATTATTTTTGTTTTACTAGTAATGGCGGTGATCAGCGATGTTTAGCGGGACTGCAACATTGGGGCAGACAGATCGGAAACTTTTTACACTTTTTTGAGACCAGTGCCATTTATACAGTGATCTTGTCAGGGCTGGGCTCGGCCTTTCCTTCTCTGGGCTGGCTGCTCAGCTGTCGGCTAATTGCCAGCTCCCATCTCTCTCCACATTTACCCAGCTGTTGATGATATCCTGCTCGTCAGTCCTGCCTACTTAAGCCGTCCAGTCCAGAGGGTCTCTGCCTTCGCCTTGGTCAACATCACAGAGACTATCTCCTGCCGTCCTGTTTAAAGACTTGCTTTGCTGACATCCCTTCTGGCTCTAGATTCTGCTTGCTGTTCCACTACTTTGATCCCTGACTTCTGGCTTGGCTGACTATCCATTCCGGTTACTGAACTCTGGCTATGTTTTCACTACGTTTGTTCTTTTTACGTTTATTATTAAACAAGTGTGATTTAACTGTACTTCTGTCTCGGTCTGATTTCATGGTTTCTTTCAGACCTGTGCTATAAAAATGCACTGGTTACCGTATAAATGACACTGGCAGGGAAGAGGTTAACACCAGTGGTGATCAAGAGGTTAAATGTGTTCCATGGGAGGTGTTTCTAACTGTGGGGGCAGTGTACTGACAGAATGAGGAGAGAGATCGCTGCTTCTGTTCACTGGGAACAGCAGATCTCTCTCTACTCCCCTGTCAGAAAGGGGATCTGTTTTGTTTACATTGGCAGATCCTGGTTTTGGCTCTCTGTGGAACGATTGCAGGGGCCCAACAGACATCGCGGCTGCCACTCACGCGCATCTATTGCATGAAACGAGCCAACCTGCCACAGTATTATGACGGCGGCTGATCGGCAAGTGGTTAAACTGGGAGTGAGTGCACTATCAAAAATCAGCCTAAACCCCATCACACATATTTAATGGTGGAGACAGGTTTTAAATAATAAAACTTTCAAAATTCTTACATATCATATATGGGAGTACTAGTAAACTATAAATGGATGTTTCTAAAAGGCAGGGAGCACAGAGAATATACTGTGAGTATACCTAGAGGCATACCTCCCAACATTTTGAGATGGGAATGAGGGACACCTACTAGCAAATGTATGTAGTCATAAGACACGCCCCTGACACACCCCCTTAAAGGAGAATTAACTTTTTTTTTTAACCTATTCCTTTATATTGGCTTTTAAAATGTACAAATGCAGCAATTTAGGAATTGGATGAAAGGTTTAGCGCTGGGAAACACTTTTTGAAAGATAAGAAGTGCATTTTATATATAACTATATAGATCAGACCAAAATGAGGGACAAATGAGGGGGGAAGAGGGATAGAGGGATAGAGGGACATTGCTCCAAATCAGGGACAGTCCCTCGAAATCAGGGATTTAAAGACAAAGCTCCCACATTGTAAGCCGGTTCCAGGTAGGTGCCTTAATAAGTAGGTAAAGTGGAGTTGCCCCCCCCCCCCCCCCCAAAAAAAAAGCATTAATATTCCTAAAAAAAAAAAAAAAAAAAAAAAAAGCATTTGGAATTTTTTTTTTAAACTCACCTCTAAATGGCTGTTGCTAGGGGGTCCCTCGTAGTCTGCCTCCTATAGTGCCTGGGCTGGTGCCATCGCTTCCCCTCGGCGCAGGAAGGGCTCAGCGCTGCCCCCTCCCTCCTGTCAATCATCTGGGACACGTGACAGGTCCCAGATGATTGTGCGGCCACTCACGGCACGCGGCGCCGTTCGCGCATGCGCAGTGGGTGCCCACAGTCACAATGCCAGCGCTGCCGAACGGAGGGGGAGACAAGCGGGGCTTCAATCCCCTGCATCGATGGACCCTGGGACAGGTAAGTGTCCAATTATTAAAAGTCAGCAGCGGCAGTATTTGTCGCTGATGACTTTTAATTTTTTTTTTCTAATGGGCACACCACTTTAAGCCAAGATTAAGCTGACAACTCCGGAGTCTGCCCCCTTAAAAAAAAAATCAGCTGCCATATTTCTATGCCCACAAGATTCTTTTTGAACTATGATTGGTTAAAAGTTTCCTTATGCAAAATGTAACCATCGGTAGCTACTTCCTGCCAGAAATATCAATCTGTCAGAGATCTCCGCTTCAGGAAATATGTACACGTTCTGCTGCAATTTATTTCTTACAGATATAATGGAAATAAGGCAGGAAACATGATTTTACAGAGCTGAAAAGCAATTATACATTTTCCTAAATCAATCTACAACAGTTTTTATCGACAAGGAAAACCAATATGTTCTATGGTCTGCAGGCAAAAAGATGAGTAATGGTTAATTTCAATTATCTATGTTATGAATGTAAAAAATGTATTTTGTACTTCTACCAGGCAGGGTGTTCAGGTTGGTTGATGGTCCTTTGGAGCCACCTTGTGGTGCTTCCTAAGAATGCATTACTATATATTTAGACAGTCTGATGCATTGTATGAGAACAGTATTGCACATTTAGTAAAATCCCAGTGATTGTGTTTATATGTCATTTTAAAATATAATTACTTTATATCTGAAACGCAATGAGATTTGAGATAACTAGTATCCCTAGAGACTCTCTCTCTGGAATCTTCCTTTTTCACCAGTAATTGATCTTCTATGACGTCTGTTGCATATAGTGACATTGAAGTTGAATTTGAAGCAAGCTTTAATCCTAACAAAGGACCAAGAAAAAGGATCCTTTGCTTGTGCAAGCTTTCTGATCCCTATCTTGCACACAGTACCTGATCTGCATAGTATAAAAGGTGGGGATCCTAACTCTTTCTCACTCCCTGTGTGTGTTTAGTTTGACATCTGAAGAGTACCTGCTGTCAGAATATGATCACACAGAAGAGAGGATTCTCTCACTTGTGTGGATGGGTGAATCTGCTGTTTTTTGAAGGGAATCTGTTGTATTTATTTATTTATTTTTGATCAGCACGCTGGTTGATCGAAAAAAACAATAAACAATAAAACAAAAAAACAAGACCTTTCATGTATAGCCAGCATTACAGTAAGCCGCTAACATCCAGTGAAAAAATAAACAATGGAAATTGAGTAAAGTGATAAAAATATTATAATAATACTCCCTACCTCCAACAGAAACAAATGCAAAATAATAAATCTCTGTCACCCTAACCTAGTGGATGCATAACAAACCCCACTTAGTCAAAATGTACTGTATCAACTCAACTCAATACATTCACCACATAGCACAAAGCTCAGTGTTCAGAGACTGCATGCATGCTACAGACTACAGTAGATGGTCAGATGCTGCAGGACTGCTATACCCTGTTTCCCCGAAAATAAGACCTAGCGTGATTGTCGGTGATGGCTGCAATATAAGCCCTGCCCTAGCTGGACTGCTATAGTAGATGGTCAGATGCTGCAGGACTGCTATAGTAGATAGTCAGATGCTGCAGGGCTGCTATAGTAGATGGTCAGATGCTGCAGGACTGCTATAGTAGATGGTCAGAGGCTGCAGGACTGCTATAGGGGATTGTCAGAGGCTGCAGGTCTGCTATAGTAGATGGTCAGAGGCTGCAGGACTGCTATAGTAGATGGTCAAATGCTGCAGGACTGCTATAGTAGATGGTCAGAGGCTGCAGGACTGCTATAGGGGATTGTCAGAGGCTGCAGGACTGCTATAGTAGATAGTCAGATGCTGCAGGACTGCTATAGTAGATGGTCAAATGCTGCAGGACTGCTATAGTAGATAGTCAGATGCTGCAGGACTGCTATAGTAGATGGTCAAATGCTGCAGGACTGCTATAGTAGATGGTCAGAGGCTGCAGGACTGCTATAGTAGATGGTCAGATGCTGCAGGACTGCTATAGTAGATGGTCAGAGGCTGCAGGACTGCTATAGTAGATTGTCAGAGGCTGCAGGACTGCTATAGTAGATAGTCAGATGGTCAGAGGCTGCAGGACTGCTATGGTGGATGATCAGAGGCTGCAGGACTGCTATAGTAGATGGTCAGATGCTGCAGGACTGCTATAGTAGATGGTCAGATGCTGCAGGACTGCTATAGTAGATGGTCAGATGCTGCAGGACTGCTATAGTAGATGGTCAGAGGCTGCAGGACTGCAATAGTAGATAGTCAGATGCTGCAGGACTGCTATAGTAGATGGTCAAATGCTGCAGGACTGCTATAGTAGATGGTCAGAGGCTGCAGGACTGCTATAGTAGATGGTCAGATGCTGCAGGACTGCTATAGTAGATGGTCAGAGGCTGCAGGACTGCTATGGTGGATGGTCAGAGGCTGCAGAACTGCTATAGTAGATGGTCAGATGCTGCAGGACTGCTATAGTAGATGGTCAGATGCTGCAGGACTGCTATAGTAGATGGTCAGATGCGGCAGGACTGCTATAGTAGATGGTCAGAGGCTGCAGTACTGCTGCAGTAGATGGCAGGGACGTGCAGTGAGGTCAGTGGCTGGGTAGGCACTGGCTAGTATCAGAGCCAGATACACACAGGTTACATATGCCACGATCGTTAGAGCAAGAGAAATAATTCTAGCACTAGACCTCCTCTGTAACTCTAAACATGTAATCTGTAAAAAAAATGTAAAGTGTCACCTATAGAGATTTATAAGTACAGAAGTTTGGTGTCATTCCACAAGTGTACGTCATTTTAAAGTGTGACATGTTAGGTATCTATTTACTCGGCATAACATTATTTTTCACATTATATAAAAAAAAATTGGGCTAACGTTATTTTTTTTTATTTTTATTTATGAAACATTTTTTTACCAAAAACATGCGCAAATACCATGTGACATAAAAAGTTGCAACAACCACCATTTAATTCCATAGGGTGTCTGCTAAAACAATATATATAATGTTTGAGGGTTCTGAGTATTTTTACAGCAAACTAATTATGATTTTTACATGTAGGAGAGGAGTGCCAGAATAGGCCCGGGTGGCAAGGGGTTAATTACCATAAGTAAATAATAT
This sequence comes from Lithobates sylvaticus, assembly GCA_028564925.1. NCBI lineage: Eukaryota > Metazoa > Chordata > Amphibia > Anura > Ranidae > Lithobates > Lithobates sylvaticus. The sequence goes on along the minus strand of CM053030.1, from coordinate 95,410,134 downwards.
ACAAATAGTTATTCTATATTGTTTTTAAGGTAATTTACTATATTTTCAAAATCTGTACTCAAGCAGGTGGCTAAACGGACAAATTACTGAAGTTTGAAGTTATAACTTCCAACCAGTAATTTCACAGTAAATAGACAAATAATAAATTATTATGTTATAACATATAGCATACAAATATATGATTTAGCTGGAATATAACTGAACCTTTTCAGCAGCAGCAGATTCTCATTCTAACTCCTTAATGTGAGAGAAAAACATGGGATTGTGGGTAAATCTTTTACCCATAAAAACAAGTTTTTTCCTTGTAGTTAAAAGGGCTGGGCTGGAAGGGAGCCTTTGTCTTTTAGACACATGCCCCCTTCTATGCCACTGTACTGAGAGGCGTGCCTCCATTACAGCATTTTTATTGGACAGCTGTGACCAATGGTACTTTAGCATTGGTCTAAGACTCCAAGCTGTTCATTTAGCTCAGTCCCTCTGACAAGAAGTGAGGAGAGGCACTGTGAGCTCATCCTCTCAGTCTGCTGCAAACAGAGTGTGTCAGCTTGTACTTAAAGTGGCCTCTCTGTATTTAGCTTGTGACAGGCTGCACAAGGAGCCCCATATCTCTGGAACCATTGGTCATAGGAGCACCAAATTTTTACCGGTGGTGGGTTAGGACCTAGGATACATACACAAACTCTCTGTGACCCCAGGTCGCTGAGCTACGACCCTCGAAGCTCAATTCTTTTTTATTGTTCATGGCAGGTGAGGTCCTGCCTCACCTGCCTCCCCTGACTGCACGTCCCAGGTAGATGGTCAGAATATGCAGGCATGCTACAGTAGATGGTCAGAGGCTGCAGGACTGCTAAAGTAATTGGTCAGAAGGCGCAAGCCTACTATGGTAGATGTAGATGGTCAGAGGCTGCAGGACTACTACAGTAGATGTTCATAAGTTGCAGGCATGCTACAGTAGATGGTCACAGGATCCAGGACTGCTACAGTAGATGGTCAGAGACTGCAGGCCTGCTACAGTAGAGTGTCAGAGGCTGCAGGACTGCTAAAGTAAGTGGTGAGAAGGTGCAAGCCTACTATAGTAGATGGCCAGAGGCTGCAGGACTGTTACAGCATATGGTTAGTGGATGCAGGCCTGCTACAGTAGATGGTCATAGGATGCAGAAATGGTACAGTAGATGGTCAGAGGATGCAGCTTGCTACATTACATGGTCAGAGGCTGCAGGACAGCTATGGTAAGTGATCAGAAGGTGCAAACCTACTATAGTAGATGATCAGAGGCTGCCGGACTGCTACAGTAAGTGGTCAGAAGGTGCAAGCCTACAATGGTAGATGTAGATGGTCAGAGGCTGCAGGAATACTACAGTAGATGTTCAGAAGTTGCAGGCATGCTACAGTAGATGGTCACAGGATCCAGGACTGCTACAGTAGATGGTTAGAGGCTGCAGGACTGCTACAGTAAGTGGTCAGAAGGTGCAAGCTTACTATAGTAGATGGTCAGAGGCTGCAGGACTGTTATAGTAGATGGTCAGAGGATGCAGACATACTACAGTAGATGGTCAGAGGATGCAGACATACTACAGTAGATGGTCAGAGTTTGCAGGACTGTTACAGTAGATGGTCAGAGCAGTGCCGGGACAAGGTCATCCAGTGCCCAGGGCAAAGATGCCAAACTGCGCCCCCCTGTCCCTTAGGGTTAGGCTCAGGGTTCCCCCTACCCCTGCAATATACCATTGCGCCAGGGGCAGCCGACCCTCCTGCCCACCCCTTGTCCCGGCCCTGGGTCAGAGACTGCAGACATGATAGAGTAGATGGTCAGAGACTGCAGCTTGCTACATTACATAGTCAGAGGCTGAAGGCATGCCACAGGAGTGGTTGGAGACTGGGTACATGCTTCAGGAGACTGCTAGAGATTCCTGCCATAATGCTTCCACATTATCCTCCCTGCAGCCCCCTTAAAACAATTTTCACCAGCTTTGATTTTTCTTTTAGCATAAAAGATCTGTGGAAAAAATATATGAAAAGTGAAAAGGGAATAGATAGCAAAGAAGGTGAGAAGGTGTGGGAAAGGTAAACCAAACCATTTAGCATTCTAGAAAAATATAGTCTAATGATTATTTTCCTTACACAGGCTCGTAGTCATTTACTTTGGCATGGAGAACACTGGCATCTGCCTGCAGCACGATAAAGACTGCATGTGGCCTTCGGGCCCTAGGTTGGGCACTAGAGGTATAGATGAGCCACATGCAAAACCATGCAAAATATGCTGCGAGCGACCACAGCAAGTAAAGGTATAAATAAACATACAATTAGGCAATCAATCAATCACAAAAAATAAATAAAGAATACACCTGCATGGTGCTGCATTGGCTTAAGACAGTGGAGATTTTTAAATCTGTATGGACACAATACCATCTTTATGCTGTTGTGCCCAAATAGCTGCTTTTGTGCCCATATAGATGCTGGTGTGCCTCAATAGCAGTTATCTGGGCACAATAGCATAAAGATGATAAAAGAGGAATGCATCACCAATGGTTGAGACGCAGGATCTTTCATTCTTTTACCAGTGTAGGACCCACTAATTAAGGGGTACTTTGGCGCAGTAAGTGGGCTGCCATATAGTGTGACCAAATCCCCATATTTTTTGAATATATTCAGGTGTTTTTAAATAGCCTTGCAGGATTTTAAATGTAATTTTTGTATATGTGCAAGACACATTAAAAGAGACGGTCAGAGACTGCAGACATTCTACAGGTGAGGGTCAGAGATTGCAGACATGATACAGGAGTGGGTCATATAGTGTGACCAAATCCCCATATTTTTTGAATATATTCAGGTGTTTTTAAATAGCCTTGCAGGATTTAAATGTAATTTTTGTATATGTGCAAGACACATTACAAGAGACGGTCAGAGACTGCAGACATGCTACAGGAGAGGGTCAGAGACTGCAGACATAATACAGGAGAGGGTCAGAGAGTGCAGACATAATACAGGAGAGGGTCAGAGAGTGCAGACATAATACAGGAGAGGGTCAGAGAGTGCAGACATAATACAGGAGAGGGTCAGAGACTGCAGACATGATACAGGAGAGGGGTCAGAGACTGCAGACATAATACAGGAGAGGGTCAGAGACTGCAGACATGATACAGGAGAGGGTCAGAGACTGCAGACATGATACAGGAGAGGGTCAGAGACTGCAGACATGATACAGGAGAGGGTCAGAGACTGCAGACATAATACAGGAGAGGGTCAGAGACTGCAGACATACTACAGGAGATGGGCAGAGACTGCAGACATGATACAGGAGAGGGTCAGAGAATGGATGTATGGCTGAACTCAGTGTAAAAGTGTATAGTAGGGCTGCGCTACTCTACTTAAAGCAGCTCTTCAAGATTAAGTTAGTAATCCTCCTTTTAAAGTACAACCAAGTGCCAGAAGACAGCAACACATCCACTTTCCAAAATTCAAATGGTCTTACAGTGACCTGGTCAGGATTAGTGGAGAAAAGTAAACAGTTAATGAGTCTGTGAAGCTTCTAGCCTGAATCAGCAATAAATCATCCAAAAAACATCAAACTGCAGCACACAGAGCTCTGGCTTAATAGCTGAGCTGAAATGGTTAACAGCCAAACGTGTGACCCCTCACTGGACACAGAATGCCAGCCAGCTGCAGCGTCTCCCAGAGATCTTATCAGCAGGTTAGGAAGCTAAAAAAAGAGAGTACAGAGCCAGACAAGAGGGAGGGGAGGCTGATCAGTAACCTGCACACTGACAAGGCAAAGATTTCTGGATGACAGCGGCCTGCCAGCATTACATATGACATTACTCTGTGTGCTGCAGGATTAGTTTTGCTGTGGTCATACCATCCTCTATCTCCTCGGCTTCAGGTACTGTGTATCTCCCTCCCGACGCCCCCATTCATCCCCGATCCAGCACCTCTGTACATTTAAATGTGGCGGGCTGCAGGGGGGGGGTTACACTGTCTGCTGCATGATGGTTAAAAAAAAAAAAAAAAAGTTCCAGAGCTCCTAGCTGACAGCGGCCCCGATTCCAGGGGGGGGCACTTGACCCCCCTTGCCTCTATCTGCGGACGCCCATGCTAGAGGTATAGATGATTAAAACTAGAACATGTATAATATTTGTAAATCTATTTCTCTCTGTGTTCTGCCCTACAATTTTCAGTTTGCTAGGAAGATTAACACTTGTGCATTTTGATACAGATAAATACATGTGAAACTGCAGACAAAATGAATGAAGAAATGTGTATCATTATAGACAAGTGCACTGTTATCAATCTCTTGCAGTCCCTGTGCAACAGAGCTCAGACTGATAGAAAGAGAATCAGCACAACCAGTTAATTATGCAGCAAGGGACATACCGATAGGAGGAGAGAGCAGGGTGACATATATATAGCTCATCACTCGGCTACTTCTTCTTTCACTGTCCAGTTAGAGACTGGGGGAGGGACAAGATCTGTAAGTATTAACTACAGCAGAGAAAATTAGGTCCCCCACCCAAACCAGACAGGGCTGTGCTGTGTGGCAGAGCTGTCTAGCTCCAGGACTGGATTGACAGAAATACAAAATACTTCAGCAACTAAAGCAGATCCCATATATGTCTTCCATGTGTATTTAGCTTTTTTTTCCCATAGAGTTAAAGTGATTGTAAAGGTTTTTTTTTTTTGTTTTGTTTTTTTAAATAACAAACATGTTATACTTAACTGCTCTGTGCAAGGATTTTGCACAGAGTGGCCCGACCCTCTTTTTCTGGGGTCCCCCGGCAGCGCTCCTGGCTCCTCCTCTTTATCGGGTGCCCCCTCAGAGAGGCACTTTCCATGGGGGCACCCGTGTGGGCACGCTTCCGAGTCCTGCTGCTGCGTCCATTGACACAGGCAGCAGGACTCAGCCACACCCCCCCCAACTCCGCTGTCACTGGATTTGATTGACAGTGGTGGCAGCCAATGGCTCCTGCTGTTATCAATCTATCCAGTGAGGACCCGAGACAGCATCTGGAGCTACTGGGCTCGTCCTTGACGCTGGAAAGATCGGGTTCAGGTAAGAAAAAGGGGTGCTGCTGCAGCACAGAAGGTTTTTCACCTGCATTAAGGTGAAAAACCTCAAGACTTTACAACTCCTTTAAGCTCTGTTTGCACTTAAAGAGGCTGTAAGAAGAGCGATACTGTATGAATGTATTTTAGTGGTATGCATAGTTTTTTTTTTTTAAGCAATTTAAACTCTATTCTAATTTTAGATTTAATGCATGCTGATAGGAACCCATTCTCTAGAGCAAAACAAATCAATGACATAAAACTTACAGAAATGTAAACTAAAATTGGACTTCAGGTGGTGGATTTATACTACTTGAAGTTATAAAAGTTTAAATACATTACACATATTGTACTGCCTTCCCTCCTGTACATGCAGCCTGGGGAAGCAAGCACAGCTCAAGTTTTATTTTAATAGGGAGAATGCTATGCAAAACACATCCGCAGGAATTCTAACTTAAATTATAGATATCACCTTCAAGGGATAAATACATATTCAGCTTCACTATAGTTGGCTAACATGTAAATACCTTTTACAGTGCTCGAAAAAAATAAAAAAATTATTATTGGTATCATCTGATTAGAGGATACAGTGCCTTGCAAAAGTATTCATACCCCTTGAAATTTTCCTCAATTTGTCATGTTACAACCAAAAAAGTTAATATATTTTATTGGGATTTTATGTGATAGACCAACACAACGTGGCACATTGTTGTGAAGTTGAAGGAAAATGATAAATGGTTTTCGATGTTTTTTATAAGTAAATATGTGAAAAGTGTGGTGTGCATTTGTATTGAGCCCTCCAAGTCAATACTTTGTAGAACCACCTTTTGCTGCAGTTACGCTGCAAGTCTTTTTGGGGATGTCTCTACCAGCTTTGCACATCTAGAGAGTGACATTTTTGCCCATTCTTCTTTTCAAATTAGCTCAAGCTCTATCAGATTGGATGGAGAGTGTCTGTGAACAGCAATTCTCAAGTCTTGCCAAAGATTCTTAATTTGATATAGGTTCGGACTTTGGCTGGGCCATTCTAACACATGAATATGCTTTGGTCTAAACCATTCCTTTGTAGCCCTGGCTGTATGTTTAGGGTCGTTGTGCTGCTGGAAGGTGAACCTCCGCCCCAGTCTCAAGTCTTTTGCAGACTCTAATGCCGCGTACACACGATCAGACTTTTTGATGGACTAGGTCCGGCGGACCGGAATCCGTCAGACAATTCGATCGTGTGTGGGCTCCAGCAGACTTTTCATTCCCAAAAGTCCGATGGACCTAGAAATAAAACATGTTTCAAATCTTTCCGACGGACTCGAGTCCGGTCGAAAAATCCAGTCGTCTGTGTGCTAGTCCAACGGACGAAAACCGACGCTAGGGCAGCTATTGGTTACTGGCTATGAACTTTCTTATTCTAGTCCAGTCGTACGTCATCACGTTCGAATCCGTCTGACTTTTGGAGTGATAGTATGTGGGCAAGTCCGTTCATTTGAAAGTCCGGCGGACCTCCACTGCAAAGTCCGCCGGACCAAGTCCATCAAAAAGTCCGCTTGTGTGTACGCGGCATAACAGGTTTTCTTCTAAGATTGCCCTGTATTTGGATTCATCCATCTTCCCATCAGCTCTGACCAGCTTCCCTGTCCCTGCTGAAGTAAAGCAAACCCCCGAGGGAAAGGATCCGTCCTCCTGCGGAAGTTATCGCCCGATTTCCTTACTTAACTCAGATTTTAAACTTTTTTCCAAAATTTTGGCAAACAGGATCCAACAGTATATCCCAAACTTGATACATCTAGATCAAGTAGGATTTGTTCCCAAACGGGAAGCAAGAGACAATACTACGAAGGTTCTTAATTTATTGCATACAGTGAATAAAACTCAGACACAATGCGTATTTATAAATACAGATGCAGAGAAGGCCTTCGACGGGGTGAACTGGAGTTTTATGCTGGCAGTCCTACGATATGGAGGTTTCGGAGATAAAATGTTGAATTGGATAACTTCCATTTACTCCCGTCTGACGGCCCGGGTAAGGGCCAACGGAGTATTATCAGAGATCTTCCAGATTTCAAATGGGACACGCCAGGGATGTCCCCTGTCGCCACTCCTTTTCGCCCTGTCATTGGAACCATTTCTCTGCATAGTTTGCTTAAATCAAGATATCACAGGAGTGCACGTAGGAAAAGCTCAATTTAAGATCTCGGCTTATGCAGATGATATGATGTTCTCCCTTACGAACCCCCTGATTTCGATCCCAAACCTAATGAAGGAGTTTGAGAAATATAGCCTGCTTTCTAATCTTCGTATTAATTTTAATAAATCAGAAGCAATGGGGCTTAATTGCCCTCAAATATCAATCGAACAACTTAAACAAAATTTTAAGTTTAAATGGACAGATAAAGCACTTACATATCTGAGTACGTTAATTCCATCTAACATAACTAAGATCTTTGAGCTAAATTTTCCCCCATTGCTTCAGAAAGTGAAGACCCTATTGGGTAAATGGAAATCAGGCCTGCACTCATGGCTAGGGCGCTGTAATATTATCAAGATGAGTATTCTCCCTAAATTTCTTCACCCTCTACAGGCCCTTCCAATAAATATTCCATCTATATATTTTAAACAGTGCCAGAAGCTAATTTTATATTTTTTATAAGCAACCTAGGCTGCAGCGTAGGCAATTAATACTCCCTAAGAGAGATGGAGGATTAGCAGTGCCGGATATACGTAAATATTACCAAGCCATACACCTCAGTAGGGTGATTGATTGGAATAGGCATATAGATCTCAAACTTTGGGTACAAATTGAATATGCTCAGTCGTCTGTTCCACTAGGAAGAGCACCTTGGTGTGCTGCATATCTCCCTAGAGAACTTATTAAACATCCCTTAATAGGTAATACTGTTAAAATCTGTGCAACTCTGCTCCCAACAATGGGTATAATACCTGAGACCTCCCCTCTGTATCCAATATTAGGAAATCCCCTTTTTCCACCAGGATATGAGGATGGGGCTTTTAAGCATTTAGTGAATACGAGTTACACACAAGTGTCTAGCAACATAAAGGAGGGGACGTGGTGGACTATCCTGGAGTTGATGGAACGAGAGGGATCGTTTAGACTAAGATTCTGGAATGCTCTCCAAATAACTCATTTTCTGGGTACTCTCCCGGATCCGGGACAGTTCATCAGGCCCCCTACTATATTTGAGAAATACTGTTCAGAGACAGGACTAATGTCACACACCTTATCAGCGAATTATGAGCTAATAATTGCAGCAAGGGAAATTGACTCTCTGAAATGTGTCTGTGATTGGGAACGAGAGCTGGGAAAAACCTTCAGCACAATACAATTACAACATATTCTTAAGTTCACACATGAATCATCTATATGTGGGAAAACACAAGAGACCAATTTTAAAATTTTTACTCGGTGGTACAGAACGCCAGAGAGACTGAAGAAATTTTTCCCGTACTCTTCAGATTTATGCTGGAGATGCCAGAAAGATAAAGGTACTATGTTACATATTTTTTGGGAATGCCCTAAATTAAAGAATTTCTGGACAGAGGTCAGACGTATTCTTAAAACCTTTGCAGTTTTTACAATACCAGATGATCCGGCTTTCTATTTCCTTCATGCCTCCCACATACCAGAGAAGACTTATAAAGAATCTATTATTTGTTATCTTTTAGACGCCCCTAAGGCTTGTATTCCACTGATGTGGAAGTCGGAGTTATCCCCGACGATACGGATGTGGTTGCATAAAGTGAGGGAGATTAGCAAACTGGAGGATCTGGTTCTTTCTGCACGACATCAAAGAGAGAAATATTCCAGGACCTGGTTACCCTAGAATATCTTCATGGCCTCGGAGGAGGGATATACCCTCCTTAATGGGGATAGTTAAGGCACTTTTTTTTCTGTCTTTGGACCTTTTGTGGGTGGTGGACGCACTGGGAGAGTGTCTCCATGGACTGGCTCTATCCCCTTCCCCCCCCTTTATCCTTCCCCCCTTTGGGTTTATTTATTTTTTTGTTTTTTTGATTTGTCCTTTTTTTTTTTTTTTTAGGTTAATAGATAATGGTATAAAATCGAGTGGGACAATTTCGAGACTATAGGGAAAAAGTAGATAGGAGACTGGGTTGATTAGTTAAAAAGTAGAAATATCCGCGCTTAGGATTATAGGAACTGCTGCCCCCCTAAAAAACTACACCTAAATGTAGTAAGAGTGAATTGAGAATAAAAATGAGGGGTGTTGGCGCTGTTCAGGGGTAAAATTATATAAGGAGTAAAAGTATTAAAATGTGAAATAAGTAAGTAAAGTCATATACGCAGGTGCAAAAAAACGCAAAGGCTGGATGAATGAGTTGGCAATAGTATAGCAACAAAATTCCACTAATTAAAAGTGTATAAATAGATCAAAGTGTTCAATGAAAACACAGCGATAAAACGCAGCGATAAATAGATAAGAGGACAATTTAAATATAGAAAAGTGCACGTGCATAAATATGTGCAAATAAAGTTATAGCAGTGTTAAAAAATAATAATAAATGAATAAATAAATAAATATGCTGCTAAACCATAAACAAATGAGGTGCAAGTATGCTATACATGCTAAGCTCAAATTCTGATGTGACTAAGACGAGGTGGTAAAATATAAATAGTCCAATGAGTTCGAATGGCATATAAATCTGTGAATATCCAGTAAAACAGTAATTGATGTAAAAATCCAAAAAATTCCAGTGATGTTATATGTTGATAACAAATATGATAAGTATCAATGAATGGTGGTAAAATTTATATTCCAATCAGTAATAGCTAGGCAGTAGGCACTCTGCCCTATGATGGGTGCGAGGAAGCTGTAGGAAAAAAATCAATGGATGCAATCTGCACCCAGTAAATGGTGTGATTGTTCTTGATTGTGTGTTGGGAAACTAGTAGCTGCGGGGGTCCCGTACTCCCCTCCTTCCAACTGTGCCCCTAATGTGCTTGCACTCACCAGAGTGCCCAACCCCTGCAGGGGTAATGGGCATGAAAGTGGGTATCCACACGGATTCCTCTTGTCCGGGTCAGGGGTACCCTCCGTCTCCAGGGGGGTCCGTGCCGACTGGATCCACGTTCTTTAGCTGTCCGGTGTGCTCAGATGGAAAGAGTATGGGGAAGGGGTGGAATCATAGTGTAACTCCGTTTTTTTTAAAAAGTTCCAAAATGTATTTAATGAATGCAATAAAATAGTCACCCACCAAGTGGTATGACTAGGATTCAAAAAAAGGGGCTAACAAGCCCGTACAACAGCAAGTATAAGAACCGGCGTTGATGCACAGCCCTTCCGGGTATGAGGCGTGCGTTCCACGGCCGAGTACGCTCAAAAACCGGAAGTGGAGGCTGGCCAGATGTGACGTATTGCGTACCACGATAGTCCCGCCTTACGCGTTTCGTCATAGGACGTCGTCTGAGGCTCCATTTGTCCTTTTTTTTTTTAGGTTAATAGATAATGGTATAAAATCGAGTGGGACAATTTCGAGACTATAGGGAAAAAGTAGATAGGAGACTGGGTTGATTAGTTGCATCTCAGAAGATAATTTAATTTACTATATGAGTGTTATAAATAGTTTTTGTTAATTAAGTGTGAACTTAATGCTTAAGTTATCTTTTGTGTTGCTTATGTGTGTTCTCGAATGTGTTCTTTGCTCAAATAAATAAAATAATTGAAGAAGTAAAGCATCCCCACAACATGATGCTGCCTCCACCATGTTTGACGGTAGGGATGGTGTGTTCAGGGCGATGTGCAGTGTTAGTTTTCCGCCAGAGTTTTGCTTTTAGACCAACAAGTTCAATTTTGGTCTCATCTGACATGATCACCTTCTTCCATATGTTTGCTGTGTCCCCCACATGGCCTCTTGCAAACTGCAAACGGGACTTCTTATGGCCTTCTTTCAACAATGGCTTTCTTGCCACTCTTCCATAAAGGCCATGTATGTGGAATGCACGATTAATAGTTGTCCTGTAGGCAGATTCTCCCACCTGAGCTGTGGATGTCTGCAGCTCCTCCAGAGTTACCATGGGCCTCTTGGCTACTTCTCTGATTAATGCTCTCCTTGTCCCACCTGTCAGTTTAGGTGGACCGCCATGTCTTGGTAGGTTTGCAGTTGTGCCATACTCATTCAATTTTTAGATTGATGGATTGAACAGTGCTCTGTGAGATGTTCAAAGCTTGGGATATTTGTTTATAACCTAACCCTGCTTTAAACTTCTCAACAACTTTATCTGATGTGTTCCTTGGTCTTAATGATGCTGTTTGTTCACTAAGGTTCTCTAACAAACCTCTGAGGGCTTCACAGAACAGCTGTATTTATACTGAGATCAAATTACACACAGCTGAACTCTAATAATTAGGTGACTTCTAAAGGCAATTGGTTCCACTATATTTTAGTTAGGGGTATCAGAATAAAGGGGGCTGAATACAAATGCACCCCACACTTTTCAGATATTTATTTGTAAAAAAACATTTGTCATTTTCCTTCCACTTCACAATTATGTGCCACTTTGTGTTGGTCTACCACATAAAATCCCAATTAAATACATTTACGTTTTTGACTGTAACATGAGAAAATGTGGAATATTTCAAGGGGTATGAATACTTTTTTAAGGCACTGTATACTAATAGAATGAAATTACATCTTCTAGTATATCACATTTATAAAACTGTTGTATCCATGCAAATTCACTGTGGTGGATTTGACTGCACCTATTGGCATTCCTCCCTGGTGAGAAAGAGGGAAATTGTTTAGATTAAAGTATACAGACAAAGAACATACTCAGACCATGAAAAGCTCATATTAAACAACTGGTACTTATTCATCACAACCTTATATTTAAACTATTAATGGAATATAACAAACAACATTATTTAAAGGCTGTATGTACAGTTTAGTGAAATGTAACTTTCAAATAAAGTAGAATTGTTGTGTTACACTATGTGATTTATTATACTTTCTCTGTCCATAACTTGGTTTATCATTTCTCTGTGTCTTTAAGCTGCCTTCTCCCATCTAAGTCAAGCTCTTTCTCTCACCGTACTTGTGTATACTTCTCCCCTCCCTCTCTCTGTAGTCATTCTACAGTTCCCTGTCATCGTGTGTACATCTTTCCATGTGGCCAACAACATATTTCTACCTATGATTATCCTCCATTAAATGGAACATTCAAAAGGCTTCCTCGTCATGTTTCTCAACATGTGAGTGTATTCATTGGGTTAAACAGTCTGAATCGATGCAAGGGATAAATGCAACACCAGGTTGTATAAGCCCTATATGTCGCTAGAGATAAAGTTTATGGTCTTATAGTGGACTCATAAACACTGATCTATTTCTGTTTTTCAGAGAGGAGAAAGGGGAGATAATCTAGCCCTCTATGCTGATGATGCATTTTTATTTCTGGGTGACACCAATAGCTCCCTATCTTCTCTTATGCCCACTATGTCAACGCTTGGATCCTTTTCTGTATTCATAATAAATTGGAACAAATTTGCGAGTGACACATCCTCATTGTGCATGGCAGATCAAAATGGTGACCTCCTTGAAATACTTGGGGGTCTGGGTTTACCCCAAAGTAGATGACTTTTTGCAGTAAAATTTTCAGCCCTTACTGGATAACTTCAAGCTTAAGAGCAAATCCTGGTGGTAATTGTCCATGGTAGGGTGCGCAAACCTTATTAAAATGATTTGGGTACCACAGTTGCTATATATTATGCCAAACTCACCACCAGTGTTGATTACTTCTAAATGGTTAAAAAAGATAGACTCTTTTTAGGATTCTAATTTGAAAAGGCAAAAATACCAGAACCCGTCCACCCATTTTACAATTATCTAAAGATAGTAGGGGTTTTGCTGTTCCTTCGGGGAGACTGTACTTCCTAGCTGCTCGATTACAACACTTCATAGGTTGGGGCGCTACGAATATGAGAGATCCCAATCAGGCTGTTCTCTTGACTTGGTCTTATAGATATCCTCTATTGGCTCAGTCAGAGGCAGGTGGGCTTTGGGACAGCTTTTACTACCCTACTTTACTCCTTATGTCCAAAGTCTGGGATGAGATAAGGTGGATCGTGCAGTATGATGGGGGCTCAAAGTATTTACCCATTTGGGAGAAGGGCCGTTTGGAGGAACTAGACACGTTTCAAGGCTTTGATGGTACTGGTACTGGTACTCAAGGGGGGTCCAGTTTCTCTATCAAGTATATTATAATGATCAGTTAAAATCCTTTTAAGATATACAGTAGGAATTTGGTATCTCTTCCCATAGGTTCTCCCAGTACCTCCAGCTTTGACACGCTCTTTCTGCCTAAGCTAAACAAACTACACTTAGAGTGACTAATACCCAGCTTATACTGTAGACAAGATGGTCACTACTATAGACAGGAAAGGCCTGATTTATTTTCTGTCTATAGAGTTCTACTGGATGGCTCACTTGGTAATCTTTAGCTCCCTGGGAGGAAAGGATGGGCTAAGGATGTTGCATTAAATCGGAAGGCTTGTCAAGCTGTATTAGGGCAGGTCCTAATAGTTTCTCTGGCCAGGGCTGGCCCAAGACATTGTGCTGCCTGGGCCCAAGAATTAAATGCTGCCCCCCCCCCCCCATAAAAAAATAGAAATTAACCATGTCCACCAAAAGGCCCCCACATTCATTATATTATATCATGATAACTAAAACTTAATTTATCAGAAAACTGAATAAAAATGCCTTAAATCTATTCCCTATTTTGTAGACCCTATAACTTTTACACAAACCAATCAATATACGCTTATTGCGATTTTTTTTAACCAAAAATATGTAGCAGAATACATATTGGCCTAAACTGATGAAGACATTTTTTTTTTTTTGGGGGGGGGGGGGGATTTATAATAGCAAAAAGTATTTTTTTTGCAAAATGTATGCTTTTTTTTGTTTATAGCGCAAAAAATAAAAACACAGAGGTGATCAAATACCACCAAAAGAAAGCTTTATTTGTGGACAAAAAGGACATAAATTTTGTTTGGGTACAGCATCGCACGACCGCACAATTGTCAGTAAAAGTAACGAAGTGCCGTATTGCAAAAAATTCTTCCGGGCCTGAAGTGGTTAATCAGGGCTGGGCAAGGCAAGCCTCTCTCAGGCTCTCATGTCTCATACAACTTGTAATGTGTGACAGTTTACTTAAAGTACTCAGATTCAGACTCCTGCAGACAATTCTGCTATGGGGAACTCACTGGTGGCAGAATGGACAGGGTGAGGGTCAATGCCGAGCCTCCAGAACATGGACACAGTGACAGGCAGGCTGCAACACCTCGGGCAGCAACAGGCGCTGTGCAGGTGGACTGTGGACAGCTGCTCAGCTCACACTCAGGCACAGGCAGCTCTCTTTAGACGTACTTGCTTCCCTCAGGCTCTGAGCCATGCTGAAGAAGATGGAAGATGGAAGAGGTGGGTGGGTGGAGGCGCAGAGGCCGAGCACTCTGAATGCTGGGGTGGCCACGGCCTCTGACATCACTGGTTGCTAGACTCTGGGGTCAGGCGATTCTAGCAACCAGTGCAGCCCACAGCTGACCAGGATTGGCCCTGCTCCTGCTGATTGATCCAACCTCCTCCTGACAGGTAGGGTACAGCCAGGTGGCTACTAAGGTATGGGCATAGGCGTGCACAGCCTATTGCATTAGGGTATGCACCCCAAAGCTCAAACACACATGCTTGTTTGTGTATATATGTATATGTATATATATATATATATATATATATATATATATATATATATATATATACATATATATACTATATTGTCAAAAGTATTGGGACACCTGCCTTTACGCGCACATGAACTTTAATGGCATCCCAGTCTTAGTCCGTAGGGTTCAATATTGAGTTGGCCCACCCTTTGCAGCTATAACAGCTTCAACTCTTCTAGGAAGGCTGTCCACAAGGTTTAGGAGTGTGTCTATGGAAATGTTTGACCATTCTTCCAGAAGCGCATTTGTGAGGTCAGGCACTGATGTGGATAAGAAGGCCTGGCTCACAGTCTCTGCTCTAATTCATCCCAAAGGCGTTCTATGGGGTTGAGATCAGGACTCTGTGCAGGAGCAGGAAATTGTCCAAAATGTCTTGGACGAGGATTTGCAGATGAAACCTCGAGAAACCTTGAGAAATTGTGTCTGCAACATACTCCTCCATGGCCTTATCCTTCAAGACCGACAAAGGGTAAACCCGGCCACGAGGTTGTATGGCACCAGGTTGAAGGTGAATTGCACAATCATACGGCCGGTGTGGAGGCAAACTACCGGCTTGACCTTTGTCAAAGACATCGCTAAAATCGCGGTACTCCTTCGGGAGGGAGGAGAGAGAAGAGGTGCACCGGACCTTGGCTACCTTCTGGAAGCATGTCTCACTGCATTGTGGTGACCAGGAGAGAACCTCAGCATGGAGCCAATCGAAAGGGGGGTTGTACCTCTGTTACCAAGGATAACCAATAACCAGCAGAAACTTAGGTGAGGAAATAACTTGGAATTGGATTATCTCATGGTAAAGAGCCCCTACAGCCATGGACAATGGAACCGTCTCATGAGTCATATGGGCAGGCTGTAGAGGTCTCCCGTCAAGAGCCTCCATGGCAAAAGAGATGTGTGAAGCTCAAGTGCAACTGACCGACTCGGTACCAGGGAGCATTGGAGGTGAGGGAGGCACGGGTGGGACTGCAAAGCTTGGAGGCAAACGAACAGGAAGCTTCCACAAGCGCTCCTTAAAAGAGTCTTTCTCTGAGTCTGGAGTCAATGACGATGGCAAACGCGATCAACTTCTCCAGCTCGGTGGGTATATCTCGGGCTGCTATCTCATCCTTGATGGACCCCGAAAGACCATGAGAAAAAGCAGCCACAAGGGCCTCGTTGTTCCAAGCAACCTCTGCTGCCAGAGTACGGAATTCAATGGCATAGACGGCAACAGTTCTCGTACTCTGTTTGATGGACATGAGGCACTTAGCAGCAGAAGCAGAGCGTGCGGAAATGTCAAATACCCTTTTAAAGGAGGCCACAAACTCAGGGTGACTCAAGACAACAGGTTTTTCCATCTCCCATAGAGGGTTTGCCCAGGCCAAGGCTCTCTCAGAAAGCAAAGATATCACAAAACCTACTTTGCTTCTGTCCGCAGGAAACACCTGGGGAAGCACCTCAAAGTATATCTCAACCTGCTTGAGAAACCCTCTGCATTGAACTGGATCGCCCCCAAATCGATGGGTAAGCGTAGCAGAACCAGACATACCTCTTATGCCCCGTACACACAAGCATATTTTCCGTCGGAAAAATCTTGGATAGTTTTTCCGACGGAATTCCGCTCAAGCTTGGCTTGCATACGCATGGTCACACAAAAGTTCTCTGAACTTTTGACCGTCAAGAACGCGGTGATGTACAACACTACGACGAGCCGAGAAAATTAAGTTCAATGCTTCCGAGCATGCGTCAAATTGTTTCAGAGCATGCGTAGGAATTTTGCGCATCGGAATTGCTACAGATGATCGGAATTTCCAATCGGAACTTTTTCCGACAGAAAAATTGAGAACATGCTTTTAAACTTTTGCTGGCGGAAATTCGGCCAGCAAAAGTCTGATGAAGCTTACACACGCTAGCATTTTCAGACAAAAAGCTCTCATCTGCCTTTTGCTGGCCAAAATTCTGATTGTGTGTATACGGCATTAGAGAGGTAATACTCGAGGCGGGTGCCTGCACAGAGACTGGCGCAGCAGCAGGGACGGCCTGCAACTCAGGTTGTACCGGAGCAGCCACAGTGGGAGATTCCAGGAGTGTTTGTAACGCTATGGCAAACTGATTCATGCAGTGATCTTGCTCATCCAATCTGGAAAAAATATTATCAACAAGTGGATTGACTGTATCTTCTGAATTCATGGCCTTCTCCTATTGTCAGAAATCATGAAATCAGACTGAGACAGACAGTACAGTTAAATCACATTTGTTTAACAATAAAAGTAAAAAGAACAAATGTAGTAAAAACATAGCCAAAGTTCAGTAACCGGAACGAATAGTCAGCCAAGCCAGAAGTCAGGGATCAAAGTAGTGGAACAGCAAGCAGGATCTTGAGCCAGAAGGGATGCCAGCAAAGCCAGTCTTTAAACAGGAACACAGGGGATAGTTTCTTGTGATGTGACCAAGGCGAAGGCAGAGCTCCTCTGGACTGGACGGCTTAAGTAGGCAGGACTGACAAGCAGGATCATCAACAGCTGAGCAACTGTGGAGAGGGATGAGACCTGGCAATTAGTCAACAGCTGAGCAGCCAGCTCAGAGAAGGAAGGGCTGACCTCAGCCCTGACAATGCCCTCTGCTACTTGCTGAGCTGCTGTAACATATTGATAATTTGTATATTTGCAGAACACAGATGGCAAATTGTTTGAGTTGTTCTTGCTCCAAGATTCCAGCTGTTGTGAAGTTTGAGCTTTGACCTTTGAGCTTCCACTGTTCCCCCCATGGAAGTCATATGTGGACAGTTTGATGTGAAGTCTACAAGGTTATGGATCATGTTGGTCCCATATCTGTTTGTTTTTTCTCCTTTTCTTTTCTTTTAACTTTTTGGATTTTCCTTTCCCTGGGTGCCTAATGGGATGGAGCTCATCTATCCCATTATAATTGAACCTGCTCCCTCCTTCAGGAATCTATTCTGTTTTACAGCCCCTATAGGAGGGAATAAGCAAAGCTTTTTCCTCCTGCACAAGAAATGTGGGGACCTTATGGATTGCTACGACTGCTATTAGCTGACCATTGTACACTTTACCTGAACTAAGACTGCTACAATACGTGTGCTGTCCTGGAATGTCTGTGGACTTAGCAACCCAATGAAACATCTGGCAGTTATTAGAAGTGCTAACTGACTAAGGGGTGACCTTATTTGCCTTCAAGAGACTCACCTATTACCTACTCCGCCTCCCTGTTTTTCCTCATTCTTATTTAGTCATCAGTATCATCCCACTTATTCTTCCTACTCCCGAGGCTTGAGTGTTCTTATATGTCAAGGGATCCAATTAACATTACTCAAGTGGTTATCGACCCTAGCGGCCATTAAGTTTTTCTATTATGTACTATTTCTGGGTTAACATGCATATTCGCAGGTGTGCCCTCTCTTCCCTGCCGAGGTTCTGAAAATACTGGTCAGTTATATGGTCCGGTTCCCTAGTACTATGCTGCTAGCGGTGGGTGATTATAATAATTTACTTGATTCCAAATGGGATAAACTTCCATTTCCATCCCAAACTTCCTCCGTTGATGGAGGACCCACTCTTTTTTCTCGCCTAGTGCAGGAACTCGGACTAAACGATATGTGGAGGTTGCGTCATCCCAATATTAAAATGTTTTCCTGTTATTCTACTACATTGAGGGACTGTCTAGAATAGATTTAGGTTTGGGCAATGATTCACTCCTTCCTCTCCTGGCCTCTCATTAGGAGCCCAGACGTATTTTAAATCATTGCCCTCTTTGTGTGGAACTTACTATCCCATGTTCCCCCAGTTATTTTGGTTGGAAGCTAAACCCGTTTTTGCTGTCTTTGTTCCTGGATAGGGATGGTCGAACGGTTCGGACCGAGCATAAGTTTGTGCCGAACTTTGGTGGTTCGAACGTTCGGTAAACACCGAACAATATGCAGTGTTTGTGGCAAATTCAAAAGCTGCGGAACACCGTTAAAGTCTATGGGACACTAACATGAAAAATCAAAGTGCTCATTTTAAAGGCTTATATGCAAGTTATTGTCATAAAAAGTGTTTGAGGACCCGGGTCCTGCCCCAGGGGACATGTATCAATGCAAAAAAATGCTGTTTTTCGGGAGCAGTGATTTTAATAATGCTTAAAGTGAAACAATAAAAATGAAATATTCTTTTAAATATCGTGCCTGGGGGGTGTCTATAGTATGCCAGTAAAGTGGCACAGTTTTCCCATGTTTAGAACAGTACCACAGAAAAATTACATTTCTAAAGGAAAAAAGTAATTTAAAACTGATCGCGGCTCTAAAGAATTGTCAGGTCTCGGCAATATAGATAAAAACTCATTGAAAAAAACAACATGGGTTCCCCCCCAGTCCATTACAAGGAGACCGCCTTTGGGATGCTTTGGGGGGCTACTCCAGAGCACCCTCTCCATGTTGAGGGCATGTGGATTTTGGATTATTGGATTTTTATTATTTCACTTTAAGCATTATTAAAATCACTGCTCCTGAAAAAACGTCTGTTTTTAAAACTTGCTTTTGCATTGATAAATGTCCCTTGGGGCAGGATCCGGGTCCCCAAACACTTTTTATGACAATAACTTGCATATTAACCCTTAAAATGAACACTTTTGATTTTTCATGTTCATGTCCCATAGACTTTAACGGTGTTCGTTTGTTCGTCCAAATTTTTTGCCTGTTCGGATGTTCTGGTGTGAACCGAACTGGGGGGTGTTTGGCTCATAACATTCTCCATGTGTTCAGTGCCTTTTATTTTCTCGTCATTTATTTTTCTTTTCCTACTAGGGCAGAAATTGCTGCTTTTTTGGATGGTTGTTCTCTCCCTAGCCTATCACCCTCAGATGCTCAGATGCTTAAAGCCCCCACCTGAGGTTTACGGGCAATATACAGAACAATTGGCACCTGTCTTATTGTAAGTATATAATGCTGTGCTTCAGTCAGGGACTTTACTTCAGACAATGAATGAAGCGATTATTTATTACTGAAACCTGGGAAAGATACCCTGCTCCCTGATTCATACAGGCCTATTTCTCTCCTCACATCAGATGTCAAATTATTGTCTAAGATCTTAGCGTCTAGACTAGCGAAGGTTGTACATAAGATCATTCACAGAGATCAGTCTGGATTCATTCTGTCCCGTTCCACTGTGTAGAATCTTATGCCGCGTACACATGACCGGACTTTTCGACAGCAAAGGTCAGACGGAATGAATCCGTCGGACAATTAGATCGTGTGTGGGCTCCATAAGACTTTTGCTGTCGAAAAATCCGACAGACTTTAGAAATAGAACATGTTTCAAATTTTCCTGTCGGAACTCCGCTGGACCCAGTTTCTATCGAAAAATCCGTTCTTCTGTGTGCTAGTCCGACAGACAAACAACGACGCTAGGGCAGCTATTGGCTACTGGCTACGAACTTTCTTATTCTAGTCCAGTCGTACGTCATCACGTTCGAATCCGTTGGACTTTAGTGTGATTGTGTGTGGCCAAGTCCGTTCATTCGGAAAGTTCGTCGGAACTCCGTCGAAAGTCCGTCGGAAAGACCATCGGACCTAGTCCATCGAAAAGTCTGCTCGTGTGTACGCGGCAACAGACACCTTTTTCTGAATGTAAAACTACCTGTGGACAACCCAGGCAACAGGGCTGTATTCTCATTAGACGCTTCTGTGGGAGGTCTTAGAGCATTTTGGGGTGGGTGATGCTTTCATTGAGTGAATTTGTGTGCTATATGCAGTTCCAACTGCTTGAATTAGGGTCAATGTGGACATTTCTGAACCCTTCGTTAAGTTTGCTTTATATAGGGGCACTAGACAGGGGTGCCCTTTGTGAACCCTGCTATTTCCCTTGGTATTGGAACCTCTGGCGGCACGTATTCATGTTTCACATGATGTTGTTGGGTATCTGAGGGGTTCTAGAACTGATGTTATCTCATTATATGCTAACGATACCTTACTATATCTGGGGGACTGGAACAAGTCTGTTCTTATGCCCCTTTGTTATCTCCATTACCTGAAGGTGCTAGATCTGTGCAGATAGTTTCCTCCTTTCGATACTTGGGTATCTAGGTCACCTCTGATCATAACCAGTAACCAATATAAAGAGCTAAACTTGCTTCTACTGTTGCATAACTTTGGGGAGAAATGCACATCATGGTGTAATCTTCCTCTATCAGTGGTTGGACAGATCAACCTAAATAAAATGGTGGGGGCTCCCCAATTATTATACAATACATATCTAATAACTCTCCAATTTGGATACCCCGTAAGTGGTTCATGTGCATTTTTATTACAAGGAGATACTTAAGTTGGATGGTTTCGGGGCATGGGAGAGATTAGGTGTCAGATATATGTCTCAGTTGTGTACAGGCAATGTACTTAAATATTTAATGGACTTACAAGGGGAATTAGCTCTTTTTAGGAGCCAATTCTATAGATACTTGCTGCTGAGACGTGCTCTCAACTCGCAATCTAACTTATCTAGGCTTATTTTGTCAGATTATCCAATCGTGATAGAAGCACTACTGGCAACAGATAAGCAAGGCATGATTTTGAGGGTCTACTTCATCCTACTCAACACCTTATAGAATGCTTCCGCATTGCCATGTAGGAAGGGTTTGATGGAGACACCTGGGAACCTGGGTAAGGCTTCATGTACACAGGGAAGTTGAAAACCTCTTCTGAACACTGGAAACTGACAGCTGATAACCGACAGTGGAAAACTTCCATTTTACAGCTTTTACACACTGAGTTTATGAGAGTTAAGCAGCAGTTATGAGCATTTGAGATTAGAAGTGTTTTTTTAAAGATAACCTCAGGAGACCCTCGCAAATGTCCACAATGCATGAAAAACATGTAAATTATTAACCATTTCAGCCATTCTGTGAGAGAAGAGAGAGCAGTTATAGTTGGTGAGGTTGAAAAAAGACACAAGTTCATCAAGTCCAACCTGTGTGTGTGTGTGTTTTTATGTCAGTATTACATTGTATATCCCTGTATGTTATGGTCACTCAGGTTCCTATCTAATCGTTTTTTGAAATTATCTATGCTCCCTGCTGAAACCACCCCCTGTGGAAGAGAATTCCACATCCTTACCACTCTTACAGTAAAGAACCCTCTATGCAGTTTAAGGTAAACCGCTTCTCTTCTAATTTTAGTGAATGGCCGTGTTTTTTCCCTATTGTGGGGTCACCAGTATGGTATTTGTACATTGAAATCATATCCCCTCTCAAACGTCTAATTTCAGAGAGAATAAGTTCAGTGCTTGCAGTCTTTCCCCGTAGCTGAGATCCTCCAGTGCCTTAATTTGCTTTGTTGCCCTTCTCTGGACTCCACCAGTTCCAGTACATCCTTCCTGAGCTCCGGTGCCCAGAACTGGACGCCATACTCCAGGTGCAGCCAGACCAAAGTCTTGGAGAGTGGGAGAATTATCATTTTATCTCTGGAGTTAATCCCCTTTTACTGCATGCTAGAATTCTGTTGGTTTTGCTTGTAGCAGCTTGGCATTGCATGCCATTGCTGAGCCTATCATCTACTAGGACCCCCAGGTCCTTTTCCATCCTAGATTCCCCCAGAGGTTCTCCCCCCAGTGTATAGATTGCATTCATGTTTTTGCCACCCAAATGTATTATTTTACATTTTTCTACATTGAACCTCATTTGCCATGTAGTTGCCAACCCCATTCATTTGTTCAGATCTTCTTGCAAGGTTTCCACATCCTGCAGAGAAATTATTGCCCTGCTTAGCTTAGTCAAAAAAAGAAGGTAGTCGGCATCTCCAATAATCCAAATAATAGTGGTAGGGGTCTGCTGGTGGGGGGCTTATTAGAATCTGGAAGCCCCCTTTAACAAAGGGCCTCCAGATCAGATTGGACATTTTCACTTAGGGGTGTACTCACTTTTGTTGCCAGCTGTGTGTTGTGCTATTTTGAGGGGACAGCAAATTTACACAGTTATACAAGCTGTACACTCACTACTTAACATTGTAGCAAAGTGTCATTTCTTCAGTGTTGTCACATGAAAAGATATAATAAAATATTTACAAAAAAGTGAGGGGTGTACTCACTTTTGTGAGATATTGTACCTACTCTGTGCAGTTGGTTTTGCACATGGCCGCCTGGATCCTCCTCTTCTCGGGTGCCTCTCCATGTGTTCAATCAAATATGGAGCTGACGTTCGGCCCTGACCCCTCTATCTCCTGTTTGGCTAACTGACTTTGATTGACAGCCATGGGAGCCAATGGCGCCGCTGCTGTGTCTCAGCCAGGAGGAGAGTCCCAGACGGCCTAAGGACTCGTTGACATTGCTGTATAGAGATGGGGCTCAGGTAAGGATTAGAGGATGCTGGGGCTGCTACACACAGAAGGGTTTTTAACTTAATGCATAGAATGCATTAAGATAAAAAGCCTTCTGCCTTTAGAACTCCTTTAAGTAGAGATATGGTCATTGTAAGCCCATATCACTGCTTTATAACTGGGGGCCCTTTGATTGCCAAAGCACTGTGTATCATAAAAAAAATTATATTTAAAAAAAATAAAGCATCAACTGCACATCATTGTTCTAGACCTTCTTCCTGAGCATGACAATGGTAAATCATGCCCGGTCTGTAAGGCTGCTTGTACATGTTTTAGGGTTATAGGTGGAAGAACGCTGTCATTCCATAACAGAAAGTGTTTGAACAAGGACCTTTATGGCAGGATCATTTGGTATTTTTTTTTTAATAATAGCTGCATTTATAAACAAGATTATAAACAGATTTTAAAACACAACACTAGGGCCTTGTTCAGACATTCAGCGGCCCTCTAAAAAAAACATCAAAAGTGGACTGATTTTGAGAAAGCAGTTGACAGATGGCAGGGAGGACCTAGGTTTCCTTCTCCCTGCCTATTCTAACTCTGAAATGGCTGAACTAAGGTGCCACAACTGTGTGCATTGCAGTGCACCCATTCACTTGTAGGGCAGTGCTGCCGGTGTTCTGTCGAATAGTGCCCTCTATCGAAAAATGCCTGAAAATCAGCTGTTGTGACGGCGCATTCGCAGTGCGTCGGAGTTGTGCTGATGGGCAGGTTCAGGGCTGCAAAGGGACAATGTTATTCTCCGATTCTGCCTCGCAACAAAAAATAAAACTGCCCTTCAACACACTGAACATGCCCTGCAAGTGCGAGGCAGAATCGGAGAATAATTCTCTCCCTCTGCGCTTGTCGGCTATTGTCTCTGATGCACTGTGCATGCGCTGTCACGTCGGCACAACAGCTGATTGGGAAATCAGTTGTTGTGCCATTCTGTACTGCGCATTAGCAGGCTGGAGTCGGCATTTTTCGATAGAGGGCACTATTCGGCAAGACACCGGCATGACCCAGGGCTGTATTTTTGCATATGTATAGCTCTAAGAAACTGCACATCCTTCTTTAGATGGATGGTCAAAGGGTTGTAAAACCATACTTCCCAACATTATCTGATGGGAATGAGGGACACCTATTAGCAGCAAAAGAATGTGGGCATAGGACACACCCCCCCCCCCCCCCAAAGAAGAATTATACAAAGAAATAAGGTTGGTTAAACCCTCAATTGTTATTTTTACCACTACTTTTTCTTTATATTGACTTTTGGTATATACAGATGCAGCAATTTAGAAATTGGATAAACGTTTTAGCAATGTAAAACACTTCTGGATTGATAAATAGTTCATTTTATATACAAATATATAGATCCAACCAAAATGAGGGACAAATGAGGAGGAAAGAGGGACTTTGTTTCAAATGAGGGACGGTCCTTTGAAATCAGAGACAGTTCGGAGTTATAGGTAAAACCGTGGCTCAACTGTCTGTTTTTACCATCCCCTGGCCACCTATGACAATAAGTCGTCATATGCAGTTTTAGTGGTGAGTTTTAGATATACTTTAAATTGAACACACGTGCTATTATGGGGTTTTAAAGGTCCTGGATTTTAGTGTAAATGTCACCAGTGGTAGATTTAGGCTGCAGGATACTGATTGAAATCCTACCGAGCTCTAGTGACACCATCATTACATTATTACAGATGATCAGTTTCTGTGCAAGCTTGAGGAATGCCGAGGGAATAGGAAGGTGTAGTTGAATTAGTATACCTTCTAATCAGTATTTTTACAAATTTGTCTGCCTCCTTGTCGAGATTGTAAGTGCTATAAATATGTACTCCTATCACTAGGGGCCTAGAAACCTATTGATCCATTCACCAACATATTCATAATGATGTAAGTACTGTAAATAGTCAAGAAATTCTAAACATACACTGTATATCTTTATGTATATACTGTATATGCAGTATGTGCATTGTTCAACTTTCTAAGGTATCATTTCATAAAATGTTCACTAGGTGGCAGCAAAGCACCACAAATACCTTTACTGCAAGTATGCTAGTTAAAAGAAAAACACATATTTTTTTTAAATCAAAAGAGAAGATATATTCAGCGGTGAATGATTGATTCCATAGTCATCTGCTGTTTTCTTCACGGTTCAGCACTTATTTGAAGATTCACCATATTTATAGAACACATTCACTTTCTGAGTTCATCTATGCTTTTGTCCAATTAAGTCACATATGCTGCCGATGATTCACCAACTCGATTTAGCATTTTTTTTCAAGGGGCTTATCATTCAATATATCAATAACTCAGAATTACACTTAAGGGAGAAAAAATGGAAGCTGTTTTGCCGTCTTGGAGATTTAGTCCAGCCCAATCGATTCAAATTTTACCCACTATTGACTAGAGCTGCGCATCTTCCCTTGTCTCACAATTCTATTTGATTACGATTATCCTGTCAACGATTCGATTAGATTTGATTCCGCAAGATGCATCAGGATTATTATAAATAAAAAGAGAGTACTCAGCGCTGTCAGAACAACAGATAAAAGTAAAACAAAGATGCTTGCTGCAACTTAGGTTAATTCAAAAAATACCTCATAAGCATAAAACAATAAAATAGTGCAGCGCAAACATAAATAAAATATACAATGTACCACAGGAATAAAATAAGTCCAGAAGGCAATCAGTCTCAGTATAAAGTGCTAGTGCAAAATAGCAGCTTCCTAGTTACGGTGACACACTCCAAAGAGAGATCTGTGATAGTGATCAGTTCAGGAAACAAATCCAAGTCAATCACAATGAAAGGTGCTAGTGCAAATTAGCAGCTACTGGTGACAAATGGTGACACAATCCAGAGAAATTTCTGTGGTGGTGGTCCCTTTAAATAGAGTAATGATGGCCCCTCACCTCCCTGCTTCGACCTGCAATAGGTCACAAAGCAGTATGCAGCTAAGTCAGACTCTGGTCTCCAACCGTCAGGAATCAATCATAGACGCTACCAACCAGGCCCACAATGGTATCCAGCATACATAAGATGGAAAAAGAAGGGGACAACCTAGTGCTCTCTGTATTGAATTATAGATTTATTGCACAAAAAAAAACATAGGAAAAGACACTCACATTAGCCTGCACTCAGTCCCGAGTGCAGGCGTTGAAGGTAATGAGATCCAAAATGGCCGCGGGTGGCGTCACTCGTGCTCCCTGTCCCTCGTACGCGTTACGTCCGAAAGGACTTCCTCAGCGTGGGGCAGGGTAGCTACGAGTGGTCCCGCTGTGGCTATATGCTGTGAAGATGGGTCAGGGACCGATCGTGGACCAATCAGGTCCCGCGGTCCGTTTTGACCAATCACAGCCCTAAGAGGCTATCACATGGCTTTTGTGTTGTGGACATGTGAACCGCCGACGGGCCAATCGGGTCCCGCGATTCACCTAGTCCAATAACAGCGTCCCAAGCACATCACATGACTTTCATGTGTGTACTGAATGACGCTGTAGGGCAGAGACTATGGTGAAGAGGGCGGGAGTATTCAGATGCAATGAAGAGCGGTTGCCATGGAAAAGTAGGCGGCAACCTAATGATAACACAGGCTGCATAGGACTTTAACACATTGCAGCCTGACATTTAGAGACACATTGTAGGATTGTCCAATTCATTAAACCAGCTATAAATAATCCGCTCAAAAAGAATAGGAATTGTCAGTAGATACCAACTATAGCTGACATCCTATAGAGTATTAAAAAATTGATTAAAACAATAGCGATTAAAGGGACACTCCGCCTAAAACCATAGTGCTGCATAAATAAAAATAATTCCAACAGCCATCACCCCTAAAATAGAGGGTTGTTATATACCTTATAATTATTAAAACCTAGAAAAGAGTGACGTCATTCAGCAGCCATTTTGGAAATAGACCATATTAATACATACATGATTTTGCAATTAAAAACATGATCATAAAACATCCAATCAAAATTAATTAAAATACCTGGTAGATAAATTTAAACATATAAAAATATCAATATATATATTATAATAATATACATAAAAATATTATAGAAAATATATATAAAATACACGTCACATTAAAAATTAGAAATTAATATATAATATATAGGAGATAAAATATATCAAAAATTAATTAGTATGTCATCTATTGGAAATAAAACAATTAAGGTCAAAATCTACGTTTAACCCTGCAGGCGTCATAACTTTCATTTCATAGATCCAGAAGGATTCTCTGCGACTAAGTTGTCTTATATAATGACCTCCTCTCCAGTGTTTGGGGACTTTTTCGATTCCCCAAAATTTTAGACATTTGGGGTCCCTCTGATGACAATTTCTGAAGTGCCTAGATACACTGTGTGTTTTAATGCCTCGTTTAATGTTACTAATGTGTTCCCCAACACGCACATGCAGGGCTCTAGAGGTGCGACCTACATATTGTAGGCCACAATCGCACTCTAACATGTACACAACACCAGTTGTGGTACATGTGATCAGTTCTTTAATACTGTACCTGTGGTACATTGCATCAGGATTATTGCCCATGGTTTTCATCAAAAACCCATCAGTGAAGCCTATCAGTGCCTATCAGTGCAGCCTCATCAGTGTAGCCTTATATGTGCCCGTCAGTATAGCAATATCAGTGCAACCTTATCAGTGCCCATCAGTGCTGCCTCATCAGTGCCCATCAGTGCTGTCTCATCAGTGCCCATAAGTGCCGCCTCATCAGTGCCCATCAGTGCCGCCTCATCAGTGCAGCCTCTTCAGTGTAGCCTTATATGTGTCCTTCAGTACAACAATATCAGTGCTGCCTCATCAGTGCCTATCAGTGCTGCCTCATCAGTGCCCATAAGTGCCGCCTCATCAGTGGTCATCAGTGCACCCATATATGTGCCAATCAGTACAGCAATAACAGTGCAACCTCATCAGTGCCCACCAGTGCTGCCTCATCAGTGCCGCCTCATCAGTGGCCATCAGTGCAGCCTCATCAGTGGCCATCAGTGCAGACTCAGTGTCCATCAATGCAGCCTGACCAGTGCCCATCAATGCAGTCTCATTAGTGCCCATCAATGCAGCCTCATCAGTGCCCATCAAATGCAGCCTCACCAGTGCCTATTGAATGCAGCCTCACCAGTACCCATCAAATGAAGCCTCACCAGTACCCATCAAATGCAGCCTTACCAGTACCCATCAAATGAAGCCTCACCAGTACCCATCAAATGCAGCCTTACCAGTGCCCAGAACACACAGAGCAGGGATCTCCCGCTTTGACCAGGAGCTTGGATCTGAAATGCCTGGTGGCCGCTGTCAACAAAGTCCCAAAGTCACCTGTCATATCTATGCCCTTGGAGAACCAGAGCTATGTCAATGTCAATTCAGGTTATTGAGCCATGTTTTTTTTTCCCTTAAAACAAAAGATCTTTTTTTTTTTTTACTTTTGTTTTTAAGGGTAGAGGAGAGTTTTGGGGTCTTTTAGAGGACCTATAATGATGTATTGTTATCGCAAAGGATGTTTATATTCCTTGTGATAGCAATAAAAGTGATCAAATTTTTATTTATTTTTAAGGATAAGTCTAAAAATTAAAATAAATAAACAAAATAAATTTAAAAAAATTCCCCTGCGTGCTCACACGTAGTAATGAACGCATACTTAGATCACGCCCACATATGTAAATGGTATTTGCACCACATGTGAGATATCGCCGCAAACGTCTGAGTGAGAGCTATTATTCTAGCACTAGACCTCCTCTGTAACTATAAACTGCTAACCTGTATACATTTTTAAAACGCCATCTATGGAGATTTTTAAGTACCGTAGTTTGACACCATTCCATGAGTGAGCCAAATTTTAAAGCATGACATGTTAGGTATCTATTTACTCGGGGTAACATCATCTTTCATATCATACAAAAAATTGGAGTATATATTATGGTTTGTTTCTTTTAAATTCATTAATTCATATATATATATATAAATATGTTTGGGGTTCTAAGTAATTGTCTAGCAAAAAAGCTAAAAAAAACACAGATATATATGTGAAAAACACTGCTACACCACTTCTTTCCAATAATGCTTATATGTGAATTACACAATTGTGATTAATTACACACTACAATATTTCAATATGATAATAGAAAGTATGCTGTTTACCGAATCATAAAAAAATCTAAATGAAAAAAAAAGTATCTGTGTATCTTTCACAATCACTCCACTTTATAGTGTGTGTTTAACAGTACACGTATAAAAAACGATTTTACATATATATCCACTCACATGTATAAGTGCACTTTAACTGTCTACCAAAGATGTCAAGTGCCTTTAAAACAGTTTTTGCAGGATCCCCCCCAAGTCATGCGACCGGTGACAAAACATGTTGGACAGAGGCTGGGTGACATCAAATGGAGACAAACTAGGAAGTGGCCTTTTTTAAAGGTGTATGTATACAGATTGCTGATAACCCTGCATTAAATTTCACCAGACTAGGATGTAAGAAAAAGAAAACAGCAGTTCTTGTCTCTAGCCACTAGATGTCACTCACACACATATTTTGCTCTTATCTTCTTTTAGATTTTTCTTTTAAAAGGATTATATAAGAGGAAAACTTGTCTGAACATTATGTTTTTTATCAATTTGTTTCATTTTGTTTAAAATCATCATTTGCAGCTTAAGAAGCTGCCTCGTCTTAAAGTCTTTCAATAACTCATAATGCACATGGTTAATATTATGTAATGTTATTTTACATAAAAAATAAAAAAGGGATTATTTAATAGACAAGTTTTAATTAACACTATTAATTAAACAAAAAATGTAAGAATATTTTAATAATCAGGTTCTTTCAAAGTAAAATACTGGTATGATGTTTGTATAGCCCCCCTTATCTGGAGGGGCCTACCTTTATTTGGAATCAGATCCTTCAGACTATCTGTCCTCTTCAATTGCACCCGATGTACAAACCTATTTTAAAAATGTAATATGTAGCTTTTTGAGGCATCATACTGCACTAAGGACCAGTTCACACCAGGGCCGATTCACATGCGGAGCAGTGCAGTGTGATTTTGGCCCATTCTTTTTAAAAGGGCTGAATCGCACTGGACAGCACCAAAAGTAGTGCAAGCACTACTTAAAAAAATGCACAGCAACCGGATCACACAGTTCTTCTGTACCATGCGGTCCAGTGGAGGCAAATACACTGCATTTGGGGTGTCATTAACTTAACATTGACACCCGCTGCACAATGCAACTACAGTGAGGTTTGAACGTGGTGCGGGAAACACACATAGAACGCGGGTTTCCTGAACCGTGTTCTGATGGGAACAGGTAACTAAACCTTTCATCCAACCTTTACAGTGTTGTACCTAATATTTTGAAAAACCAACAATAAGAAAACGTAGTGGTAAAAAAAGAGTTTGGTTTAACTAATAATTGTCTTCACATACTATTTGTGTACAAACTAAAAAACTGACACCCCTTTTTCATAGTAAAAATGCGCAGCCTCCTGATACTGGAAAGGTATTCCAGGGAAGATGCTGTAATGCCCCGTACACACGGTCGGAAAATCCGACCACAAAATCCATCGGATTTTTTCCGACGGATTTTGTCCGACACTGGTGTTGCATACACACGGTCGGACAAAGTTGTCGGAAAATCCGATCATTCTGCACGTGGTGACCTTTGTTGCCTACGACGGGACTACGTAGAGGCTAGTAGCCAATAGCTTTGGTCTTGTAATGTGATCTGAGCATGCGTTGCACTTTGTCCGTCGGACTAGGCTACACACGATCGGAAAAAGTCCGATAGGACTTTTTGTCGGAAAATTTGAGAGCAGGAGATAGAACTTTGTCCGTCGGAAAATCCGATGGAAAATGTCTAATGGTGCCTACACACGGTCAGAATTTCCGACAACATTGTCCGATAGGACATATTCCATCGGAAAATCCGACCGTGTGTATGGGGCTTAAGGGCTCATGCACAAAGATGCAGAGGGCCATACAATGTGATGCCTGGAAGTCACAGGTGTTGCATATAGCTGCCTGTGCAAATCAATGAGAGGATGCTACATAGCTCCCAACTGTCCCTGATTTGGAACAAAGTCCCTCTGTCTCTCTTTCCTCCTCATTTGTCCCTCATTTTGGTCCGATCTATATAGTTGTATATAAAATGCACTTTTTATCTTTCAAAAAGTGTTTCCCTGTGTTAAACCTTTCATCCAATTTCTAAATTTCTGTATTTGTAAATTTCAAAAGCCAATATAAAGGAATAATAGTGGTTAAAAAAAAAGCACTTGTGGGGTTAACTAATCTTTTTTGTATGATTCATCTTTAAGGGGGTGTGGCAGGGGGTGTGTCCTATGCCTACATACTTTTGCTAATAGGTGTCCCTCGTGCCCCTCTCAAAAAGTTGGGGGGTATGATGCTGCTTTACACTGGTAAAGACTATCTGCATTCAGGGATGTACCTTAGAACCTGTACACAAGTATATGCTCAGATCTGTGTTTACCACGTACAGCCACTCCCTGTTTTTGATTTGTACAGATGACTGCACACAACAACCTGGGCACAGAAATAAATCAAATTTTGAAACTGTACAGCGGTCTGTGTAGATGTACATGAGCCCTAACAGAGAAAAATCTTTTTGAAATCTACAGCTGACTTCCTCTCCAGCAATCTAACAGAATCAAACTTTTAATGCCACGTACACACGATCTGACATTCCGACAACAAAAATCCCATGTTTTTTTTTTGCGACGGATGTTGGCTCAAACTTGTCTTGCATACACACGGTCGCACAAAGTTGGTCGGAAATTCCGGTGACGTACAACACGTACGACGAGCCAAATGAAGTTCAATAGCCAGTTCTGCTCTTCTGCTTGATTCCGAGCATGCATGGCACTTTGTGCGTTGGAATTGTCTACCCCTGATTGGAATTTACGCAAAAAGGATTTTGTTGTCGGAAAATTTGAGAACCAGGTGTCAAATTTTGTACGACAGAAATTCCGATGGAAACTGTCTGATGGAGCCTACACACGGTCGCAATTTCTGACAAAAAGCTCCGATCGCACATTTGCTGTCGGAAAGTCCGACCGTGTGTACGCGGCATAACTGTCATTCTTCTGACACATATTGAAGTTAAAGCAGAGTTCCAGCCTGTATAAAAAAAAAATTCAAAATTCAGCAGCTACAGAAATTATTTAACTTTTAATATAAGGACTCTTACCTGTCCAGGGATCCGGTGATGTCGGCACCATCCATCGGCCTCGGATGCAGGTGCCAACATTGGTAGTAAGGTAAACCAGCAGTAAAGCCTTCAGGCTTCACAGCCGGTTTCCTACTGCGCATCCGGAAGTCCCGCTGCGCTTTCTGAATGGTTCTGTCATCTTCTGGGACACACACAGGTCCCAGAGACAGCAAGGGGAGAAGGAGGGCCTGATGCAATCATGGAAATGATGCAAGGTAGGATGGAAAACGAACAAAAAAGATCCAAAAACCAGAGGTGTGAGGTGCTCTATTGTTTAAGACCTTGTTGCATGTTAGCGTGGAACTCCAATTTAACCGCTTCCCGACCGGCCACTGCATATATACGTCAGCAGAATGGCACAGGCAGGCAGAATCACGTACCTGTACGTGATCGTGCATGTGCCTGCCTGTGGGTCGCGCGCGCGCCGCTAGCGGCGTGCTCGCGACCCGGTCGGGAGCTCCGTGACCCCGGCCGCGGGACCAGCGGACCTGATCGCCGCTGGTATCCCGCGATCGGGTTACGGAGCTGAAGAACGGGGAGAGGTCTATGTAAACAAACCTCTCCCCGCGCTTCCTACACTGACTGTCAGTGATCGGCGGTTCCCTGTCATCGGGAACGCCGATCAATGACGTCAGACGTACAGCCACGCCCCCCCTACTGTAAAAAAAAAACACAACACGTCACACTGACTCCTCCCCTCCCCCTAGTGGTTAACCCCCTAACTACAACTGTCATTTACATAGGAATCAGTGCTATTTAAATAGCAGTGATTGCTGTATAAATGACAAATGTCCCAAAAATGTGTCAAAAATGTCCGATGTGTCCACCAAAATGTCGCAGTCACAATAAAAATCGCTGATCGCCGCCATTACTAATAAAAAAAAAAATATTAATAAAAATGCTATAAAACTATCCCCTATTTTGTAAACGCTATAACTTTTGCGCAAACTAATCAATAATCGCTAATTGCGATTTTTTTTACCAAAAATATGTAGAAGAATACGTATCGGCCTAAACTGAGGAAAAAAAATGTTTTTTTATATATATTTTTGGGGATATTTATTATAGCAAAAAGTAAAAAATATTGCATTTTTTTCAAAATTGTCGCTCTATTTTTGTTTATAGCGCAAAAAATAAAAACCGCAGGGGCGATCAAATACCACCAAAAGAAAGCTCTATTTGTGGGAAAAAAAGGACGCCAATTTTGTTTTGGAGCCACGTCGCATGACCGCGCAATTGTAAAGCGACGCAGTGCCGAATCGAAGGGGCCTGGTCCTTTGGCTGCCAATTGGTCCTGAAGTGGTTAAAGCGGAACTAAACCCTCCTATTCCTTTCAGCAATGGAAGCTGCCATCTTAGCCTCTGTTTAATCTGCAGTTGCCATGGTGCTGCACATGTGATCAGTTATGATACCAGACATCTGATGGTTTGACAGGCTGTATGGTTTGGTTGAGAGCACAAGCAAACGTGACAGTTAGCATTCCCCTCATGCCGGGAATGTAACATTTTTTAAAACCTTTAAATCAATGGGTTTAGTTCCGCTTCAACACAGAGCAATAGGCTACAGAACCAAATTATAAATGCATCAATACATCAATGTTTGTTTTAAAGTTTGTTTTATCTTTTACTAGCTACATTATCTCAAAAAAGTGAGTACACCACTCACATTTTTGTAATTATTTTATTTAATCTTTTCATGTGACAACACTGAAGAAATAACACTTTGCTACAATGTAAAGTAGTGAGTGTACAGCTTGTATAACAGTGTAAATTTGCTGTCCCCTCAAAATAACGCAGCACACAGCCATTAATGCCTAAACCACTGGCAGCAAAAGTGAGTACACCCCTAAGTGAAAATGTCCAAATTGGGCCCAATTGGCCATTTTCCCTCCCCGGTGTCATGTGACTCATTAGTGTTACAAGGTTTCGGGTGTGAATGGGGAGCAGGTTTGTTAAATTTGGTGTTATCGCTCTCACTCTCTCATACTGGTCACTGGAAGTTCAACATGGCACCTCATGGCAAAGAACTCTCTGAGGATCTGAAAAAAGAATGCTCTACATAAAGATGGCCTAGGCTATAAGAAGATTGCCAAGACCCTGAAACAGAGCTGCAGTACGGTCACTAAGAGCATACAGCGTTTTAACAGGACAGGTTCCATTCAGAACAGGCCTCGACCAAAAAAGTTGCGTGCACGTGCTCAGCGTCCTATCCAGAGTCTGTCTTTGGGAAATAGACGTATGAGTGCTGCCAGCATTGCTGCAGAGGTTGAAGGGGTCAGCCTGTCAGTGCTCAGACCATACACCGCACACTGCATCAAAGTGGTCTGCATGGCTGTCGTCCCAAAATGAAGCCTCTTCTAAAGATGGTGCACAAGAAAGTCCTCAAAACTGTTTGCTGAAGACAAACAGACTAAGGACATGGATTACTGGAACCATGTTCTGTGGTCTGATGAGACCAAGATAAACGTATTTGGTTCAGATGGCGTCAAGCGCGTGGCGGCAACCAGGTGAGGAGTACAAAGACAAGTGTTTCTTGCCTACAGTCATGCATGGTGGTGGGAGTGTCATGGTCTGGGACTGCATGAGTGCTGTCGGCACTGGGGAGCTACAGTTCATTGATGGAACCATGAATGCCAACATGCACTGTGACATACTGAAGCGAAGCATGATCCCCTCCCTTCGGAGACTGGGCCACAGGGCAGTATTCCAACATAAGGACCCCAAACACACCTCCAAGACGACCACTGATTTGCTAAAGAAGCTGTGGGTAAAGGTGATGGACTGGTCAAGCATGTCTCCAGACCTAAACCCTATTGAGCATCTGTGGGGCATCCTCAAACGGAAGGTGGTGGAGTGCAAGGTCTCTAATATCCACCAGCTCTGTAATGTCGTCATGGAGGAGTGGAAGAGGACTCCAGTCCCAACCTGTGAAGCTCTGGTGAACTCCATGCCCAAGAAGGTTAAGGCAGTGCTGGAGAATAATGGTGGCCATACAAAATATTGACACTTTGGGCACAATTTGGACATTTTAACTTAGGGGTGTACTCACTTTTGTTGCCAGCGGTTTAGACATTAACTACTTGCCTACCAGGCACGAACACCTCCTTCCTGACCAGGCCATTTTTCAGCTTTCAGCGCTGTCACATTTTGAATGACAATTGCGCGGTCATGCAACCCTGTACCCAAATAAAATTAAAATTTTTATCATTTTTCCCCACAGATAGAGCTTTATTTTGGTGGTATTTGATCACCTCTGCGGTTTTTATTTCTTGCGCTATAAACAAAAGAAGAGCAACAAGTTTGAAAAAACATAATATTTTTTACTTTTTATTATAATAAATATCCAATTTTTTATTTTTTTTTAAACAAATTTTTTCCTCAGTTTAGGCCGATACGTATTCTTCTACATATTTTTGGTAAAAAAAAATCGCAATAAGCGTATATTGATTGGTTTGCGCAAAAGTTATAGCGTCTACAAAATAGGGGATAGATTTATTGCATTTTTATTATTATTTTTTTTACTAGTAATGGCGGCGATCTGCGATTTTTATCATGACTGCGACATTGCGGCGGACATATCGGACACTTTTGACACATTTTTGGGACCATTCACATTTATACAGCGATCCGTGCTAGAAAAAGGCATTGATTACTGTATAAATGTGACTGGCAGGGAAGGGGTTAACACTAGGGGGCGCTGCAGGGGTTAATATGTTCCCTATGTTAGTGATTCTAACTGTGGGGGGAGGGGACTGACTGGGGGAGGGGACCGATCGGTGTCCCTATGTACAAGGGACACACCATCGGTCTCCTCTCCAGTGACAGGACGTGGATCTGTGTGTTTACATACACAGATCCACGTCCTGCTTAGTTACTGGGCAATCGCGGGTGCCCGGCGGACATCGCGGCCGCCGGGCACGCGCATCGGGTCCCCAGCGACGCGGCGGGCACGCGTGCCCCCTAGTGGCCAAAATGTACACGCCGTCGTATGACGGCGTCCCGCCACAAGAGCCGCACCGCTCCGCCGTCAATAGATATTTCTTCAGTTTTTGTCACATGAAAACATATAATAAAATATTTACAAAAATGTGAGGGGTGTACTCACTTTTGTGAGATACTGTATATAATCCTCTTTACTGTAATATGGACACATCCTCAAAGATACAAAAAGTGATTTTCTTTAGGTCTATGTTTGCATATTAACTTCTTACAATTCTTTATTTACATGAAGCTGGTCTTGTGTGAGATTCTATAGCTGTAGCACCAGATCAGCCAACACTTTGCCACTGCAATTATAATGGAGCTGATTTATTCAAAGCAAACAGACTTTTTACTTTGCATAAAAAGTTGCACTTTGCAAGGGAATTTTCTCCAGAGCTTAGTGAATGAGGTTAGATTCTGTTGACTTCCATAATACAATCATGTGCAAGCAAACATGCTGTTTTTTTTTTTTCTTGCACATGACTGGGTATTCTTTGCAAGGTGAAATTTGTCCACATTCATGAAGCTTTGGGGAAAATCCCCTTGCAGAGTGAACAGCCTATTTGCCTTTAATCAATCAACCCCAATGAGTAAGAGAAATACATAATTATGCTATGCGCTTGTAGGCAGGTGCTGTCTTCTTTCTCCACTTAAGGTGGCGGTCCTCCACAGCCACACTGCAGTTGGAGAGGAAGTCAGAGAAACATGATTCCTCTGTAGTTTCCTGGGCCAATGGGGAAGCTGTCCCATTGGATGCTACCACCCAATGTAATGCTAGCAGCCATCTTGGGTTAGGCAGAGCCTTTTTAAGGCTCTGGCTCCCAGGTTTGGTGCACATTATGCAAGTTGGCAGAGTAGGGACAGGTACCCCACCTGGTAGGGACAGAACTAGTGGCAGTGAAAGAATCCTGATGAGGAGGGAAAGTTTAGGGCTCATAACTTCTCTGGACATCTTCCTGCTTAGGCAAAAGATGACCAGGATACATTATGCCCCTCTCAACAGGCGCTGTCTGTTTGGCTGAATCCTGCTCTCTACATGCTGTTGGACCCATGAGTGTTCCCAGCTGGATTGCCTTCCCACTGGTTTAATAGTGAACTGCCTTTGCATTATTTCAATTCTAATTCTTGAATCCCATTTTTACTAACTGAACACAATTTGTTTTTAAAGTATTTTGGGCAAAAACAGGTTTGCTTTAGTTCCCTACATGCATATATTGCAATTACCTTTCCTTTGCTCCCTTGTCGCTCTGTTTGACACAGGGAGCTGCAGAAAATACTAAGCATTTCTGGTAAGGCGGAGCATGTGACTCACTTTACATGACAGCACTGAGCGGATCAGCGATGTCCCACAAGGAGTCTATAGTCCTATATGAACCATGATTCCAGCAGATCATAGCTTACATGGGGTTTTGCTTTTTACACTCAGATGCTGAATGGAGCACTGATGTATTATTATTACTATTATTATACAGGATTTATATAGCACCAGCGGTTTGCGTAGCGCTTAACAAAATGAAGGCAGACATTACAGTTACAATACAATTTGGTACACGAGGAATCAGAGGGCCCTGCTCATTAGAGCTTACAATCTCTTGAAAGGAAGGAAAGTATTTGCCTATTTGTCTATGAACTGTAAATACAAGTTGTTGTGCTATGTATTTGCCAATTGTTCCTATTCTCGGCATCAGCATGAGAAACATAATGAAGACTTTACAAGGGCAAGTTGCCTTAACCACTCCCCCCACAATCATCTGCTGAAGATCCCACAATGATCACACTCCTGGGATCCCATTCACATGACTTCTTACATGTCTACATGCTCAGCATTTAGATTGGGTTTTGGAAAGTTGACTTGGACACTTTCTTATATGGCTCTGGAAGACAGCTGGGATTGCAAAAGTGCTGCCCTGTGTTCACATAGGGTGAGCAGTGGACTAATTAAAGAGGAAGTAAAGCCTTTAAAAAAAAAAAAAAGACACCCTGCAAGGCAAAGGCATAATGAGCTAGTATGCATAGCATACTAGCTCTTTATGAATGACTTACCTGAAAACGAAGCCCCCGAATCGGTCCTCATCCACGATCTTCTGCGCCGCCATCCAGCGCTGGAGTGACTTCCGGGTCTCGCCGCTCCAGCGCTGTCATTTGCTGGAGCGGCGATGACGCCACTCGCGGGATCGGTCAATCGCCGCATGCGCAGGAAAGCGGCATATCGCCGTGAACCTGGCATGCGCAGTGCGCCTGCGCACCGCTGTCTGCAGCGCATGCGCCGTAGACAGCGATGCCTTTTCTTTTCTAAATATCTCCTAAACCATGTAGGCTTAGGAGATATTTATTGGACCTGCAGGTAAGCCTTAATCTAGGCTTACTGTAGGTCAAAGTGGTTTGTAAGGTTTACAACCACTTTAAAGATGTACTGTATGTTTTATAGAAGATTTATTTTTCAGTGTTTAAAATAGATACTTTGTGACTGCCGCTCTACTTTAATGGTTATAAATGAAATTATTGAAACAAAGTTAAAACATACTCTGCATGTCATAATATAACCTTACCATAAAATAGGGCTGCCATTGCTGAACTCCCTTGGCAACTTTAGTGGCCTGGCTGTTGTTCTAATCCCCTGACCTGGGTACTCTGTACTCAGTACAAGACACACTTCTGATTGGATATTTGCTGCAGATCATTGGCTCAGAAAGCAATAACACCAGAGTGTTAACTAGAATGTTCCAAATAAGCTTAGCAGTAGCAGGCTTTGTAATCCTGCTGTAATAGGTTTCCTGTTTTTTGTGAAGAGTTTTGGTATCTGTAGACATACGATAACATTTTTATACAGGGTTTGTAGCTCTTACCCAATACCTCATGGCTGAGCGTACTAAAATGGGTTGCTGCTGCCAATGCCTGCAGAGCTCCCTTCCTCCTCTCCATAGATACAAATATGCGTATTTTTATGTTTGACGAACAGGACACTTGTTTGAAGGCCAGGTAGTGCATGCATGGTAAGCTGCTCTAAAGTCCTAAGCCAGCCATAGATGAATCAAAATGTGGCCAGTTTAGCAGGAACCAGACACATTTTGATCCATTTTTGGGCAGGTTGGTTGTACAGAAGTCGATCTCTCAATTGACTTCTGTACAACCAGCCTGTTGCCAAATTTTTGCTCAATCAGTGCCACCAAGTACAGCGTTGATGAGTGCATTCTGATGGCAGGGAAGCTTTTCTGCCAGTAGAATACAATAGCTTGGCAGGAGGGATTCCCCCATTCACATCACATGTGTGTGTCAGGACCTGGTTCACCTGCTGGTGGCACTGTGGTTGTAGTTTCAGTGTCCAACAGCGGGTGTTTCCCAGCAGCCAGTAATTTCTAGTAATCAGCCTACACCTGACGCTGGTTGCTGGGAGGGTACTTAAAGCGGATGTAAACCCGATTTATGAAATTTGAGCTGGGCACATATATCTGCAGTGTTTTCGTTTCTCTCTTCAAAGCACTATGTCACAAGGCTGTCTCCTTCTTCTGTTATCAGAATGATAACTTCTGCCAATTTCTCTGTCAACTGTGATAAAACCAACCTGAAATTTGTGTCAGGGCGGGTGCTATAAATAGGTAAGCAATGATCTGGTCAATTCACAGCACAGCTCTGCAAGTCTCTCCCTGCGAGGAGAGGGAGGTGCCTTTCCTCCAATCAGCTGTCTCACAGTGTATGACAAGACTCCCCTCCCCCTGCTGGAACAGGGAGAGAAAATCTTAACAGGATGTGCACTTTCTAAACAGTATATAAAGTTGAAGACAGCAGATATACATGTAAAACTTATGTAGGGAGATTTGTTTCATCCCTGTGTATCATCTGAGGGTGTTCACTTCTCTGGGTATATATGAGGTTTTCATCCACTTTAAGGCAGGCCATACACGGTGCAAGTTTCTTTCCTGCAACCACGGGTTCACATGAACACTAACAGTGCTGGCAGGGGAATCCCTCCTTTTGAGCAATTATCTGCTCCCGGCAGGGTGGGGGAAGCTGTTCCCGCTGGGAGAAGATAGCAGCAGCTAATGACTTGCAAGAGCGTCCGGCAGGCTGGTTGCACCCAAGTTGATCGATTGGTCTACTTGGTACATTCAGCCTGGCCATTAACAGTTTGAATCTTGGCCGGTTCAGCAGGAACCATGTATGGCCAGCCTAAATCTCTCTTCTGTGGATACACCTTGCGCCAGTGTTTTGCTTTGCTGTGCTAATGTTGCTGCCATTTATCCTGTTCCTGCATCCTGTACCCTGCACCCAGCTGTCTTATATCTGCTCCCCTAGTTCCTGGTCCTAGTCCTTGTTCCACCCTTCCTTGCATCCCTGGTATTTCCTGTGACCTGTGATCCTCATCTTGTATATATTGTAAAAGAAAAGTTCCTCAAAAACCGGGACTTTGAAGGACCATGAACACTCAAAAAGAAATGTTTCGTAAAAAATACAGTTTATTAGTTAACATCATATCAAACAAGAAGCTAAAACACATAATGACATTAAAGTACACATGAAATTGCAGCATAAAAGGATGGAAGAAGCCCAAACCAACTGCTAAACAGACAGATGAAATCCAACGTGTTTCAACATGTGAAGTGAGGGTCTTCAGGGAAAAGAAGACCCTCACTTCACATGTCGACACGCGTTTCTTTTTGAGTGTCCATGGTCCTTCAAAGTCACGTTTTTTTAGGAACTTTTCTTTTACATGTTGTAAAAGGGCTGTGGACCTGAACCTCGTCTTTCCCATCCAATTAGTCTTACCCACTTTTTGTCCTTGGTATATATTGTACATATTGTATATAGTAGTTTGTAGTTAGGCATTTTGGTTATATGCTTGTGGTTAACTTGTATTTTTATGCTTGCTGGTGTGTGGATGTCTTTTGTTTTACTATTATTACATTGACTTTACTATATGAAGTTTCTAAGTGTAGCCACGCAGATCTGGTCATCTCTGCTGCTGATTCCTGACAGCGTAGGATAATACCCCAATTCTGCAAGATCATGGATATTTAATATGAAACATTGGGGTTGATGGAAATCCACTAGGCGTGTTTACCATGATATGCATGTATTTTTTTTTATATATGTTTTGCACATTATGGCAAACTTAACTCTGCATTAGCCCTGTTCCAACAATAACAGCTTTTTGTGCTCCTTCGTTGATCCGGGGTCACTAGTTGCATTTTCATGGAAGCTTCTTCTGCTGATTATGTCTACTTTTAGGTCACTTCATTAATCTCTACAATTTCTAATAGGGAATGTATTAATCTCCACAATTTCTAACAGGGAATGTATTTGTTTTTCTTATTTACAATGATTGTGTGTGTGTGTGTGTGTGTGTGTGGGGGGGGTTCTTGTGTTTGCAAAACTTGTCAATCTTCATATGCACATTTCCCCAGATGCATTGTACTTTTTGGCAAATGTGGCGACAGATGGAACATATAGCAAAATAACACTCTCTGTTACAAACAGCATTTTCTAATCTATGAACATACTGGGCTTGATTTACTAAG
Organism: Lithobates sylvaticus; assembly: GCA_028564925.1. Classification (NCBI taxonomy): domain Eukaryota; kingdom Metazoa; phylum Chordata; class Amphibia; order Anura; family Ranidae; genus Lithobates; species Lithobates sylvaticus. The sequence continues at coordinate 95,368,294 of CM053030.1, read as the reverse complement.
CCTCGCAGCATGCTGTCAGGGAGAGGTGGCAGCAATACAATGCTCACTTGTTCGCAACCATAATGCAGACAAGTATGTGCACTTACATGACCGAGTGACTCCGAATGTTGGCGATGCAGGTGATCAGTTTAAAAAGAAAGGAAGGAAATAATGAATTGCTCATTTAACAGAATATTAAACACCACGCAGAAAATATTGACAACAATCTAGGTGATGTTAAAAATAAAATATGTTGATCTACTTCCTAAATCCATTTCAATTAAAAATGCATTGGGGGAGATTTAATAAAACTGGAGCACACAGAATCTGGGCAGTTGTGCTTAGTACCCAATCAGCTTCCAGGTTTTGTTGTCAAAGCTTATTTGAACAAGCTGAAGTTAGAAGCTGATTGGTTTACTATGCACAGCTGCGCCAGATTCTGTACAGTTTTACAAAGTTTACATTTTTTTGTTGAAAGGGATTTCCATAAATTTGAAATAGATGTAAATCTGTGATACATTTTAGTTTAGTGGCATATTTAAGAAACATTCACTGGCACATTCCCATTCCAAAATGCAATATAATACGAATGCCCATTGAATGTCACATTTACAGTAAGTTATATAAAAAAAAAAGAAACTTTAAAGTAGAACTATAGGCATAGCGTAAGGAAGGGTTATAATCCCTGTAAGGTTTATTTTTGCCCTCTTTGTCCAATTAGAGAGATTTCCCTTCACTTCCTGTCCCATAGCCAAAACAGGACGTGAGAGGAAATCTCTGCAAATTAAGGGAATCACTTATGCCCCGTACACACGATCGGAAAATCCGACCTCAAAATCCGTCAGATTTTTTCCGACGGACTTTGTCCGAAACTGGTGTTGCATACACGCGGACAAAGTTATTGGAAAATCCAATCATTCTGAACGTGATGACGTTCGTCCGTTACGACGGGACTACGTTCACGTTAGTAGCCAATAGCTTTGGTCTCATAAGATTTTTTACGACGGACTTTGTCCGAAACTGGTGTTGCATACACGCGGTCGGACAAAGTTATCGGAAAATCCAATCATTCTGAACGTGATGACGTTCGTCCGTTACGACGGGACTACGTTCACGTTAGTAGCCAATAGCTTTGGTCTCATAATTTGATATGAGCATGCGTGGCACTTTGTCCGTCGGAATTCTTGACACACGATCGGAAAAAGTCCGATAGGATTTTGTTGTCGGAAAATTTGAGATCCTGACTCAAAAAGTCAGATGGAGCCCACACGGGCGGATTTTTTCGACAACATGGTCCGATGGGATATTTTCCGTCGGAATTTCCGACCGTGTGTACGGGGCATTAGAGATTCCCAGATCATTAGAACTAGTGCCCCCATTGGATAATTTCCCTTCTATTACTTTTCTGGGCAGAACCCAAAATTTGGAATTTTCTTTTACTTTCACTTTCAATGAAAGTAATGGTAAACTGGACAAATAGAGAGGGTGACTCTCCCTAACGGGGACAAGGACAGCAATAACAACTGACAGGTGTTCTAATCCACCTCCCCTCTAACCAAAACTAAAAAAAATATATATTTTGCTTTCAGTTATTCTTTAGACCCCCATTGTCTGGAGCTGTCCATAGTGCTGAAACTGGGCTGTTACAGTGCACTTGTTAACAGTTTCAGTTGTAGGATGCTTTGTTTTTGGATAAGTACTGTGTCTAGCCTATACGCTTCCTCTCCTTTTGCCTCTTTACCTTTATGGGAAAAAAAGTAAAATTTTTAAAAATTTTAGCCTCCCAGCATGGCTTTAAACTGATAATAAAGCTTTGATGTTTTTTTAACTAACAAACATGTTATACTTACCTGCTCTGTCCAGTGGTTTTGCAGAGAGCAACCCCAATTCTCTTCTTTTCAGGTCCCCTGTGAGCAGTGCTCCCAAAGAAAGCCGCTTGCCCTGGGGGGCACTGCTGCATGCTCTCTTTCGAGCCACTGCTCCATAAGACACATAGAGCTGCGGCTCTGCTCCACCCCCCCCCCCATGCTTTTTCCTCATTGGCTCACTGGCTGTGATTGACAGCAACAGCCAATGAGGAGGGAGAGTCCCCATACAGCCGAGGCTATTGTGAAAATTTCTGGAACGGAGAGGGCTCATTTAAGGATTGGGGGGTGCAGCACACAAAATAATTTTTACCTTCATGCATTGAATAACCGGCATACAGAGCATACAGAGCATCCAGCGGAAGACACAGCCACCGCACACAGCAGGGGGACATTGTAGGATCCTGGGGACAAGGTAAGTAACTTTCCCTGGATACTGCAATGCAGCCCTGAGTGTGGCTTGGGGTTACCGCTCTTGGTATGGAAAATTCACCCAGAGCCACACTCGGGAATACTGCTAAGAAGGTTAATATATGGGGTATTATATTTTTTTAGCCTTAAAAATTCAGGTTCATCACTCAAGAAAGAGTTTGAGCTGCATATGTGTTTGTTCAGACTCACACCCATCAAGAACCTGTTCTTCACCATGCATGCTCACTTGTGGAATCATAACAACATTTCCAATTAGGAAAATGCATGTGTTTCCTGCACATATGTGACCCAGCCACATAGTAAACCCATGTGGGCTGGAATATGACCACTGGCTGCTATGTTAAAAAGAAAAAAAATTGTGAACTTGCTGCTAAAGCATTGTTCTCACCAAGACAAAATAAATATTAAGGTGGTACTAAACCCGAAATTAATCATTAATTATATTGCAGCTTATCATTTCTAAGATGTGAGAACGGGAGTTTTAGGGACTTTAAGGCCACTTTCACACTGAAGCGCTTCTAAACTGCCAGTAAAAACACTGAGCGCTTTTGAAGAGCTTTTCAGGCGCTTTTGAAGAGCTTTCCATTCATTTCAATGGGGAGGAGAGTTTTTCACAGCCCTGCCAGCACACTGCCCCAGTGTGAAAGCGTTCATTGATTTTAATGGAAATAAGTTTTCGTGAGCTTTTTAGGCGCTGTCTTTAGCGTGAAAGCGCCTGAAAAGCGCCTCAGTGTGAAAGTGGTCTAAGGAAGCCTAGACCCGGTAAGGTCAGGTATGTCCATCCCTATGGGACTTTACATGAAATCATGGCCCGGTAAGGTCAAGTATTTCCATCCCTTAAAATTCCCCTCCTTTCGACATTTCTAAGATTTGATGGTTGCATTTCTTTTTTAGGCTTTCTTTATTCTATTTTATTGAGACAGAAATAAAATAGCCGGTGACATCACCGATGCACGCGTTCTGAAGGTCTGGTATACCGTGCCGGAGCTTCAGAAATCTGTGACGTCATCTCTGCTCCGACCACTCACACAACCAGAGGCCGCAAAGCTGGAAGGAAGACCAGGGGAAGATAGAAGCCCTATCAGCGGTGACAGCGAACCACTAGAAGACTTTGTTCTAAACAATGTACTCCATAATATGTTAATATGCGATGCATACTAGCACATTATGCAATTGCCTTGCAGAGGAAAGTTTTTATTTTTTTATTGCTGCGTTTTACAACCACTTTAAGGCTTTTTCTTGTTTTAATTGTGTTGTTTATCATCGTCGTTGTAGACCAAGTGAGGGTTGACAACCCATTAACGCTTAGTAATTTAGGTCACTATATATGTAACAATTTAGAAAACTTGCTAATGAAAACAATGGAGTGTGTTTTATCTGACTGTTAAATTTTACGCATCTTAGTATTCACAAAGGGGTTCCATGATGTGATTGCATGAAGCCATGGGCAAAGTGTATTTATAAAGGTCACATAGCTCTGTGATGAGTTCTAATAGCCTTAATAATTTATTGCAGAGGATATAAACAATATTAGCATTTGCACAGGCTGACTGACACTGGCTGGTATATGAAATATGGATGGATAACATGGACAGCAGAGGACACATATACAGACCCAGGTACATTTTCCACTGCTCCATTCACCGCGAGCAGCAAAGGAAAAATCTGCGTAACATATAAGTCGCTAAAGTCAAAGTTTACACAGGGCTATGGGCTCCCCATGTGACAGCACTGTCACATAGAGTGAGTCACATTCTCCTTTCTTTACCTGGAAGTACCAGGTTTTAGCTTTGGCTCCCAGACATTGGGGTAAATGAAAGGTAAGTTTATGCTGATGGTTTATGGGGGATTAAAGCAAACAAGGCATTACATTTAACCACTTGCCAACCGCCACACACAGATGTACGTCGGTAGAATGGCACAGGCAGGCAAATGGGCGTACAGGTACATCCCTTTAAATTTGCAGCCTTTCGGGCACGCGCCGCGGGAGAGGGCACGCGGGTCCCGGGAACTCGATGTTCTCCGGCGGCCCGCAATTGTGGTATGGAGAGGTAGAACAGAGAGATGCCTTTGTAAACAAGGCATTTCCCCATTCTGCCTTGTGTAATGACAGAGATCTATTGCTCCCTGTGATCGGGAGCAGTGATCACTGTCATATCCTAGGTAGCCCCTCCCCCCTGAGTTAAAATCACTTAACCTCTTCATTGCCCCCTGGTTGTTAACCCCTTCACTGCCAGTGTCATTTACATAGTAATCAGGGCATTTTTATAGCACTGATCGCTGTATAAATGACGATGGTCCCAAAATAGTGTCAGAAGTGTCTGATGTGTCCGCCATAATGTCGCAGTCATGATAAAAATCAAAGATCGCCGTCATTACTATTAAAAAAAAAATTAGAATAAAAATGGCATAAAATGATCCCCTATTTTGTAGACGCTACAACTTTTGCGCAAACCAATCAATATACGCTTATTGCAATTTTTTTTACCAAAAATATGTAGAAGAATACATATCGGCCTAAACTGAGGTAAAAAATTGTTTTTTTTTTATGTTTTTGGGGGATAGTTATTATAGCAAAAAGTAAAAAAATATTGCTATTTTTTCAAAATTGTTACTATTTCTTTGTTCATATCGCAAAAAATAAAAACCGCAGAGGTGATAAAATACCACCAAAAGAAAGCTCTATTTGTGGGAAAAAAGGGGCCTCAGTTTTGTTTGGGTACAATGCCACACGACCGCACAATTGTCAGTTAAAGTGACGCAGTGACGAATCGCAAAAAAATGGTCCGGTCATTCAGCAGCCAAATCTTCCGGGGCTGAAGTGGTTAAACTTGAGACAACCACATTTAGTCACTTCTCATCTAATGCCGCGTACACACGGTCGGACTTGCCAACGGGATAACCTCCGTCGGCATTTCCGACGGAAAAATTTAGAACATGTTCTCTATCTAAGTCCGTCTAAATTCCGACAGAAAAAGTCAGATGGGGCATACACAAGGTGGGAATATTCGACCAAAAGCTCCCATCTGACTTTTTCTGTCGGAAATTCCGACCGTGTGTACGCGGCATAAGACTTTTAAAAGAACAGAGCAGTTAGGCTGAAAGTAAAGATATGTATATGCTGGTGGTATATGGAGGAAGGAGTAAAAAATCTAGGCTTCCATTGCTGACCTGATCTTCTGAGAATGCTAGTTGTATGGTTGTCAAGCTCTAGGGCCTGTATTACTTTGAGAATCGGTGACCTATAACATGTTTTTTCTGCTTCAACTTGCTACATACCGTACTTGTTTCTGATCAGTGACTTAAAGACAGAGGTTACCAGACATCTAATGCCGCGTACACACGAAGGGACAATCCCGCGGGATTATCCTCTGGACTCAAGTCCAGTGGACAATCCCCTCGTGTGTGGGCGTCGGCTGACTTTTTGGCGCCAAAGTCCGGCGGACCAAAGTTTTAAGTTTGGTTTTAAAATTATCCGCTGGACTTAGCAGTCCGGCGGACAATCCCGCCGTTAGTAGGCTAGTCCGCCGGACTTTTTAAATGAACGGACTTGCCGCTCATTGGCAAGTCCGTTCATTTAGCATGTGACTTCAGGTTACGTAGCTAGCGTAGGCAGTAAATGCCGGCGCGCTAGCTCCATCACCTGGCATGGATTTAAAGGGAATCCCCACGCCGAAAAACGGCGTGGGGGTCCCCCCCAAATCCATCTCAGACCCTTATCCGAGCACGCAGCCTGGCCGGCCAGGAAAGGGGTGGGGACGAACGAGCGCCCCCCCCCCCTGAGCCGTACCAGGCCGCGTGCCCTCAACATGGGGGGTGCCCTGGGGAAAGGGGGGCCGTGCGGCCCCCCCACCCCAAAGCACCTTGTCCCCATGTTGATGAGGACAAGGGCCTCTTCCCGACAACCCTGGCCATTGGTTGTCGGGGTCTGCGGGCGGGGGGCTTATCGGAATCTGGGAGCCCCCTTTTATAAGGGGGCCCTCAGATCCCGGCCCCCCCACCCTATGTGAATGAGTATGGGGTACGATGTACCCCTACCCATTCACCTAAGGTGTAAAATGTAAAGTACAAAAACACACACACTTTTGAAAAAATATTTTATTGCACTGCCTGAAGTTACGTTCTAAATGAACGGACTGCTCCGTGTGTTGGCAAGTCCGTTCATTTTCAAAAGTCCCGCGGACTTTGTCCAGCGGATTGTCCGCCGGAGAAGTCCGGGCGTGTGTGGGCAAGTTCACACGCTCGGAAAGTCCGGCGAAGCCAGCTGGAAAGTCCGGCGGATTGTCCGCTGGACTAGGTCCGCCGGGAAAAGTCTGCACGTGTGTATGCGGCATAATATTTTCAGTTGGAGGTCTGCAATAGCAGCCTACATATTTCTCTCAGTACAGGTTTTCTTTAGAGCTTTTTCACATCAGAATGTATAGGTTGACTCGCTTTGCCATGCATTGATCTGCATTTTGTGTCCATTTGAATTGAATTGAATGGCAAACTTCAGGTCAGTGCACCAAAATGCATTCTATGACATCCCCCATGATTTTCATATAATGTGTTTGCTTTAAAGAGGTAGTAAACTCCTGGAATCCAAAAAAAAAGTGCCCCCCCCCCCCCCAGGTGGTTTAAGCCATAATGTGCTATTATGCCCTGCATACTAGTACATTATGACAGACTGGCCTTAAAATGAAGCCCTCCAGTGGCATAATGTCACCACTGTCAGTGCTTCCATCTTCACCCGATCTTCATTGCGTGTTCGTGCTCTCTGGCCATTTAAATGGCAGGGCCGCAATGACGTCACTCCTGCACATGCACATAGGGGACAAGGGCGTGGAACAGGGCTCTGGCTTGACAGCCCACTCTGTGTACTATCAATCCAGAATGCAGTATGCATGTGCCAGTGATGTCACCAGCTGCTTCAGTTCTGAATATCTCTTAACCACTTCAGCCCCGGAAGATTTTACCCCCTTCCTGACCAGAGCACTTTTTACAATTTGGCACTGCATCGCTTTAACTGACAATTGCGCGGTCATGCAATGCTGTACCCAAATTAAATTTGCTTCCTTTTTTCCCACAAATAGAGCTTTGTATTGGTGGCATTTGATCACCTCTGCGGTTTTTTTATTTTTTGCACTATAAACAAAAAAGGACAGACAATTTTGAAAACAAAACAATATTTTTTACTTTTTGCTATAATAAATATCCCCCAATTTAAAAAAAAAAACGAATTTCTTCCTCAGTTTAGGCCAATATATATTCTTCTACATATGTTTGGTAAAAAATCGCAATAAGCATATATTGATTGGTTTTCGCAAAAGTTATAGTGTCTACAAACTATAAGAAAGATAGTAATGGCCCGGATCTGTGATTTTTAGCGGTATTGCAACATTGCGCAGGACAGGTCGAACACTTTTGACACATTTTTGGGACCATTGACATTTATACAGCGATCAGTGCTATAAAAATATAAATGTAGGTTCTTGTGTCCACCAGCAGAGAGGAGTTGGGTAGATGCCACACTCCCAATTCTGGAGGCATAGTAATGGTCTAGCACACGGGTCTTCAAACTACGGCCTTCCAGTTGTTCAGGAACTACAATTCCCATCATGCCTAGTCATGTCTGTTAATGTCAGAGTTTTACAATGCCTCATGGGATGTGTAGTTCCGCAACAGCTGGAGAGCCATAGTTTGAAGATTCCTGATCACTCTAGCACATCTTGAAAAAAGGTGTTTTTTTCATGTGCATTGTATAATGCCCAAGAAATATCGTTTGGAAAATACTAGTGGGTCATGACACATCTACATTCCAAATTTGGCACTTAAGATGGTCATGCACTATGCAATCTGATTGGCCAATCTCTGTCCAACTTGATATTTAGGCAAAATAGGAAGACGCACTTGAACAATTTGAATTATAGGAAATCAAACAGCCTCTTGCACTAAATCTAAATTATTTAAGCTCTAACTGATTGCAGTGTATAGTCACTTTTAACCGGTTCCCGACCGGCGCACGCCGATGTACGTCGGCAGAATGGCACAGACAGGCATAAGGTCGTACAGGTACGTCCCTTTAAGATTGCCGCCGGCGGCGCGTGCATGCCAGTCGGGACCCCCTTGGGTCCGGTCGTGGGTCCCGCGGACTCGATTGCCGCGGGGCTACCCGCGATCATCTCACAGGAAGGCTGAACGGGGAGATGCGGAAGTAAACAGCATCTCCCAAGTGACACTGATCTCTGCTCCCTGTGATTGAAGCAGAGATCAGTGTTCACTAACACACAGCCACGCCCCCCACAGTTAGTAACACGCCCCTAGGACACACTTAACCCCATACACTGCCACCCCCTGGTTAACCCCTTCACTGCCAGTGTTATTTACACAGGAATCACTGATTGCTGTACAAATGACAATGGTCCCAAAAATGTGTTAAAAATGTCCGATGTGTCCGCCATAATATCGCAGTCACAATAAAAATCGCTGAACGCCGCCATTACTAGTAAAAAAAATTATTAATAAAAATGCCATAAAACTATCCCCTATTTTGTAGACGCTATAACTTTTGCGCAAACCAATAAATAATCGCTTATTGCGATTTTTTTTACCAACAATATGTAGAAGAATACGTATCGGCCTAAACTGATTAAAGAAAAGGTTTTTTTATATATTTTTGGGGGATATTTATTATACCAAAAAGTAAAAAATAATTTTTTTTTTTCAAAATTTACGCTATTTTTTTTGTTTATAGCGCAAAATATAAAAACCGCAGGGGTGATCAAATACCACCAAAAGAAAGCTCTATTTGTGGGAAAAAAAGGACGTCAATTTTTTTTGAGACGCCATGTCGCACGATCGCGCAATTGTCAGTTAAAACAAAAGTGGTCTTTTCTTAAGCCAGCAAAATGGTCCGGTCTGAAAGTGGTTAAAGATCGGAAAAAAAAATATTTATTGGGTTTAGAAACACTTCTCTGTTCTTTGTAATGTATTGAAAGATTTGGGTAAAAAAAAAGAAAAAAAAGAATTTCAAAGATATATTAGAATTGATAGAAATGAGATTAGCATCAAAAGAGTTAATTAACTGAGAACAATTGCCTAACAAGACACCCAATGAGATGAAATTAACCAATTGTATTGGGCGTGCGCTATTATCAATGAGAAAACCGCAGTTACCCTAGCGCCAGTTGCATTTTACATATGCGGGTATTTATAATCGTTATTTGCTCTTCAATGTGTGCTGATTCGCACATTCAATTAATGACTTTTCCGGCACACCAATTAATGTATGAACTGGTGCAGTGCCTTCTTCTTAGTAAGTCACCCCCTCTGTGTCCTATGTGTTCTTTTTTTTCCTTGCAGTGAAGGAGGGTTCCTCTTTGGATGTCTTCACCATTGCCTGGATGACCTAGAAAGTTCCTTTTGATTGTCCAGTGGTGGGAGCCTTAGATAGTACATTGGCTGATAATGTTAGGAACAGGCAAGAGTTTTCTGAAGCGCTGGATCTACTGCCAATGAATCCCGGAAGGGGGAACAATTTGCAAACTTGTGATGTAAAATAGCCCATAAACATACATTTTTTTGGAGGTAGGCTTTATGCTTTTTGACTGATTACATAGCAGAACTAAGGCCCCTTTCACACTGGGGTGGGAGCCGCGGTGACAGTAAAGCAGCGCTATATTTAGCGCTGCTTTACCGTCGTTTTAGCCGTAGTATTCGGCCGCTCGCGATGCGGTTTTACCCCCCGCGAGCGGCCGAAAAAGGGTTAAAATCCCCCGCAAAGTGCCGCCGTAGCGGTTTTGCCGCGGTATTACCGCGGTGTCCCATTCAAATCAATGGGAAGGAGCGGTATAGGAGCGGTGACTACACCGCTCCTATACCGCTCCAAAGATGCTGCTAGCAGGACTTTTTTTACCGTCCTGCTAGCGCACCGCTCCAGTGTGAAAGCCCGCCGGCTTCACACTGGAGTGAATGTTGCCGGTTTTTTCAGGCGCTATTTTTAGCGCTGTACCGCCTTAAAACCGCCCCAGTGTGAAAGGGGCCTAAAGGGAATTTTTTTTGTTTTTATTGTTTTGTGTTTTTTTTATTTTTTTTTTGTGTTTTAGGTGCTGCTCTAATTCAGTTACAGTGCCAAAAATCTATAAACAACACATTCTGATTTTGTAAAATCTTGTGTGTAAAAATATTTTTGTACAAGCAAAAATATTTCATGGAGGTATGCAGCATAATTGTAGAAGACATTTTGATTTATAACATGTAGGAGGATAAGAACTGACCAATTTGTTCATCTTCTGTGATACTGTGAAAGTAGCATTCCTTGCCTTTGGCCATTTTACAGCTGGCTGGATGGCCTGGAGTGTTTAGATTGTATTTTAATCAGCTTCATGAAGATAGGGTGCATTTAAGGAGATGCATCTGAATTTTACAGGTGCCTAGAAATGGAGGCTGCCAGGCTTGAAACATTAACTTTAATGGAATGATTTTTATATCATTTATGGGAATCTGATGTGGGAAAGCACATGCAAATGCACATATCAAACAGTGTAATCAAAATATTAGGTACGCTTACTGCCTAGTGAAAGGTTTGCTCCAGCAACCACTTATGTTTCATACAGATGATCGGTTAGATAAATATACTTTTTTCACGAGGAATAAAAATAAGTTTTTACTTCTCCTATTAATTAACAAGTAGCAACAAAGAGAGGATGATTTAATACAAGAGTGCAACATTTGGTGCAGCTCTGCCAAGAAACCAATCAGTGACCTTTTTTATTTTTGTCAAAGCTTAAAAGCGTATAGGATTATAAAAATAAAATAAAAAATCATGCTTGCCTATATGTATGCAGCACCGATCCCAGCTGCGATTCCGACAACAAAATCCGATCAGACTTTTTCCGATCGTGTGTATAGAATTCCGACGGACAAAATGCCACGCATGCTCAGAATAAATTTGGGGACAAAAGCTATTGGCTACTGGCCTCTACGTAGTTCCGTTGTACGTGTTGTACGTCACCTCGTTCAGAACGATCGGATTTTCCGACAACTTTGTGCGACCGTGTGTATGCAACACAAGTTTCGGCCAAAATCCGTCTGAAAAAATCAGACGGGTTTTGTAGTCGGAATGTCCGACCGTGTGTACAAGGCATCAGACTGATAACTGAGTGATCAAACACTGCTGATCGCTCAGCTCTTGGTCTTCAGCCTACAGAGAGCCAGTGACTGTCAATCACCAGGTCTCTTCTCTGCCCCTCTAGTGCTCATTGGAGCGCCGGGCTGTGGGGGGCTCTGGAGTGCCTGGCTCAGGTTCTCAGTTGTTCTCTGAGAGGCTGAGCTAGCTGCCAGTCGAAGCTTCTGCGTGGATCCTGACAATATGGTCGGGATCTTTGCAGAGACTGGACCAGGTCTGATGTCAGCCGTCAGCGGGCTTTAGCCTGCTGTTGGCTGAAAACGGGACACAGGAATGCAGAACTAACTGCACTTCTGTGATCCATTGGAGAAGTATAGCCAAAAAAGCTTTGGCTATTGGTTTGCTCAAAATATCCACAATCAAATTGTATTATTAATATCACATGAGAACACACTAATCATTATCTTTTGGGACTTTCAAGGTCCATGCTGCCTCCTTTCCTGAACCATACCAGGCAACATGTCCTTAACATGGAGGGACCCCATGTTGATGAGGACAGAGGTTTCTTCGCCACAACCCTGGTCTGGTGGTTGTGAGGGTGTGTGGGGAACTTATCAGAATCTGGAAGTTCCCTTTAAAATAAGGGGTCCCCAGATATCCAGCCACCCCCCCCCTTCACACAAAGGTCAGTTGTAAATATACATGCACACGTTTTTGACAAGTCGTTTACAGGGGGTCCGACTTACAAACATCCGACTTACAAACGACTCCTACTTACAAACGGAGGGAGACAACAGGAAGTGAGAGGAAATCCACCCCTAGGAAGGGAAATTCACTCCTGTAAGAGTTAATATGGAAAAAAGGTGTCTCCACTGAATCTTTATCACCAGTCCATGTTTCCCTAACAACCCAAAATTTTCAAAATCCAATTGTCATTGGGACAGAAGGTGAAGTGAAATCTTCTGAACAGGGCACAGACAGCAAAACAAATGTTACAGGGGTGATGATAACCCTTCCCTATGTTATCTAAAAAAAACTTAAAAATAGATTTTTTTGGCTGGAGCTACACTTAAAAAATGTACCTGTTCCGACTTACAAACAGATTCAACTTAAGAACAAACTTACAGTCCCTATCTTGTTTGTAACCCGGGGACCCCCTGTATTTAAGAAAAAATTAAAAACCCTTAACAAATCCAGTCAGTCACCATTATTGTTGCCCATTGAAAGAAAAACCCATCGAAACGCCAACCCACCCACTCACATTGCATTATTGCACTAATGACAGCTGTCTGGAACACTCATTAGATTGGATTACATTAGATTGATTTGTTTTAAGGGGGGGGGGGGGGTGTGGGGACACCACTGACCAAATATGGACATGGTCATATTTGGTCTATGGATATGACTATATTTTGTCAGTGTTGTTACTACCACCCTGCCCCTTTGCTCACTTGGCTGGGGATTCCCAGAGAAGGTAAGTGAATGGGGCCAATGATGTCACTGGTTGTTAAGGACGCAGCAGTGCTTGCTCTTGCTGGTGTCCTTACCAACCCTTGACAGTGCAAAGCTGTCTCCCCCCAAATGGGTAACTCTTCAATTGAACAGCTAACCTTAAGACCATTAAATTGATTGTAAACATATCTTTTGTTTTTGCAAAATAATTACACAGAGCAGCCCCAATCCTCCTCTTCTGGGGGCCCCCACTGATGCTCCTTGTTCCACCCCCGCCAAGTGCCCCTATAGCAAGTCACTTGCTCAATCTCGGGCCACTCTGTGTGTGTCCATTGACACATGTCCAGGGAGGAGAGAGACAGCAAAGAGAGCTACTGCGCTCGGGCGCAGTGATGAATCGAGATCGGGCTCAGGTAAGTTTAGGGGAGGGGCTGCACCTTATACCCTTACAGCCACTTCAGGCTCACCCCTAGTTGTGAAGAGGTCCTTTATTACTGATTCCATTAAGGACCACCATTACAGGATAATAATATATATACCTCTCAGCTGTCTCATGGAGTTCTTTTTTATAAGGATGTACGCCACTGGAGGATCTTTCATCCATTGATCTCCCAAGGACCCACTGGGGAGCTAGATTTTGACAGGGTGCACATACTAAGAATAATTAATGTTAAAGAGTATGTAAACCCAGAATTTCATATTCCTAATATGTGCCTGCTGTACAGAGGCGGCTCTAGGCTTTGTGAGGCCTTAGGCAAACCTTAGACATGAGGCCCCACTTACTCCCATAACTGAAAAAAATATTTGAGCTATAGAAATTACTGCAGAAAAGACCGCAGACATGATACAAGAGATGGTCAGAGGCCGCAGACATGATACAAGAGATGGTCAGAGGCCGCAGAAATGATACAAGAGATGGTCAGAGGCCGCAGACATGATACAAGAGATGGTCAGAGGCCGCAGACATGATACAAGAGATGGTCAGAGGCCGCAGACATGATACAAGAGATGGCCAGAGGCCGCAGACATGATACAAGAGATGGTCAGAGGCTGCAGACATGATACAAGAGATGGTCAGAGGCCGCAGACATGATACAAGAGATGGTCAGAGGCTGCAGACATGATACAAGAGATGGCCAGAGGCTGCAGACATGATACAAGAGATGGCCAGAGGCCGCAGACATGATACAAGAGATGGTCAGAGGCCGCAGACATGATACAAGAGATGGTCAGAGGCCGCAGACATGATACAAGAGATGGTCAGAGGCCGCAGACATGATACAAGAGATGGTCAGAGGCCGCAGACATGATACAAGAGATGGCCAGAGGCTGCAGACATGATACAACACGGTAACGCCACCCAACACTAGAGCCACAGATAATCCCGCCATACACTCCTCTGTCCCCTACTACAAGCAGGAGAAGCTGACACATTCGCTTTGGGCGCCCTGCTTGTTAATGCTCACTGATTGTTTGATAGGGGTTACAGCACATCATTACCGCTCACTGGGTGGCAGAGCAGTATTGTGGTGTGTGATGCAATTGTTGGGGTACTGTTGGTTAAATGACAGGATAAAGTTTAGGGTGATCATGACAGCATTGGGGTGAGAGGCTGAGCTATCTCCCCTATAATGGTAGGGTGATAGGATGCCAGAGGTGGGGTACAGGAGGGATGTGGATGATAATGACAGGAGGCAGGGTTGTAAGATGCCAGAGGTGGGGTACAGGGTGATGATGACTGGGGGTAGGGTGGTAGGATGTCAGCAGAGGGAGAGGATGATGACAGTGGGGAACAGGGGGATGAAGATGCGGATGATGATGGGGATAGGATGGTTAGATGCTAGAAGTGGGGTACAGGGGGGTGATGGGGATGTTGATGACAGGGGGAAGGTTGGTAGGATGTCAGAAGTAGGGTATGGGGATGATGATGATTATAGTAGGTGGGGTGGTAGGAAGCTGGAAGAGGGGTACAGGGGGATGAAGATGACAGGGGGGTGGGGTGATAGGATGTCAGAGATGGGGTACAGGGGAATGAAGATTAGAGGGAGTGGAGTGGTAGGAAGCTGGCAGAGGGGTACAGGGGTGTAAAGATGACAGGGGATGGAGTGGTAGGAAGCTGGCAGAGGGGTGCAGAGGGGATGAAGATGACAGGGGGTGGTAGGAACCTGGCAGAGGGGTGCAAGGGGGATGAAGATGACAGGGGGCGGGGTGGTAGGAAGCTGGCAGAGGAGTGCAGGGGGGATGAAGATGACAGGGGGTGGGGATGTAGGAAGCTGGCAGAGGGGATGAAGATGACAGGGGTGGAGTGGTAGGAAGCTGGCAGAGGGGTGCAGGGGGGATGAAGATGACAGGGGGTGAGATGTTAGGAAGCTGGCAGAGGGGTGCAAGGGGGAAGAAGATGACAGGGTGTGGGGTGGTAGGAAGCTGGCATAGGGGATGAAGATGACAGGGGGTGGGGTGGTAGGAACCTGGCAGAGGGGTGCATAGGGGATGAAGATGACAGGAGGCGGGGTGGTAGGAAGCTGGCAGAGGAGTGCAGGGGGGATGAAGATGACAGGGGGTGGGGATGTAGGAAGCTGGCAGAGGGGAAGATGAAGGAAGCTGGCAGAGGGGTGCAGGGGGGGGGTGGAGTGGTAGGAAGCTGGCAGAGGGGTGCAGGGGGATGAAGATGACAGGGGGTGAGATGTTAGGAAGCTGGCAGAGGGGTGCAGGGGGGATGAAGATGACAGGGGGTGGGGTGATAGGATGTCAGAGATGGGGTACAGGGGGATGAAGATTACAGGGGTGGAGTGGTAGGAAGCTGGCAGAGGGGTGCAGGGGGGATGAAGATGACAGGGGGTGAGATGTTAGGAAGCTGGCAGAGTGGTGCAGGGGGGTGAAGATGACAGGGGGGGGGGGTGATAGGAAGCTGGCAGAGGGGTACAGGGGGAAGAAGATTACAGGGAGTGGGGTGGTAGGAAGCTGGCACAGGGGTGCAGGGGGGGGGGTAGGAAGATGGCAGGGGGTGGGGGGGTAGGAACCTGGCAGAGTGGTGGAGGGGGGATGAAGATGACAGGGGGTGGGGATGTAGGAAGCTGGCAGAGGGGTGCAAGGGGAAGAAGATGACAGGGGTGGAGTGGTAGGAAGCTGGCGTAGGGGATGAAGATGACAGGGGTGGGTGGTAGGAAGCTGGCAGAGGGGTGCAGGGGGTGAAGATGACAGGGGGTGGGGGTGATAGGATGTCAGAGATGGGGTACAGGGGGATGAAGATTAGAGGGAGTGGAGTGGTAGGAAGCTGGCAGAGGGGTGCAGGGGGGATGAAGATGACAGGGGGTGGGATTGTAGGAACCTGGCAGAGTGGTGCAGGGGGGTGAAGATGACAGGGGGTGGGATGTTAGGAAGCTGGCAGAGGGGTGCAAGGGGAAGAAGATGACAGGGTGTGGGGTGGTAGGAAGCTGGCATAGGGGATGAAGATGACAGGGGGTGGTAGGAACCTGGCAGAGGGGTGCAAGGGGGATGAAGATGACAGGGGGCGGGGTGGTAGGAAGCTGGCAGAGGAGTGCAGGGGGGATGAAGATGACAGGGGGTGGGGATGTAGGAAGCTGGCAGAGGGGATGAAGATGACAGGGGTGGGTGGTAGGAAGCTGGCAGAGGGGTGCAGGGGGGATGAAGATGACAGGGGTGGAGTGGTAGGAAGCTGGCAGAGGGGTGCAGGGGGGATGAAGATGACAGGGGTTGAGATGTTAGGAAGCTGGCAGAGGGGTGCAGAGGGGATGAAGATGACAGGGGTGGAGTGGTAGGAAGCTGGCAGACTGGTGCAGGGGGGATGAAGATGACAGGGGCTGGAGTGGTAGGAAGCTGGCAGAGGGGTGCCGGGGGGGATGATGAAGATGACAGGGGGGGTGAGATGTTAGGAAGCTGGCAGAGGGGTGCAGGGGGGAAGAAGATGACCGGGTGTGGGGTGGTAGGAAGCTGGCATAGGGGAGGAAGATGACAGGGGGTGGGGAGGTAGGAACCTGGCAGAGGGGTGCATAGGGGATGAAGATGACAGGAGGTGGGGTGGTAGGAACCAGGCAGAGGGGTGCAGGGGGGATGAAGATGACAGGGGGTGGGGTGGTAGGAACCTGGCAGAGGGGTGCAGGGGGGATGATGAAGATGACAGGGGGTGGGGATGTAGGAAGCTGGCAGAGGGGGTGATAAGAAATATGATGATAGGTTGCCAGGAACAGGATAATGTTGATGACAGGGGTCAGTAGGTGGCATCATATGCCGGGCGGCAAACACATCATCATCAATGCACTGCTCTGTGTCTGAGTGAGGTCACAGGTGGCTAGCAGCGGTGATTTTCGGGGCGCCGGTCATGGGATGCTGTTAGTGTCCAGGAGTGTCGTGTAGTACCTCGAGACCTGGATGATCGGCAGGCACCGGCTCCATTTCGGATTTGTCTGAGCTCTGTCTGCAAGTGCACATGGTAGGAGGAGATCCTCAGAGCGCGGCAGAAGGGGAGGAGCCAGAGGAGGGGACTACATGCAGCCACTCGTGATCCTGGGCTCTTGGGCAGTGCTCAAGTGGCCTGGGAAAACCTAGATGTGCGTAACTAGTTGTGCGCACGGCGCACCTGAGCAGGTGTGAGCAGGGAGGTGCCAGCATAAGTACTTGAGGAACCATCAGTTTCAGTGCCCTCCCCCTCTACTGCCCCCCTAAGGTGGCCTTATAGTGGCGCTAGCAGCCAGCCCTGCTGAGTGTCTCCATCTGTGATCCGGACTCCGGAGCTGTCAGCCTCAGAGGCGGCTCTCTAATTAGACAGATAAGGCGGCCGCGAGGCCCCTCCCAGTGCGAGGCCTAAGGCGACCGCCTCAGATGCCTAATTAGAGAGCCGCCTCTGAAAACCAGCCCCAAAGGGATGAAATGCACCCAGGACTGATTAAAAATTAAAAGTGCTAGTATAAGTGCACGCTTAGATATCTGCTCTTTCCACCTGAAGAGGTGAATTGCTTTTATGAAATTGGTTAATATTTGCTTATTTCCCCATCATTATCCTTGGATTTATGTGAACCTGTGTTTTTGTTCACATCAAGACAATAGAGGAATTGTAGAAGCAGATTCATAGGCTGGAAGGCAGTGAAAATAATATATACTCAGTGACAGTGTTTTCTGTTTTTTATTATAATTTTTCATTTAATATAAAAAGTATTTATTTCTTTTACATGAAGAATAATACTATAAAACAGAATGTGATGTACGTAATAAAAGAATATCTAACACAACCATTAATATTATTAGAATTTTTTGCATCATGTACATGACATTCTACACTTCTATCATTTATTCTGGAAATTTTTGTTTTTATGAAATTGGAATAAAATAAGTCTAATTGCTTGTTTTGGATTTTTTTATAAATATATAGATGTGGTACTGTTCCAGTCCATCGCATCATTTACTAACTGGCAATAATGCGTCAAAGCTGTGGTGTACCCTTATCGGTTGCTCTTTGGAAACATTTAAAAATAACCCTAGTCATGAAATTGCTCTAAAGCAGATCCAGAAGTAAGTGTTCCTTCCTCTTGTATGAAACACAACCACCACAGTTGAAAGAATAAGTAACCTTTTCAATAATAAAATATGGAATTGGGTATAAGTAATATAAACTAAAACCAGCATTGTATAAAATTGTATAAAACGCTCATATTTTTGAATCTTTCCATATATATGGAAAGATTAAATTTGTAATGGAGTCTTATGCCCCGTACACACGGTCGGAAATTCCGACCACAAAATCAGTCGGATTTTTTCCGACAGATTTTTTCCGACGGATTTTGTCCGACACTGGTGTTGCATACACACGGTCGGACAAAGTTGTCGGAAAATCCGATCATCCTGAACGTGGTGACATTCGTTGCGTACGACGGGACTACGTAGAGGCTAGTAGCCAATAGCTTTGGTCTTGTAATGTGATCTGAGCATGCGTGGCACTTTGTCCGTCGGAATTCGCTACAGACGATCGGAAAAAGTCCGATAGGACTTTGTTGTTGGAAAATTTGAGAGCAAGAGATAAAACATGTTTCCGTCGGAAAATCCGACGGAAAAAGTCCGATGGAGCCTACACACGGTTGGAATTTCCGACAACATTGTCCGATAGGACATTTTCCGTCGGAAAATCCGACCGTGTGTATGGGGCATTATATGGGGTAGGAGAGGGAGTGGGAGGGGAAAAGGTCAGACTTCTGTACCTTTGGTTTTGAATAAGAGGAGAAAGAAGAAGGGAAGAATTAAATAGAGAAGAACGTGTCACATCTAGACATTGGGACCGGCGTTAATAAAATAAAATAAGCATTGCTTTAACGCTAATGCTCGGGTGGCCCCAGTGTGAAAGTAGCCTTAAGCCTAGGTTCACAGCTTAACTCGCACAATTTCATTCCTGCATGTCAGTCCCGACTTCGGGGGCAATTTCAGAGACATCTGTGTGGGTTTCTGCACAGATGTCAATGAAAATCTCACCCTGAAAAAGTAGTACAGAAACTACTTTTGGGACTCGGTTGCTGCCATTGCTGGCACTTAGTTTCCGCCTATTTGGCATGTGATTTGACATGTCAAATCGTATGCCAAATCGCATCAATGTGAACCAGGGCTCAGCCACAATTAGATTTCCTGTTAATTTTTGTCTTCAGATCTACCAAAACCATGTAGTGCAAGGGCCTGCCTGATTGCATACAAATTATAACTCTTATGCCACATACACACGATCGAAATTTTGGCCAGCAAAAGACAGATGAGAGCTTTTCATCTGAAAATGCGACCGTGTGTAGGCTCCATCGGAAATTTTGCTGGCTGAATTCCCACCAGCAAAAGTTTGAGAGCATGTTCTCAATTTTTCTGACGGAAAAGGTTTCTATCGGAAATTCTGATCGTCTGTAGCAATTTTAACGCGCAAATTTCCTACGCATGCTCAGAAACAATTTGACGCATGCTCAGAAGCATTGAACTTCATTTTTTCTCGGCTCGTCGTAGTGTTTTATGTCACTGCGTTCTTGGCAGTCGGAATTTGGTGTGAACAAGTGCAGGCAAGACAGTTTGAGCGGAATTCTGTCGGAATTCTCTCTGAAGACAAAAATCGCCATTCTGTTTTGTCTTGGATTGAGTGATTAGAAGATCTATGAGAATTTTACTGGTCAACAGAAAAGGAGAAAGGATGGGGGTGAATTATTTCCTATACAGAACCAGAAAGCAATAAAAACCTGATTGAATTTCCCACCTGTTCACACTCAGATGAAAAAAAAATCTGCCCTATTCCTCGCTTCTCTGTCTCTGCGTTCAATGCTGCTGTTTTCTTTTTCATAAACTGAAAAAAGCTCTTGCAAAGCATATTGCATATTTAAAAATGCTTATTGGGAAAAGTATAATGTGTTTCGAGAATTCAAAGGAGCGAATTAAAAGAGGTGGCATTGCTTAGCAACAAAAGCATTTAGGTGCATGTGTTTTCTCTGTTATTTTCTATGCTTGAAAAAAAAGCCGAAGCGAGAAACACTCAGCTAAATGGAGCTCATATCTACATCTGGCAGTCAGTGTAAAATCATCTTCATTAAAATTTTGGGTGATCACCGCAACTCATTGTCAAACCTCATCTTTTGCTTTCATTGCTGATGATATAAATGTTGTACTAGGAAGTCTTTGAAAATGTTTAGCCTTGCTTCATTAAACCTGTGCAATTGTCTTGTTCCTCAGCAAACTGGTGGGCAAATTAAAAAGTTATGAACACTAGATAAGAGAAATTAGTCAGCTTGCTAAACCAAATTATTGAGTAAGTAAAGCTAGAACTGCATGGGTAATTTTAGATGAAGACTTAAATTGAGTGCAATGAATTGCCTTCTTTGGAACAATTTCCTTTTATGTGATAAAGTTCATGGACAGTTTTTAGTTGTGCGATCATGCAAGGATGGTAACAAGGTGTTCAAAATGAGATGTATTTTGGGTCGTAGTAATCATGTATTTTTCCATATATTTGTATGAAAAGAACCAAGGTCTCCATTACCTGCTGAGAGGCTGCCAGCCCAAATACCAGTTCCAGAGCACACCAACAAAATCTAGGCAGGGTCTCTTTTTGAAGGTTTATTGCTGCTGTACATGAACACAGGTGTGTAGAGAGATGAGGTCGCAGGATACAACAAAAACACAAGCAGGTATTAGAGGACAGATTCTCAAGCCTTAAGCCTTAAAGTGATTCTAAAGTCTTTCTTAAAAAACATGTTACACTAACCTGCTCTGTGCATTGGTTTTGCGCAGAGCAGCCTTGATTCTCCTCTTCTTGGGTGGCTCGCCGGCACTCTTGGCCCCTCCCCCTGCCAAGTACCCCCAGAGCAAGCCGTTGCTCTGCGTGTCCATTCACACACAGAACCATGGTTTGGCTTGCCCCCACTCTCCTCATTGGCTCACTGGCTGTGATTGACAGCAGCGAGAGCAAATAGCTCCCGCTGCTGTCTTAAGGCCCATACACACAATATGACTTTTTGACAACAAACATGCAAATTAGCTGTTTTAAGGCAACATCCGACCATGTGTACGCTCCATCGGACATAATTTTTCGGTTTTCATCGGACAAATGTTCACTGTGCAAACAGACAAACTTTTTGGCAACAAAATTCCGATGGAGCAAAGTCCGATCGTGTGTACATAAATCCATCGGACTTAAGTCCAAAGTACAAACATGCATGCTCAGTACCAATGCAAAAGATCAGACGACAATACAGAAGTTGACCAAAGGAAAAGAGCAGAAAAAGCACGTGATTTGGTGAAAGTTGGCTAAAAGTCCTGCCGTGTGTATGCAATACAAGTTCACGGCCAATGCCCTTTGGACAGGAATCCACGGAAAAGTTTGTTTGAAGTCCGATCGTGTGTATGAGGCTTTAGACAATGAGGAAGTAGAGTCCCCCGAACAAGCTACTGGATATTGTAATTTAAAGCTTCTTCCCCAAATTACATTTTTTCTTTTTAGGGCGATTCGACCAGAAGTTTTCTTCTCCACCTCCTTTTCTGTAGCCATCTGGGACACGTCACAGGTCCCAGAAGACTGTGGGGCAATTCACGAGGCGTAGTGTGGCTTGTGCATGTGCAGTGGGCACCCGGCTGTGAAGCAACAAGCTGTCACAGCAAGGTGCCCACAGTTGGGATGCCGGGGAGAGAAGACCAAGTGAAGGGACAGCATGGGTGAGCACATCGCTGGATCGTGGGACAGGTGTGTGTCTGTTTATTAAAAGTTAGCAGCTACAATTTTTGTAGCTGTTGGCTTTTAATAAACACATAAGTCACTTTAGCTCCTCTTTAATGTTACTTATAAAGGGACATTAAAGGGATTAATTACTTATAAAGGGACACTGCAGCTTTCCTCATAAGAACACCAGCTGATTATAATGAACCAGTCCTCCCCTCAGCCTCCGAGGCCTTCACCCTCATTCTCATTGGAGCTGAACTCGCACGATTTCAAACCTGCATTTCATTGCGAGTTTGGGGGCGAGTGTACAGGTTCATGCACAGTTGTTTCTTGAAATCGACCCTGAAGTCGCCAAAAGTAGTGCAGGAACTACTTTTGGAAATTGGTGCGGCGCCGCAAAGTCGGCGTCGCAACGATTCAGACAGTGCCGTTGCTGGCAATAGGCTCCGATTTGGCAGTGGAGTTGGCATGTCAAATCAGCCCGATGTGAACAGGGGGCTAAATGTGTCATGGCTGGGAACTCAATATATTTGCAAATGTAAAACATTTTTTTTATCAAATGCCCCACTTGTTGATCTACTTATCACAAGTAACTATTTATGAATGTTTTAAGAACAATTCCTTATGTTAAAAGGAAACACGATGCTTTAATATTGTTTGAGGTTCTCTAAAAGTAAAATTTTTCTCTGCAAACATGTATAGAAACATTATCAGTAGGAAACATCTGTTTTAGAGCAGCGTAGCCTGCAGCTTGCAGATCTCAAAAATTGAAATTATGCTCCAAAAATCTGTATAATAAATGTATCTGTTGCAAACATCGGTTTCAGAGCAGACCAGCCCATTATTCTCTCATCCGAATCCCTCCTTTTTATTTAGAAATCTGCAAGGCATGTCTGTTTCCTGTTGGACCCCAATCATCTGAAGCCAGCCTGACACAGACATCACCCCTCTGTCTCCCAACTGGAGATGAGAGGCAAATACCTGCAGTGGCTGTAAATAACACAGAGAAACCATGCAGACTAACCCACTCTAAAACTGATGTTTCCTGCCGATAAGGTGAGACTTTAGTATACAGATCTTCAAAAGGAAATGTGGAGTCTAAGAATTTATCGTAACAATACTTACCCTTTAAATAACTAAAATGACTTATTAAAACTTGCTTTATAAAATAAATATTTGCAAACATTTTTGTAATTTAACGTTTTTATTGAGTACACCAGACAGGGCAGAACAGGACCAACAACAACATTTTGTACAAGCAGAACAGGCTTGTACAGAAACCAAAAACAAAGCAGCAACATCCAATATGTAAATAGCAAATCTGTTGGTGTCAACATAGCGCCAGTTCACCTAAATTAAACATATGGTACAACAATGTAAAACTTTATTATCGCCCCTAGTCAGGTGCACACAAATAGGTTTTCCAAATAACGAAGAAGAAATCAGAAGAGAGAGAAGAAAGCGTGAATATAAAGAGAACCAAAGCAGGTTCAGTAGAAATCGAGGGAGAATGAAGGTAAGGGCTTAGGGGAAGAGGGGGGTAGGCAACAAGAAAAAAGGGGGGGTGTTGGATGTGAAAGCAATTGGTTAAGGAAACATGCACAGTTAAAGTAGCTCTACCGAGGGGGTCACAAAGGTGTTATAATCTTGAGAGAATGGGAAATCGTGCCAGTAAAACCATGTTTTGTTGAATTTTTCCTCCTTTCAGTTTAATGCGGCCGTCAATTGTTCCATCAGGTTAATTTCCCCACAGCTATCCACTCACCAACTGAAGGGGGATCTGAGCATTTCCATTTTTGCAGAATACATATGTTAGCGGCATTAAGAAGGTGGATCAAGAGGGATTTCTTATATCGACGTCTCAACGTCGTGGTAAGGTGGAGCAGGCACTGTGCCGGATCATCTGCAAGTGAAATGTCTGTCAATCTAAAAACCATGCGTCGAATAGCATCCCAAAAGGGGCGAACACCCGATCATGTCCAGAATACGTGCAGTAACGAACCGTCAGGTTGTTGACAACGCCAGCAGGTGGAGGGAACTGAAGGGTAGATCTTATGAAGGAACGTGGGTATTCTATACCAACGAGTCAGGATCTTAAACCCAACCTCCTGAAACCTGCTTGCGATTGAGGAGCGGTGTGCAAAGTACAAAATACGTTCTCTCTGATCTTTTCAGAAGGCCCGATTCAGGTAATTTTCCCATTTCCGTAGATAGGGAGGTATAAAGCTGTCATGGGGTTCAACCAGAAACCTGTACATTAAGGACAGTAGATGACGGAGGGGAGTGGGATCCAGGTAGAGCCTCTCAAAAGCAGATGTGGAGGGACTAGTGGAGAGCACAAAATGTGAGGAGGTGAGAAAATGTCTAATCTGTGTTGCTCGCCATCTATCTAGAGGGGGCAATAGCATTGCTTGAATTTCCTCAATAGTGCACCATTGACCCTCATGATGAAAGTCTTGATACCTAAATCTGTTGATCGCTAGAAATTCCTCAAACCTCCTTCCTGACAGACTAGAAGGGAACTCCTGGGCGCCAATGACCAGTGACAAAGGTAAGGGAATGTGGGAGACTATCGTGACACAACCTGTTTTTGCTACTACCGACAGTGTAGTCCCAATCAAAGAGTGGGATTTCAGGGGTATTGGTAGGGCAGAAGTCTCCCAATCTGCAAACATTTTTGCCATGATTATTAATTTACTGTATATACTTGAGTATAGGCTGACCCGAATAAAAGCAAAGGCACCTAATTTTACCACGTTTACCATGTTCATCTGCAGCCTCACTGTGCCCATGTGCAGCCTCACTGTGCCCATCTGCAGCCTCACTGTGCCCATCTGCAGCTGTACCTTTGATAACTAAAACAGCAGGTGTCTTCCGCTGTGTCATGCGGCCATCCATTGTAACAAACCCCCGCCTCCACCTCCTCCATGATAGACGGAACACTGATTGTATCAGTGTTCCGTCTATCACAGACGAGGAGGAAGGCCTTTGTTACAATGGACGGCCGCCGAACAGACTGCATGACACAGCGGGAAACACCCACTGTTTTAGTTATCAAAGGTACAGCTGCAGATGGGCACAGTGGTGAGGCTGCAGATGGGCACAATGGGGCTGCACCCTCACTCGAGTATAAGCCAAGGGGGGGGGGGGGTTTCAGCCTAAAAAATGTGCTGAAAAACTCTGCTTATACTCAAGTATATACGGTACTTCAACAAACAGAAGAACCCCTAGGCTACACATATAATTGATAGGTAGTTAGCTCTGTACAACATTTTTCTGAGCAGAACACATTGTCAAAGATAATGATTGTATTTTTTCCTATTGTGACCACTTTCCTCCACTGCAGAGCCTTGATAAGTCTGAGAGTAAACTCTTTTCAGTCTATGCTGATTGTCATGCATAAATGTTCATGTTGGCTGTGTATACACTATATACACTTCTCCACATCTGATTTACCCGAACAGGAAACAATGGATAAATGCAAAATACTCCAAATAAACCACTACTCAATAATTAACAAAAATAACCCCATAGAGCTACCTTAAAATATTTGGCACTGTCTGGTAAATAAAAAACCCAACTAAACACAAGGGGATATCTCTATTCTATAAATTCTCTACCCCCTGAACATGCACATTAAAATACCCAACATGGTAAAATGGGAAAAAGAACTACAAAAATAATTCTCCCTACACCAATGACACTCAGCTATAAAATATAATAGCAGATCGTCAACGTGTATAGACCATTGGGAAAACGCACAAAAGATGGTACATCACACCCTTGCGCCTAAATAAAATGACCCCAGAAATATCTCCTCTACGCTGGTGAGAATGCCAATCTACTGGTAGCCTACTTCACATATTTTGGAGCTGCAAAGTAATGCGTTCTTTCTGGTCCGGATGTCTCATCACTTATCAAGGCAACTACAGGTATTAACCACAAACTAACACCAGCTTTCACTCTCCTTAGCATAGGTATTGAAAACTTTCCCCCGCTGACAAGGAAAGTAGTCATACATATCCTATTCGCAACACACATTACCCTAGCAAAAGAGTGGCGCCTCTAAAAATTGCAGAAGTAATTTCTAGAATGAACGCACAGTACACCATAGAAAAAATGCTTGCCTATAAAGAAAACTGAGCCCCAACATTTCATAAACACTGGGAAATATGGAGGCCTCCTCTATGACACTTGACTAACACATATAACTCTATTTTATTGACATGTACGTTAGAACTTATGATCATTCAGCGGTAAAAAAACAATGGTAGCTGTGGTCACTTCCCGAGACCCATAATCCAAGCTGAGCTTCTGCTCTGCGTAACCATCCCCTCTCCCTCTACTCATTGGCTCACTGAAATTGGGGTTGATTTATTAAAGGAAAAGAGTCTGTGCACTGCACAGATTTTCTCCACCCCTGAGAAATCCTCTTTTATTGTTCAGTTAGAAAATCTTGACAAAGTGCTGAAAACTTTGTCAAAACGCCCCCTTGCTGTGAGTGACAGGTGATTTACAAATCTCATGCACTAGCCTCATCCACTTTAAGATTAAAAAAAAAACCTTCTGCCTTTAGAACCACTTTAAAGGGACCAATCACGCCGTTCAGTTGGCCTGCATTCTTCACGCAGCCTGATGCAAGATCAAGAACAATTGCCCTCATTCCAATTCTTCCAGGTCACACCAACTTGCTGCATTAGTGTGCACTAATCAAGAATAGAACATGGTGCAATTAAACACAGCGCAACATGTTTTGATGCATATTAAAGTACAACTAAAGGCATAACTTTTTTGGGGGGGGAACAGGTGTATAGGCGCTGCAACCTTCCCACATGAGCCATGACTAAAGACTAACGTCCGAAACGCGTAGGCTGTTATACAGCTTTGTAAATGCATTTAATAAAGTAATACTATTTTGGATGTCATCCTGAGTGCCGACCATCCCTTTCCTTTATTCTTTTTCTTTAGTTTTGGGTAGAGTGGAGAGGAATATGAGCATCTATCAATTTTTATTGCTGTTTGTGCCCCGTTTAGGAGATTCCCCCCTGTATTTGTCCTGTTTACTATTACAGTATAATTAAAAGTGAAAGTAAAAGAAAATCCCACATTTTTGGTTGTCCCCAGAAAAGTAATTGAGGGAAAATCTTCCAATGGGGACACTAGTTCTGGAGACCTAGGGTTCCCCAAGGAATTCACTTAATTTGCAGGGATTTCCTCTCACTTTCTGTTTGGCTCTGGGACAGGAAGTAAAGGGAAATCTCTGCAAAGGGACACAGATGGTGCAAAATAATCTGTCAGGGGTTATAACCTTCCCTTAGTCTATCCAAAATGAAAAAAAAAAGTTTTGCCTATAGTTCTACTTTAAAGCGGAGTTCCGCCGAAATTTTTTTTTTTTTAAAGTCAGCTGCTGACTATTAAAATATGGACACTCGCCCGCGATGTCGCCACCCGAAGCTGATCTGTCTCTTGGCTCTCGGGTGCTGCCGCCTCCATCTTCGGTAAGGGAATCAGGAATTGAAGACTTGCGGCTTCACTTCCCGATTCGCTACTGTGCATACGTGAGTCGCGCTGCACAATCCGGATGGTCCCTGCTGTTTCTGGGACCCGTGTGTGTTCCAGCAGACAGCAGGGGGGAGACGGGAAGAGGCGTAGACTCCGCAGGAGTCTATGCCCGGAAGTGGGTGCAAATACCTGTATTATACAGGTATGTGCACCCCCCTCCCCCTGAAATGTGACACCGGAGGGGGGAGGTTCCATTTTTGTGTGAACCTCCGCTTTAAAGGCAACATTTTTGCTCCTGCTGTGAAAAAAATGCACTTAAACCCAATGCAGCTTGTTTAAAAAAAAAAGGCATGTCAGCACATGTCAACTCAAGTGCATTTAGCGCTTGTCAACATGCACTGAACACAATTCAAGCAGTATGAATGCAACCTAAAGCATTTCCAATGTAGTTTACCATGGTCTACTGCTGAAAGGCATTGGGCTATTACTGAGCAGGAACAGCTTTCAAATGTGCAAATTAAAATCATGCTGCTCTGTTACTGAACAGGAAGGAAAAATCTATGGCTGTAAGGTAGATTAGTACAACGTATGCCTGCTACAGCAATCAGGTAAACATTACTGTACCAGAGAATATGCTGTAGAAGGACAGTTTGCAAGAAATAGTTATTACTTCACCTCTCAGCTTCCTATTCATGTCTTAAGCCCCATACACACGGTCGGACAATCCGCGGACCAGGTCGGTCGGATCCTGTCCGTCATACTTTGTCTGATGTTGGTTTTGCGTACACACGGTCGGACAAAGTTGTCGGAAAATCCGATCATTCTGAACGTGGTGACGTTTGTTGCCTACGACGGGACTACGTAGAGGCTAGTAGCCAATAGCTTTGGTCTTGTAATGTGATCTGAGCATGCGTAGCACTTTGTCCGGTCGGACAACCGTACACACGATCGGATTTGGTGTGATCGGACCGTGTTGTCGGCAAATCTTTCCAGCAGGAGATAAGACTTTGTCCGTCGGACAATCCGACGTACACTGTCCGATGGTGCATACACACGGTCTGATTTTTCAACAACATTGTCCGATCGGACAGAATCCATGAAAAAGTCCGACCGTGTGTATGGGGCTTTACAGTGGAGTAAAGAATTCAGAGAAGCAGGTCCCGCAGCAACACACTTTTATTTTCTCTATGACCTCTTTAGGGATGCAGTTTACCCTAGGAAATATTGCCTTAGGATAAAGGGGAGACATAATTTCCAAGACAGCTTAACTCCATGGATAGAAGTGCTCAAGAGTGTAAGAAGTGTAGAAGAGTCGAACTCTTCATAAAACCAAATATTCTCTTTTTTGCTCTGAAATATCAAACTCAATACCTGCTTCCATGGCTTTGTCCATCTTTATCCTGGTTTTTATACTGATTGTATTTATTATATATAATTTATAATCTGTCCTAGAGCAGCTATTTTACAAAGATAAAAGCTTCTTCTGTGTATTCTACTGGGGTTTATATTAAGATACGCCGGACCTGTCTGTTCTGCTCACTGTAATTTGTACATGATTTAAGCAGAATGTTATTAATTAAAGGTATTGTTACAAGGGAGCTGGCTAAGAACATTGCTTA
This sequence comes from Lithobates sylvaticus, assembly GCA_028564925.1. Classification (NCBI taxonomy): domain Eukaryota; kingdom Metazoa; phylum Chordata; class Amphibia; order Anura; family Ranidae; genus Lithobates; species Lithobates sylvaticus. The sequence continues at coordinate 95,339,155 of CM053030.1, read as the reverse complement.
CATCAGACTCTAGATGAGTAGATAGGAGACCCATCCTGAAAGTAATTAGCATGTGCAGAACACCATAAAGCACTCAGGATTTCCATAAGATATATGGTATTACTGCTTCAATGCCTCTATTCACAAGGACATTAACGAGTTCTCCTTGTGTACCGTATTTTTAAGTGAGGACGGTGATTCTCTTTTTATAAAACAAGTATTGTGGATTGTATTGCGATGACAACGGAAGACATCATTATGAATAAAATCTGCTGGAGAGAAAAAAAAAAACAAGAAAAGGAGGGATGGCTTGAGTAATTTTCAAGGTTGTGTTTGTGCTGTTATGTTTTGACACACATTATAAGTCATTATGGCTGTACTTCCTTACATAATTGCACAGAAGTGCTGTTTGCAAACTGTTTTCTTGCACCTTTATTATGGGGAAAATATTTTAGATTGCTGTAATCTAGTACAGAATAAAATCTGTTATTAAAGTAATGAAGACGAATCATAAACTTGTATTGCAGGGAGCAGTAAAGCAGACCCATTGAGGTTGAATTACTAGAGGCAAATACGCTGTTCACTTGGCAAAGAATTCTTCTCTAATGCGGCGTACACACACGGTCGGAATTTCCGATGGAAACAGTCCGATGGGAGCTGTTCATCGGATTTTCCGACCGTGTGTATGCCCAATGGTCTTTTTCTGTCAGAATTTCCGACAGACTTTGAATTGAGAACCTGTTCTCAATTTTTCTGACGGAAAACCTTTCTATCGGATTTTTCGATCGTGTGTATGCAATTCCGACACGCAAAATTCCGACGCATGCTCGGAAACAATTTGACGCATGCTCGGAAGCATTAAACTTCCCTTTTATAGTGCTGTCGAACATGTTTTATGCTGCTGTGTTATTGACCGTCGGAATTTGGTGTGATCGTGTGTAGGCAACACAGCTTGAGCGGAATTCCGTCGGAATTCCGTCGGAAAAACCGTCAGAGTTTTTTCCGACGAGAATTCCGATCGTGTGTACGCGGCATAAGTGTAGTGAATGTGATAATAATTCACTTTACAAAAAATACCCAATCACATGCAAGGAGAATAATAAAACCAGTATTTTTCTTGCACGTGATTGGATGATGGAAGCCCGCAGAGCTTTATCCCATTTACTAAGCTAAACCCTACAGTTTAGCACTGCAGAGCAGGAAGCAACGCATGTATGTATGTATGTATGTATGTATGTATGTAATGAGCAAATATGGCTAACCCAGGTAGTGTCCTGGTTGGGATTCCAACCAGCAACCCTTTTTACAGGGTTAGCCATATTTGCTCATTACATACATACATACATACATTTTGCATGTTCTCCCTGTGCCTGTTCCTCCCATACTCCAAAGACATGCTGGTAGGTTAATTGGCTTCTGTCCAAAATTGGCCCTAGTATATGAATGAGGACCTTGGATTGTGGGCTCCTTGAGGTTAGGGACCAGTACGATGTACAGGGATAGGGACAATTGTAGACACGCACCCACACTCACTCAGGTTGGACTGGTGTCTTTATTCAACCTTACTAACTATGTTACTTTGTTACTATGTATACATAAATATTAAAAAATTAAACACAAAAACATTTCTACAAGCTTTTTTACATCAAGATAATCTTTGTACATTCAAAATGGTGTAAAGACTACAGATTACATTTAGGAACTACAAACTGTCACCATTAGAGTTATAATTTCCACATCTGAAATGTGGTGAAATCTGATTGGTTGGCCGGGAGACAACTATAGAGCAGTACTCATTTAAAAGAAAACTATAATAGTGCTGGGTTTTATTTTATTTAAATTTAAAGTTTATATATTATTTATTTGGTGTCTTATATTTTTTTTTGTAAATTTTAGATAAAATAATTTTTTTGCAAATAAACATTTTATACAGGCTGCACCCATGTAATTTCATGGCATTATGAGAGAAGAACTAACTGTTTACTTACAGACTGTCTCTCTTTAATGTGTTACTAAACCCACAACAGTAAAATCAGTCTGTATATGCAGTAAAGCATGCTTGTTATACTCACTGTGGAACCTAATGCCGCGTACACACGGTTGGACTTTCTGGCAGAAAAAGTCAGACGGATTCATTTCATTGGATATTCCGGTTGTGTGTAGGCTTCAGCAGACTTTTTTTTTTTCGAAAATTCTGACGGACCTAGAAAAAGAACATGTTTTAAATCTTTCCGACGGAATCAATTCCTTTCAGGAAAACCATTCGTCTGTATGCTGTTGTGATGGACCAAAAATGACACAAGGGCAGCTATTGGCTACTGGCTATTGAACTTCCCTTTTCTAGTCCCGTCATACGTGTTTTATGTCACCGCGCTCTAAACGATCGGACTTTGGTGTGATCATGTGTAGGCAAGTCTGTTTCAGCAGAATTCCGTCGGAACTCCTTCGGAACTTCGTCGGAAAAATTGTCAGAGTTTATTCTGACGGAAATAACGGTTGTGTGTACGTGGCATAAGGGTTTAATCATGTGCATTGTGTATAAAGGCTGTTTGATCCTGTCTTTTCTTATCCTCCCCTTATTTTACTGTCCTCAATCCATCTGCTGATAGAACAGAGCCTGGGGGGCAAGCTGCACATGCTCAGTTTGGTGTGTATTGCTAGAGAGGTTTGCTGTATTGCTAGAGTCTGTCAAGTATTGTGAGTTTTTATAAAATTGTCTAATTTAAGACAACACTGGGAGCACCAAGGTTAAAACCCTCACAACTATGTGGTCACCTTAGCAGGAGGCTCATAGGTAGAGGCCCTTTTGGTCACAGGCTTATGGGTATCACCCTTTTGGTGATATTACTGGTTCCTGACAATTTTTAAACATTGTTTTATGCCTGGGGATGGCAAAGATGTGTTTGGTAAAAATAATGATTAAATAATAATTAATGATGTCATAATGATGAATATGTTTAGTATTCTATACATTTAAACTCTGTAGTAGATTTCTTTCATCAAGTTCATCAGAGCAGATTGAGATTTGGATTATAGTAACATCAAGTGTTATTACGCTCTAATAGAATTAAATTTCATTTTATTTTTAAGGATGAGTGAAAAAAGGACCATAATGATACCCTTGGATGTCTGTGATTGCCTTGCCACTCTATTTATGGAATCACAGACTTTCACCCATTGTGATAAATGCTGAAAACTACTTTGCCTAGCTAAGAATTTCCAGTTCAGAGATTTCTTTTTCCATGTTGAGCTTTGAAGAAATAGCTTTCTTGACAGAGTGACATTTTTATCAATTTCTGATGCAGGTAAATTGCTGATTGTGTAGCAAAGGTTATTTATTATTGATGTAGTTATTTGATTGCCAGGGCCCGAAAAGGGATTTCATTAAATGACAGTTTTCTGCAACAAAGAGAATCATTGGAAGACTTCTTTGAGTAAATACATCTTTTGATCGAAATATGGGGTTTACTGATATGATTGAAGCAGCTTAATAAAAAATAGCATTTTAAATATAACTTTAAATGTATTTAAAAAAAATTTTTTTCTAATATTTAATATTACATAATATGTAACAAGCAAAACCACTTCTATTACACTAGTTATTTTGGCATTTTTTTATTTATTTATTCATTTATTTAGCACCTTGATCTGTGATTCTGCTGATCATTACTTTAATTAAAGTATATGTCAGAGCAAAAAAAACAACAAAACAACATATGCCGTACATCTCTGCAACAGACACACATTTGCCTGTGTTTTGTCTGTTTAAAAGCCCTGTTAGTACAGAAACAATGCTTGCTGATCTGACATTTTCAGTACTTTTAAATTTGCAGCTTTTAATAAAATAAGTCCTGGAGATCCTGCAAAGGAGCTTCTTGTTCAATCACTTGCTGATGTAGGTTGATAACATCCTGTTTCTGCCTCCCAACTGTTGCTCATCACTTGCCGACTGCCTAACTGGGAATGTACGTCATGATTTTAATGTTAAATTCTGGGGTTATGGCTGAAGCTAGATGCCATAACCCGGTTATAATTTTTTTCCTTTAGGCTTTCCAATAAAAGTGATCCCAGCAGCAGATTCGCCACTGGATCACTTTTAGATACCACTGGATAACATTACCGATCGGTAGCTCTGGGAACCAGGGAACAGTCCGGTGACTGCAGTTTCTTCACATAGATGGCCACTGCTCATCTCTAAGCCCTTGGGGGACCAGAGCGATGTCAACGTCACTTCCGGTTCTCAAGCCATGTACACATTTTTTATTTTATTTTTTCTTAAAACAAAAGATATTTTTTATTTGTTTTGATTCATACTTACCTAGGTGGATGCAGCATCTGTCCCATGCTGCATCTGTCCCCCTGATGCCTCTAACACTGAGAACCGAGCGATCAAACACCGCCAATAGCTCGGTTCTCACAGCTCCATGAGCAGAGAGCTACTGACTGTCAGTCACAGCTCTCTGCTCTGCCCCATCCTCGCTCACTGGTGCGCTGGGCTGTGGAGGGGGCAGATCGGGCATCTCAGGCTCTCAGCGGCTCGCAGAGAGGCTGAGCCTGGTGTCGTTCCAGGGATCTGGTGGATCCTGACTCCATGGTCATTATGAGCGTACTTCAGCCCGCTCTCTGCTGAAAACGGGTCACAGGAGTGCAAAACGAACTGCACTCCTGTGATCCATAGGAGAAGTACAGCCAAACAAGCTTCACTTTTTTTTCTGTGGGAATATTTGCATATCTCCCAGCACTGGAAAATCTGATTATTTGCTGCATGTTTTGGAAATTCTCTGCAATTGTACATGGCGCTTGTGATACAATTAAATGGTAATGGCACCCTAAAAAAAAAACACGTACAGAGAGATGAATGGGGCCGGACAGCTGAGTGTCTCTGTTCGCTCCCTACTATATACATGTATAACGGTGGCCATACACTATACAATCTGTTTGTACAATCTCTGTACAATTTCCTTTAGATTTACCAAAACTATGAAATTGGAGGACACCCCTATCTATCCATTCACATGGGGCAGCTGGAATTTAGAAAAAAAAGCAGAATTTTAAGCAGATACAGCTTCTGTTCCCCTTGGTTAAATAGCACAGTGTTTGTGCTGTCTAAACTGTCACTTTCTATGCTGTAAAAAACCTGATTGATCTTACCTGTTTCTGTGTCCCCTTGTGTGCTGACCACGGTAAACATGTCACCCTGCTGCTCTCTTCTGTCCCTTCCCCTCCTGCTGCTATTAGTATCCGGCAGTAATGGTAAATAAATATTACTGTAAGCCCCTCTGTTTTATCAAGCCATGTTACACAGTGTACATGTTTGTATGAAATGATGCCTTATTTCCATTCATTTCTGGCCGATCACGTGACCTCCAGATGCTCTCACTTACCCGAAACCGAAGCCTGCAATGTCACTGCTGTCCCCACTAGCAGCGAGCGTCCATCTTCACCCCTCTTCCTTCCAGGGCTGCGAACTCCAGCTCTGTGACTGCCCGGAGTCGCGTGACGTCACTCCCATGCATGCGCGCAGGACCCGTCAGTCACGGCATGACCACCTTTTAGAAACGTCACGATCTGCCCTTTCTAAAGTGAGCATGCGCTGCAGACATCGGCGCACAGCTTCATTGTAAATATCTCCTAAACCGTGGAGGTTTAGGAGATATTTCCAGCACCTACAGGCAAGCCTTAATATAGGCTTACCTGTAAGTAAAAGTGGTTGTACAGGGTGTGTGACAGACCTAGCCGGGACAGAGGCTGTTGGAGGGGACTGAATGCGAGCCTCTTGCCTTGCGATTATGGGCCCTGGCATTTGGGGGAACGGTGCTGTTTGTGAGCTGTATGCCTGGGGACCGCTGAGCTGGTTTTACTTGGATTCAGGTCCATGCTGGCACCCCAAGACACATAGACTCTGGATATGTATATGCCATATCAGCAATAGACTGAATCATACTGTTGGGACACAAGCTGTCAGATGCTAATGTCATCAACTCCAGCCACCTGTCTGTTGTGTAAATGAGTCTAGTCTGGCTTGAATATTCCACAATGTTGTTGTGCTAATTAACCCTGTGTTGATGTTTATGGTAATACAGTATGTATTGAATAGCCATTCAGTGAGCTAAGAGCCGTAAAGTCTTACCCTGAAAAGTCTTCTCTCAGTCAACTAGTCTGGGTCAATGATTAGATAATTGGCTCATGCTAATTAGGTAAGGTTTTAGTCATCCGGCTGTATATATTTGTGTGACAACTCAAATAAAAGTTATTCCTGATGTACTCCAAGACTGGTGTTGTCTAGTTCTTGGGGGTTCCTATAGCCAGATCCATTGGACTCATGTTTCAGGACTTAGGAAGCGGTATACTGGCGGAAGCCCTCAAGCAGAGTGTAGGGACATTTCGTCACAGGGTGTACAACCACTTTAAGTAAATGTTATCACAGTGGTGAATCGAATAAATAAAGGGTTAATTGACACAAAATTAAATGAAAGCAAATGAAATTAAAATCCACATATGCTGTGCCCAAAAATATAACACACCCGCATTTGTGAGTCTATGACCATATATTGAGTCCACATAAACACCAAATAATGTCCCAAATGCAGAAAGTGAAAATTTGTGAAGGGTTCAAAATCTCCAAAATTTTCAATTGCTGTCATAAGCAGTGAATTCACAGCACACAGATGAGTGAGTAAACCTCCACCACAGAGACACGCTGCCTGCTTACCAGAAATGAGTGGTCCCTTATTACAGGGGACCCCTATGCACAGATGGCTCTAACCCCAGCCTGGGATGTGACTTGGCACGATTCTGAACTCTTTCGGCTGAATATCTCCCTTATCCACTGCTACCAACCAGGAAGTGTTTTCAACTCAGGGTCAACGAGGTGGCAGGTACAGGTCAATACCAAGGGGATAAAGACACTCACATAGTGTAAAATCCTTATTAAAATTTAATTTAAATTTAAAGTCATTATTTTCTTTTGGCTTCATTTCATTAGAACCATTGGTATAAGACAACTGATTGTATATTTATATGCACGTAAGCACAATATCATTTTTATTAACATTATTATCACATATAAGATTTTGTATACAGCACATTTATATTTAGATTACATAATAAGTGTGTCAGTCCATTTAGCGCAGCTCCTTTCCATTTTCTAATGCATTGATGTAGTAAAACATTTTGAGCAGCAGCTTTATTTCGCACAATTTTTTCCTTTACCACTTTAAGTAAAAACCTGTCCCTTTCCAGCAGCTGCAAGCAGTGGTCTGTCTGTACAGGTCTGATATTTCCCCTCCCTTCTTTGTCAGACCTATAGCTGTGCTATTCCCTGCTGAAAAGTCCTGGCTCTGACTCCTCTGAGATCTTATTAGATTACCTTGCCTCTACACAGAGAGCAGGGTCCCACTTTGCAGCTGCTGGCAGTGGACAAGCTTTTCTACTCAAGCTGAAGCTGCCTTTTAGAGACAACAATTTGTAAGATTTTGCACACCTTTTGTTTTGATGCATCTGGAATGTATTTAGCTCATTTAAACTGTTGGTTCAATCAATTAGGATTTAACGAATGTTGTCTTTTGAGAAAGATTAAATGAAGCTGTTTGGGGGACTGACATGGAAACAATCACTTCACTATAAAGTACTAGTGTTACTGCTGGCAAAAAATCACCTGTCTTTATATATACAGTTATCTACTGTACAAATCAACAATGCTCCTTCTCTAAAATGACACATTAGAACATTTCTAGTGCCAAAAACTGACTGTTAAAGCTGAACTCCTGGAAATCAGCCACTTTCTAAAATTTGCATGAGTTAAGTTGAGATGCCCACCACCTTGTGGACTTACCTCTTTTATTTATACCTGACAGTTTTACAGAATTCCAGGTGTAAAGCTATTGCCGTACTCAAAGGAATCTAACAGGGGAGACTCTGCTTTTTTATACAGCAGCAGCTCTGCTTGCCTCTCCCCTCAACTGTTCATTCACAGAAACTCTTGTTTTTCATGAATGGGTCCACATAATACAAAGTGGTCTGTGATTGGGCAGTAGGAGGGAAGAGGTGGGTACAGTGGCTGCATGCGATTCTGAAGCTGCAGGAGCTGAGGTCTAGTATCGGAGCAATGGAACTTTAGCAATAGTAAAAATATAAATTGTAAATTAAACAATGCACCTCGATGGACTTAACCCCTAGTGATCAAGTATATTGTGGCTAGATTCCTGGAGTTCAGCTTTAATGTATATGGAATAGTAATATACATGTTTGCTCGCTAGTCTACTATAGAATACAGTATAGTCTATAGTCTATACTACCATCTATCTATTGTAGTCATATTAAAGTCTAGAGCAGTGGTCTCCGAACTGGGTGGATGCGGCCCTTTGCTTGCCTTTATCCAGCCCTTGGGACATTATTTATGCCACTGACACCAACAATTATGCACCATTCCTCCCACTGACATAAAAAATCTGGCACTATTCCCTCCACTGACACCAACGATGGGGCGCTATTTCTCCCACTGACACCAATGATTGGGCATTATTCCTCCCACTGACACCAATGATTGGGCATTATTCCTCCCACTGACACCAATGATGGGGAACTATTCCTCCCATTGACACCAATGATGGGGAACTATTCCTCCCACTGACACCAACAATGGGGCACTATTCCTCTCACTAATACCAAAGATGGGACATTGTTTACACCCACTGGGCCAAATCCAGCCCCCCTAAAATCTGAACGACGGTAAACTGGCCCTTTGTTTCGAAAGTTTGGAGACCCCTGATTTAGAGTCTATACTTTGATGGACATTTGTGGTCAAAACAAGTTATTTGCATTACATATGACATTTACTTTCTAAACTTGTACACATTAATTGTCTTTTGCTCACAATGCATGCAAAATCTTAATAGCACATTAGTGCTGCTTTATTATTTTTCACAGCATCCAAGTACACTCTTCTTCTCTAGTGTTAAAAAATAAGCTGGTATTTGAGTATTTACAAAAATAAGCTATAATCCATGCATTTATAAATGTAGTTATGTAATTTGCATACATTTAAATTTAATTAAAACAAACGTTTAATTACATTAAACCATTGTAAGCAAAATAGCTTTTATCCATTTACATTTGACTTTACACATCTTTTTAACCATCACTTTCTCAGAATAAACATACAGATTGTTGTTTACCTTTTTTTTTTTTTTTTTTTAATCACCAGTTAATAATTTTAATGGTGCTGAAAAGGTCTGTTTGGCAAATATAAATGTTATAATTGTTTCCTGAAGATTGCATTTATAGCATTATAAGGAGAGCAGATACATATAAGGAGCTTGCTAGATAGGGCCAAATTTCCCTTTCTGCTGCCTACCATAACATGGTTCTGGATGCTCTCAAGTGACTCATGTAATATAGGCCATCACTTTACTTATGGCGACTGTGGGTTTCACTGAATTATGCTTCCATATTACAGTCCTTATGTTTGCTACATTATTAGTTAAAGCTGCAGATCTGAATTCATAGGCCAAGTTGATATCCTTGAAACAAGCAATGGTCAGGGTTAGAGGCATTCATGCAAAGTGATACACTGAAACACTATTAATATTATCTCTTCTCAAAGATTTCTTAGCTCACACTGTATCACTGCTTTCAGGTCGTGGGAACAAAATGGCATATCAGTCAAGAATAGGTTGCTAGTGGAAGTAAAAGTAAGTTCCAGATATCAGAAGTTGGTTGAAGTGTACACACTACGAACTGCACATACGGAACTCTGCTAAGAAGTATCTGTATGTAAACTGATCACACAGTGTATTCCATGTAGTTAAAGAAAAGTAACCTTTCTATGAAAACCAAAAATGCAGATTTTTCCAAATACAGAAAATGAGGAACCATGTGGAGGCACTTATCCACTTCCTCGTATGATAGAAGAGCATTCCTAAATCAGAAAAAAAAAGCTCTGGTTTTACCTTATCAATATCCTCCATAGGTAAGCCATAAATTATTGGAGAGCTGTTTTCAGTAATGTTGCTCCTAACCCTTTATTTGTCTTCCTTTCCTGGCCACTTGGTTCAAAACCATGCCGGAGCTTGCTCTCTCTCCCAAAACCAAAGTTCATAAAAAAGGTATCCATACTCTGACAAATTACAGCATTAATCTATAACTTTATTGATCCTGGTGTGCACAGATAAAGCCCTCTTACTACCTCCTTCTCTAAATGCTTTTCACCCAGTCACAGGCTTAATCATAACATAAACTATGACCTAGGTTGGCAGGATTGGTGCAAGTCTTCAAAATTGATTCCTATAGCTTCTTGGATCCTAGGTTCAGGTTGTAGAGGAAAAACTGCAGGTCGCATCTATTTTTTGGTTCTGTGGGATACATCGCAGACCATTCATTTTTAATAGGCTGTCTAATGCAGCACATCAAAATGTGCCACAACATGCCTCAACATACAAAAACAGGTGTGTTGCAGCACACTGCATTTTGGTTTGATATGGCTCTTAGTTTTGACCTGGGTGGTCAAGGTCCTAGGTCCTATAAACAGCCTAGGTTTAGAAACAGGGGCATATGTACAGTAGGGGTGCTGAAATTAATCGCTGCACCAAAGCATCGCGATTCGGGGGTCCCCGATGCATGCGACACGAAAAATCGATGTCGGTGACGTCATCCATGCCCCACCCCTCCCGGAAGAGCGCTCCGAGCGTGTCCTTCAAAATAGCTTTTGTAATAAATGCAGAGGTGCGCTGTATGTGTTATTTTAAAATATATGCAGCTCATACCTCATTTCTTAGTGTGTCACGTATAACTGCCAGCCAATCTTCTGGGACCTGTGTTGTGTCCCAGAAGATCACTGGCAGGGATGGGCCACCTAGGGCAAGAGGAGGAGTCACCTAGGGGGCCAGGACAGGAAGTCCCATTAAAAAGAGGACACCCCCCCAAAAATTACTTGCCAAATGTGGCATATCAGGGGGCAGGGAGTGCTTAAAGCAGAAGTACCACTTTTGGGTGGAACACCGCTTTAAAGGAGTGAGGTTATTTTTAATTCATTTATTTGTTTATTAAAAGTCAGCAGCTACAAAAAAAGTGTATCTTCTGACTTTTAATAAAAAGACAGATACTCGCCTGTCCCCCACAATCCAGCGACGTGGCCACCCAAACCCTCCATTCTCTCCCCTGCCTGTCCACGGCGCTGGCAATACTACTGTGGGCATACGACTGTGACAGCTTGCAGCTTCACAGCCGGGTGTGCATGTCTCACTGGGCTATCCTGCACAACCGGGCAATTTTCTGGGACCTGTGATGTGTCCCAGAAGATTACAGGGAGGAAGGGCTGCCTAGGCGGCCCAAGCGGAAGTGGAAGCACGTTAGTAATCGTGATGCATCGTGATGCATCGCGGAATCGAATCGAATCGTTGACCAGATAATCGCAATCGAATCGAATCGTGAGACCAGTGAAGGTGCGCACCCCTAATGTACAGGGGTCACGGGTCGTCATTGTGACCCGTCTGAATACTCCAGGGGGCCCGTGTGGCTACCCTGTACAGCAGAATAGGAGGGGTGGTGGGGTGGCATATAGAAGAGTCGATGTTCTCCATTTTTAGCAGCTGCATGAGGAAATGGAGAGGATTGGTCTCCTATCAACCTCCCCCTCTCCTCTCCCACCAGCTGCTGTGGGGGATATTGTCAGGATAGAGATAGGGGAAGGGGCCGGTAAATGTGTAATTTCCTTGTCTTAATGAATAGAGTCAGTGATCAGTAGCGATCACTGACTCTGTTTATTCATAACTAAAGCAGCAGTTTGGCTCCTGGCAGTGAGAGCTGTGTGGGCGGCTTTGAGCTTCCCGCCGATGGGCGCTCCCTCCACTGGTCATCTCTGCTCTCACTGTCTTCACTACTTGGAGAGTGGGCTCCCGCTGCGGCTTCTCGGTCCATCTCTTTCTGGCTCTCTGGTCAAGAGGTGGATCAGAGATCATCCATCCAGGACTCCCTCATTAGGATCACAGACGGCTGCATGATTACATGTAAGTGGATAGTTTGTTTTTCAATAAAGCTACTTTTTATTATTGGTTGGAGCTTTCTTCACTTCTCCTGTTAGCAGCATTTACAGTATCTCACAAAAGTTAGTACACCCCTAACATTTTTATAAATATTTTATTATATCTTTTCATGTGACAACACTGAAGAAATTACACTTTGCTACAATGTAAAGTAGTGAGTGTACAGCTTGTATAACAGTGTAAATTGGCTGTCCCCTCAAAATAACTCAACACACAGCCATTAACCACTTCAGCCCCAGAAGGTTTTGCCCCTTCCTGGCCAGAGCACTTTTTACAATTTGGCACTGCGTCACTTTAACTGGTAATCACACGGTCATGTAATGCTGTACCCAAACAAAATATGTGTCCTTTTTTCCCCCACAAATAGAGCTTTCTTTTGGTGCTATTTGATCACCTATACACAAAAAAAGAGCAACGATTTTGAAAAAAATATATTTTTTTACTTTTTGCTATAATAAATATCCCCAAAATGTTTTTTAAAAAAAAACCAAATTTCTTCATCAGTTAAGGCCAATATATATTCTTCTACATATTTTTGGTAAAAAAAATAGCAATAAGCGTTTATTTATTGATGGCATTTTTATGGCATTTTTTTTTGTTTTAATAGTAATGGTGGTGATCTGCGATTTTTAGCGGTATTGCGACATTGCGGAGGACAGATCAAACCATGGGACCATTGACATTTATACAGCGATCAGTGCTATAAAAATGCACTGATTAGTGTGTAAATGACACTGATAGGGAAGGGGTTAACACTAGGGGGCAATCAAGGGGTTAAATGTGTGTTCCCTCACTGTGTTCTAACTGTATGGGAATAGGACTGAGTAGGAGAGGAAACATTTTGCTGTTCCTACATAGTAGGAAAAAACAACATGCCTCCTCTCCTTTGATAGCACAGGGATTTGTGTGTTTACACACACAAATCCCTGTGCTGGCACTCGTACATGCGATCACGTGTGGCTGGTGGTGATCGCGACCGCTGGCCACCACATCGGGTCCCCCGCCGCGCAGAGGGCATGCGCGCCCTCTGGCAGCACTTAAAGGAAACCCTGTATATATACGGGGTTTTAACGCAGCGGTGCCATTGTGCCGCAGTAAATTTACACAAGCTGGTCGGGAACCGGTTATGTCTAAACCCCTGCCAATAAAAGTGAGTACACCCCTAGATGAAAATGTCCGAATTGGGCTCAAAGTGTCAATATTTTGTGTGGCCACCATTATTTTCCAGCACTTGCTTAACCCTCTTGGGCATGGAATTCACCAGAGCTTCACTGGAGATCTCTTCCACTCCTCCATTATGACATCACAGAGCTGGTGGATGTTAGAGACCTTGCGCTCCTCCACCTTCTGTATGAGGATGCCCCACAGATGCTCAATAGGGTTTAGATCTGGAGACATGCTTGGCCAGTCCATCACCTTTACCCTCAGCATCTTTAGCAAGGCAGTGGTCTTCTTGGAGGTGTGTTTGGTGTCGTTATCATGTTGGAATCAGGGGATCATGATCTGCTTCAGTATGTCACAGTACATGTTGGCATTCATGGTTCCCTCAATGAATTGTAGCTCCCCAGTGCCAGCAGCACTCATGCAGCCTCAGACCATGACACTCCCACCAACATGCTTGACTGTAGACAAGACACACTTGTCTTTGTACTCCTCACCTGGTTGCCGCCACACACACTTGACACCATCTGAACCAAATACATGTATCTTGGTCTCATTAGACAACAGGACATGGTTCCAGTAATCCATGTCCTTAGTCTGCTTGTCTTCCGCATACTGTTTGTAGGCTTTCTTGTGAATCATCTTTAGAAGAGGCTTCCTTCTGGGACGACAGCCATGCAGACCAATTTGATGCAGCGTGCAGCGTATGGTCAGAGCATTGACAGGTTGACCCCCCACAACTTCAACCTCTGCAGCAATGCTGACAAAACTCATATGTCTATTTCCCAAAAGACAACCCCTGGATATGATGCTGAGCACATGCACTCAACTTCTTTGGTTGACCATGGCAAGGCCTATTTTGAGTGGAACCTGTCCTGTTCTTGGCCATCATGCTGCAGCTCAGTTTCAGGGTCTTGGCAATCTTCTTATAGCCTAGGCCATCTTTAAGTAGAGCAACAATTCTTTTTTTCAGGTCCTCAGAGAGTTCTTTGCCATGAAGTGCCATGTTGAACTTCCAGTGACCAGTATGAGAGAGTGAGAGGGATAACGCCAAATTTAACACACCTGCTCCCCATTTACACCTGAGACCTTGTAACACTAACGAGTCACATGGTTTAGACATTAATGTCTGTGTGTTGAGGACAGCAGATTTACACTGTTACACAAGCTGTACACTGTAGCAAAGTGTAATTTCTTCAGTGTTTTCACATGAAAAGATAAAATAATATATTATGTGAGGGGTGTACTGACTTTTGTGAGATACTGTATATAGCTGCAACCTAATTGCCAAAGAGACTACGCATCAGGTCCACCCCCTGCACATCACATCTGACAGATGTCATCTGGCTATCTATGTGTGGACTCCTGTTTGTTCATAACCTTTATCTTTATTGTGAGCTGCCGATTATTTCTATTGATCATTTATTATGCATAAGGACTCTGGTGTTTTTCTAGGGTGTTTTTGTGCTGTTTTTTTTTTTTTTTGATTACATAACTGAAACATAGTAAACTGTGTTTATTATGTTTAAGTTTGTGAATGAATAGGACATTCTGTACAGAGCTATTCCTGTCCAATCATTCTGTGCAGCTGAGGCTGCAGAGATGACGATTGAGGGCTGTGTTCTTTAGCTCCTTTCTCTGTCTCTGTTTAGACCCCTGATATTTCAACAAAGTCCCCCAACGGGCTCCTAAAAAACAGAAAAAAAAATAATAAAAAATAAAATTGTAAACATAAATAAATACATTAAATAGAATGACAAAAAAAATATAAAAAAAAAATAACAAAAATTAAAAACGAATGACACCAGTGGCAGAACTACCAGGGTCGCAAAGGATGCACGAAAGGAAGGGGGCTCACTGCAGAACATGTGAAAGGGTCCCGCTGCAGGACTGTGATAAAAGGCCTCAGGATCAGTGGAAAGGGCCCTGGCCAGGGGTCAGGGGGGCCTTCATGGTTTCTTGCAGCGGGGCCCTGAAAATTCAAGTTATGCCTCTGTTTAGTAACCAAGGGGCTCTACAAAGAGAGAGAGATTTATTTGAAGACAAATATATATATATGTGAGGTCACTACAAGATGTCTGCTCTGGAGTACAGCTGTTACGTTTATAGGCTATGCCAGGTTCATCTTAAGATAGCCTTAAAGTAAAAGGTTTTTTATCTTAATGCATTCTATGCATTAGGATAAAAAGCCTTCTGTGTGCAGCAGCCCCCCTCTGCCCCCCTAATACTTACCTGAGCCCCATCTTTGTCAAGCGATGTCCACAAGTGTCTCGGCCATCCGAGACTCTCCCTCCTGATTGGCTGAGACACAGTAGCAGCACCTTTGGCTCCCGCTACTGTCAATCAAAGTCAGTCAGCCAATCAGGAGAAAGAGGGGGCAGGGCAGGGCCGGGACTCTGTGTCTGAATGGACACAGGGAGCTGTGACTAGGCTCAGGTGCCCCCATAGCAAACTGCTTGCTGTGGGGGCACTCGACAAGAGGGAGGGGTCAAGAGCACCGACGGGGGACCTGAGAAGAGGAGAATCCAGGCTGCATAGGTGTGTAAAGAAATGTTTGTTATTTTTATGAAAGAAAACCAAGACTTTACAATCACTTTAATGCTTTTAGGTATATATTTGAAAATGGATGTTGCTATGTGCATGCGGATCATATCAGGGCTTGGTAACGTTGAGCTAGTTTTTCCAAGTTTTCATTTAAAAAATTATGTTTTCATCTAGTTTGTTAACCAATATCTTGTCACAGCAAGCTAGTATAGACTTTGGCTATATTTGAAGTGCTCTAAAAATGCAAAATAATGCAAAGTATATTGGCTTCAATTTGAATATATGTAAAATATTTGGGTTCCTTGTAACAACTTATTTCAGTAAGTTTATCATTACAAAATATGTCAAAGTTGTGCTTTAAGAAGCTGGTTACCATTTTATTACCGCTGGCAAAGCTGCAGAACTTTTTACTGATAATAAAAAGTAAATGTTGCATTTCGCATTTTTTACCGGTACATTGGTGAATATTTATTCACTTGCAGTCTTCTGCTTTGAGCTGAAATATTTATCGCCCTTCATGAACAAGTTTAAAGAGTAATGTGGCATAGTTTGTGCCTCCCTTTCTTTTTGTAGTATATATACATGTACCTGTAGAAGGTCAGATTAATTAATATTCACAGAGATTTTTTGGATCGCTGTAAGCACTATGTTCACTTGCTTAGAAATCACAGGATGTTTCATAAGCTTGTAACATTTCAGAAGCTCATTTGAATTAATAAGCATGTAGAATGCATTTGTAGATGCTATAACTTTTGCGCAAACCAATCAGTATACGCCTATTGCAATTTTTTTTTTACCAAGAATATGTAGAAGAATACATATTGGCCTAAACTGATGAATGAATTCACTTTTTTTTTTGTTTATTTGGAGGATATTTATTATAGCAAAAAATATTTTCAAAATTGTTGCTTTTTTTTTTGTTTATAGCTCAAAAAATAAAAACCGCAGAGGTGAGCCAATACCACAAAATAAAAGCTCTATTTGTGGGGAAAAAAAAGGACATCAATTTTGTTTGGGTACAGCGTCACACGACCACGCAATTGTCAGTTAAAATGACGCAGTGCCGTATCAAAAAAAATGGCCTGGTCAGTAAGGGGGCGAATCCTTCCGGGGCGGAAGTGGTTAAAGTTCATGTGCGTGTAAAGGCAGGTGTCGCAATACTTTTGACAATATAGTGTATATTTTAATTGCGAATCGAAATGCTTTCTTATAGTTCTACTTTAAAAACACAATGAGTTTAAGGGATTGTGACCAGCTTCTATTCCCAGCTTGACACATGGTTTGTCAGGCCTGGTTTAGGTTTGTTATTGCATTCAAGCCTATAAAAAGTCCAATAAGAACTCATTTGCCACTGTACAAGTGGTTGATGAATTCTTTACAGTAGGATCATGTTTAAAAAGCCTTGCAGGAAAGAAAAGTAAAAGCATGTATAAAATGTAGCGTAACACAGCTGTATGATGCGGATTATAAAACATCCAGTTTTCTTTTTGTGATTACACACAACTTTACAGTGTAGATTTATGCTGCAGTAATGCACGCTCATTATATTTTAGCTGGCATGACAGTGACATTTTATAGCTAAAGCACTTAAGCCTTGGCCTATCATGGGAATGCCAGTTAAAAATATGGTGATGTGTTTATCAAAGGCAAGTTCGAGCAGTCTACTGTAAAACCGCTATCACCATTTTATTTCCTAAAAAACCTGAGGGAGAAAGTAACACTCATTTATTTTACTTTTTTTGCTGGCCATTAGTTGCAAAATTATTGGTGTCAGCAATTTATTTGACGTTAAGGGGGTCAATAATTGTAAAATCACTGGAGTGCAGTAATGTCCTAAAGCAAATAAGCAACATAAAATGATTTCACAGAATATAGACTATTTTTCCTCAACGACTACAAATTTTCTGCTTTCCATACAGTTTTGCTAAATGTTTACAACTTATATTGTTAAAAGCATATCAGTTTATTAAGCAACTTCTAGGGAAGCAGTTGGCCTTGTTTTTCCCAGTGATGCTAAAGCAGACTGTGTAGCTGCAGGCCGGCCTGGTAGGGTTCAGTGCTAGAACTGCCAGCAGGGTTCCAGTGTTCAGCCCAAGAGACCAATTGACTAGATCCTGAATTTTAAATGCTGCTACAGAATTCTCTTTGGGAGAGAAGACTTAGGAAATAAATCCTCTGGTCTGCAAGGAACAGAAGATGTAATGTTCCCAAGATGCTCTTCTCAAGTATAGGCAGAGACACTTAACTGCAGCTTAACGTGTTACTTTGGTGAGGTTATAGCAGATCTCCAATTTTATTTATAATCTTTATTTTATTGATTTTCACATTTTAAATAACCTTAAAAAAAAAAAAAATTGAAAAACAATTAAATACATTGATACATCAGCACATTACAAATTGACAATTCTGTTTTTACATAAAAAAAAATAAAAATACCCAACTCAGTAACCATAAAATATAGGTCCATTAGCCAGGCTATAAGGCCACGGGCCATTACAAATAAAAAAATAACCATAATCAATACATGTTGACAGCAAAGGCTGAGACATATATTCAAATTGGCCATATAGTAAAATGTAACCCAGAAGTAAATAAACAAAACAAAAAAAAAGGAGAAAAAGAAAGTAAGGAGGAAAAAAATACTTAAATTAAGTCCAGATTCTGTTTAAAAGTCCCTCCAAGGATGACTAGGAGAGCATGAAAAAAAAAGGAAAAAAATTGAGCATGGGGGCAGAGACATACCGCCCTCACTTCTCATAAATATTGTAAAAATGTAGTAGAGGTTCGAAAATGATCCTATTGCAACCACTCTGCTGGGGATCCTTCCAAAAGTCTCTCTTCAGCATGAATCATCTGTTCCATTGATCGAATCATGTTCATCTCACACCTATTCCACCATTGAAGGACAGTCCTGCTTATAGATTTAATAGCCCCTGGAATGATTGATAACAAAGTAACATTGAATATCTGGAGAGAAGAGTCTTTCATTTTATGATGGATACAAAGTATCTTTAACCAGAATGGCAATACGAGCGGGCAATAATGGCAAATATGAGACATAATATCCTGTGCATTTAGGCAGATCTCTAATATTAAATTAATTAAAAATAAATTCCCCAGCATTTGAAAAGTAAAAATGCACCTCCTGAAGTCTGCAGGATAATTCTGCAGACACCAGGGCAATTCCCTGTAGTATGGAAGACCAGGAAGAAGACTCAAGGGTGTCATGTGGCCATCCAGAACACTGCAGGAAAAATACTGTTGTGCTTTATGACCTGTTAGGAAAAATGTGCATGAAGACTAAATGTAAAACTAGTTCTTCTTTAAAATGTATGTATAGCCTAACAATAAACTTTGTAATGTAATTTGCTTCCCTTTGGTCTGTTTGGTCAGAGACAATAATTCACACAGACAGGTGCAATGGAACTTGTATTTAAGTAATGCATCAACAGTTCACAACAAGCTCTGTGGGAAAGCCACCCAGCCAGGCACGCTCAGAGTTCAGTAGCGTGACAGTAGCTTCTAGCAGGAATGACAGAGGGGACCGAATGCAGCCTGGCTCTCTGGTCCCAATCGGGAGTCAGTTCAGAGAGAAGAGGCACTACACTTACCCTTCTCGATAGGAGTCTTTGCCTAGCGCTATTACTGTACCTCACAAATGGGATATGTGTCCCTACTCTGTCCACTCGCCTAAGCGTGCCAAAACTGGGGAGCTAGGGCCTTAAGCAGGTTCTGCCTGACCCAAGATGGCTGCTTGAGTCACCTGGGGTGGTAGCATCCAATAGGTTAGATTCCCCCAGTGACCCAGGAACCTTGTTTCTCCTGACCTCCTCTCCAGAAACAATGCTGCTGCAGCTGAGCTCCCCCTTCTGTGGAACTGCAACAGCCACCATTTTTTTCTACAGGGCCTTTGCTTTCAGAAAATATATATTGTTTGGGGGGTTCTTAGTATGTATATAGTAAAAAAAATGATGATTTTACATTTTAAGTGAGAAGTGTTAAAATTGGCTTGGGCAGAAAGTGGTTAAAGAATGTTTAAGGGGGTTGGGACAAAAGTGCTTTAAAGGAGTTGTAAAGTCTCAAGGTTTTTCACCTTAATGCATTCTATGCATTAAGGTGAAAAACATTCTGTGCTGTATACCCCCCCCCTTTTCCTTACCTGAACCCGAACGTTTCAGTGATGAGCAAAGACAGCAGATCCAGCCGCTGTCTTTGCTCCTGCTGCTGTCAATCAAATCCAGTGACACGGGAGCCAGGGGGTGGGGCCGAATCCTGCTGTCTGTGTCAATGGACGCAGCAGCAGAACTTAGAAGCGTGTCGGCATGAGTGCCCTCATGTAATGCGGCTCTTCGTGGGGGCACTCGATGAAGAGGAGGAGCCAGGAGCACCGCCGGGGGACCCCAGAAAAGGAGAATCTGGGTCGCTCTGTGTAAAACCCTTGCACAGAGCAGGTAAGTATGACATGTTTGTTTTAAAAAAAAAAAAAAAAAAAACGAACCTTTACAATCACTTTAATAAAAGGAAAAACTGAAACAAGAATATTTAGAGAGCTATTTAAATATGCCTTCATTCAAATCAGTTTTTGTTTGCATCTACCCCAGCCATATCTGCAAGATTTTGCACTTAGGAACTCATTGGTTGGTGAAACTGGGTTAGGGCTTTGACCATTTCGCTCTGTTACTGACACAAAGTCAATAGATTGTTAAATGATTTATTTTTAGTTTAGCTGCTGGTCTGGAAATCATTGGAAGTTTAATTTTCTGCAATTTAAAAAAAAAAATGGTGGGAATGATAGCAGCATAACCTGCAACAATGTACTGTGTGTCATTTTTCAGATGACATCAAAATGTTCACATGAAAGAGGCTCCTGACAGCACAAAGACTCAGATGCTCTAAATCTTTCTTTCTCTGAAGGAGGTGATATTTCAGTCTGTGACCTTTCTTGGGCTTACAAACTGTGCTACAAACTTCCACCAAAATGAATGAAAAAACCCATAAATAACCCTACCCCTCAATTATATATACCTTAGTTCCAGTCAGATATCCAGCAAAAAACGGATTGCTTCATCGCTGCTAGCTGTAAATGAAAAACACAAAAAATACCAGGCATATGGGTTGATGAAGGAACAGCATATCATGTTCCCAACATGAACATACAACCCCCATATGCCCTCCAACACCAGATGGGCACCATCTCAACATTCCAGGTAGCAAGCAATTCAGCTGCAAGTTTGAAAATTACTTACTAACCTATTGCTAGACTTGCCAGGCTTCACAAGTTTGTTGCACAATTCCAGCAAGTCCACATTGCATGACTCTAGAGCAGTGGTTCTTAACCTCAGTCCTCATTACCCCCCACCAGGCCATGTTTGCAGGCTTTCCTTTTTTCTTGCACAGGTGCTTTATATCTAAGTCAATGGCTTGGTATTTTGGACAGCTATTTTATCTAAGGGAAATTCCCAAAACATGGCCTGGTGGGGGGTAATGAGGACTGAGGTTAAGAACCACTGCTCTAGAGCAACATTTTTTGCAAACAATCTTCAAGTTGTGGTTCAGTTATGTTGTGCAATAGTCCTCCCACCACAGGGGTCACTGTGGCTGAATTTTCATGATGTAGACTTGCAGAGCTCTTGCTGTAGACTCACCACTGCAACTTTGCTCTTGCTAGAGACTTGCCACGCAAATTTGCTACAAATTGGAAAAGTGTCAACTAGAACTATTGCTTAAATCAAGTATCAAGGGGGATGTGTCTTTGTCTATATGTCTAAAATCACATCTAAACCATGAGATCCTTGCACTTGTCCATTTTGCACTATGGAAGATTTAAGAAAGGTTAAAGACTGAATAGTTGCTCACAAGAGGAAAATACACATCGTTTCACTAGGAACATTTTAAGTGTAGTTTGTATTTGGTATACCTCCCTTCTTTATAACTTGAGAAAGAAGGACACACCAAAAAAGATGACATGCTGTGCGCTGCAGAAAAGTGGGAATATTTTGTATGCGAATTAGGGCTCATCCATGCAGCTAATTAGGACTGTACACCACCAAGATCAGCGCATTCCTGAGGGTGGTATGGCCAGGTATATCACTTGTAGCTCAATAACTGAGGAGTATTTTGTGGGTAGAAGGACAACAGCACACGTGTGACAAGCTGAGACTGTCCACAGCTGTCTGCAGCTATTCACTTATAAATGCACATAGAGGGATTACTTGCTGTTGGCGATGAATGTGTGCCCCTAGTTGCTGACAGTTTGCGATAAGGAGAGCACATATTTTCCTAACTGCAGGTAATGGCTCCATGTTATTACATGTGAACAATTCCAGGAAGCCTCAATCAGTGTCAGCCTGTCTTTGATTGGAAACACCCATTTGTGCCCACTGCAGAAACACACTGACATGAGTCCTAACATGAGTATGGACCTAATTGGCCATGAGCCCTTAAAGGGCATAGTTAGATCCTATTAGCTGTACACACTCCATACATTTGCTGTTGTCCTTGTATCCAAAAAATACTCCTAAGTTACTGTGCTACAAGTGACAGTCTTCTAGATGCACATACACCTCAGCACTTTTAAAAATGGAACTCTTCCATCACATATGCTTTTCTGCATACAGATTATCAACAGATACAGTTTATGAACCTACCTTAAAGCAGTTGTAAATTACGAAATTACATCACTCCTGCACATGTGCATTGGAGCCGCCGTTCATGCCACAGGGCTCAGAAGGAATGGCATGGGTGGCCATTGCCATCTCCCGGGTGACTCCTCTGGAGAACTCCTGGATGTGCTGACCTGCTCCTGTTGTCCTCTCCTTGCTCCCGTGTCTCCAGGAAGGATTTCCTCTATGTGTTGTAGAGGGTCCCTCCAGCACCCGAGCCCCAGGCCCAGGGTCACCCCACCCCCAGGCTAGGGGGCACCCTCAAGGGCCACGGACAGCCTCCTCAGAAATCCTTCTCCATCTTCCACCCGACTGCCACTGCTGGCATCACCCATGCGCTATTATGAAGTACCTGCCCCCTGCCAGACCATTTTGCTGGGGATTGGCTGGTGCCCTCATCAATACTCCAAGAAGCTCCTCCTAGACTCCACCCTCTACTTCTGGAAGCTTCTCCAAGGTTCCAGAGAGCAGGGGGGTTACCAGATGTGCTGCTTGCTGTGTCATCCAGTCTCCTTGCGTCACTCATCCCTAACCCAGATTCAACCAAGGCCTGGCTCTCTCTTTTTCTACGCTAACAACTATATACACTAGCACTCACTAGAGGGTGCTACACAAATACAAAAAAGTATGTATTTATACAGTTATCTACATTGTATTAATCTGTTTTACATATAAAAAGAGATATTGAAAATATTGATATCATATTGTAGATCGCTGGGTTCTAGTTCAGGTTTAGAAGTATTACTCTCCAGTGAAGAAGCTGCAGGAGCAGAACAGGTAGGTATGCAAACAAAAGACTGGTGGATAAATAAACCATTTAGGACAAAGTGACAAGGTATGTGGTATAAAGCCCATCCAAATTGTACCGCTGCTCCTTCTGTGGCTAGTGCTTCAGGGTATGGCAGATCATGTAACCTCCACCATTAATGCAGTGTTTGGGCCTAGCAACCCAACCAATTGCTAGGCCAAAACATTGTTACATGGTGGAGAAGATGATATCACTTCTTTCTCCAAGCTCTGACACCATGCTAAAACAGAGATTTTATTGGCAGCTAGAGATAGAGAAATAGAGAATAAAGATGAAGAAAGGAGCAGCAGTTGAGGGCTGGAGATGGGTAAGTAAAAGGTGGTTAGGTGGTGGAATTACCTATCCTTTCCAATCTGCAGCTCTATATTTTCTGTAAAGTACAATGCAATATGGCTACCTGGAGGTGTTCTGTACACAGAATGTGTACAGAACGCCCCCCAGAAACATAAATTCCTGCTTGTGTGATTGGCTCACAGATTTTCCCAGATGTCTACACTAAGGCCCCTTTCACACTGGGGCAGGAGCCACGGCGACGGTAAAGCAGCGCTATATTTAGCGCTGCTTTACCGTCATTTTTGCCGCAGTATTCGGCCGCTCGCGGGGCGGTTTTACCCCCGCGAGCGGCCGAAAAAGGGTTAGCGCTTTGCAGCGGTATTGCCGCGGTATTACCGGTATTACCGCGGTGTCCCATTAAAATCAATGGGTAGGAGCGGCATAGGAGCGGTGAATACACCGCTCCTATACCGCTCCAAAGATGCTGCTAGCAGGACTTTTTTTACGTCCTGCTAGCGCACCGCTCCAGTGTGAAAGCCCGCCGGCTTTCACACTGGAGTGAATGGGGCCGGTTTCTTCAGGCGGTGTACAGGCGCTATTTTTAGCCCTGTACCGCCTGAAAACCGCCCCAGTGTGAAAGGGGCCTAAGATACAAGTCAGATTTTTGGCATCCCCTACAGCAAATATTTAGTTTTTGGTAGGATACTCCCAATAGCAAAAAATAACATCTAAAGGGATGCAGACCCTGCAATTTTCTTCATTAGAGCCCTGATTCTGCAGCAGTTGGTTGATAATTATGAAACCACTCCCATTAGACTCACTTAGCACAGGGGCACAGAGGAACAAACTGTGATTTCTTCAGAATAACAAAAAGTAGGAATCTGCAACAAAGTTTGTTAAAAACCTTGTATTGTACATAGATCACCCAGAGGGAAAAAAAAATGTTCTCAACAAAAGTGGAGTTACGCTTTAACCACTTAAGCCCTGGACCATTTGGCTGGCCAAAGACCAGAGCACATTTTGCGATTTGGCACTGCGTCGCTTTAACTGACAATTGCGCGTTCGTGCGACGTGGCTCCCAAACAAAATTGAAATCCTTTTTTTTCCACAAATAGAGCTTCATTTGGTGGTATTTGATCACCTCGGCGGTTTTTATTTTTTGCGTTATAATCAAAAATAGAGCGACAATTTAAAAAAACGCATTATTTTTTTTTTTTGCTATAATAAATATCCCCAAAAAATATATATAAAAAAACTATTTTTTTCCTTTTCCTTGCCGATACGTATTCTTTTACATATTTTTGGTAAAGAAAAATCGCAATAAGCGTTTATTGATTGGTTTGCGCAAAAGTTATAGCGTCTACAAAATAGGGGATAGTTTTATGGCATTTTTATTAATACTGCACATAAATAGCCACCACCATAGTTCTACCCGTGTGTCAAATCGCATTGTGCGTCTTCACGCATATAATATGCAAAAAATCGCACATGAAACCTGTGAGACACAAATAAATGAACAATGTAAATAAAATAAAACAAAATAAAATGAAACACCGCAAAATTATCCAGAGATTTAATCATCCATTACTGTTCAAAGGAACAGATACAAATCAAAGTCAGAATGTAACCCCTTCGGCTGAAGAGTGTCAAGTCGATGTATCCAGCTGTTCCCTTTTACCTCCCCGTCAATTTCTAGGAATGCCATCTATTACCATAAATCTGAGTTGCGACACTGTATGTATAAATACACACACACACACACACTATATTACCAAAAGTATTGGGACACCCACATGAACTTGGCATCCCAGTCTTCGTCCGTAGGGTTCAATATTGAGTAAGCCCACTCTTTGCAGCTATAACAGCTGAAACTCTCTTGGTTTAGGAGTGTCTATGGGAATGTTTGACCATTCTTCCAGAAGCGCATTTGTGAGGTCAGGCACTGATTTTGGATGAGAAAGCCTGGCTCGCAGTCTCCGCACTAATTAATCCTAAAGGTAATCTATCTGATTGAAGTCAGGACTCAGGCCAGTCAAGTTCCTCCACCCCAAACTCGCTCATCCATGTCTTTATGGACCTTGCTTTGTGCACTGGTCCTTACCATTTGGTGGAGGGGGAATTCTGGAGTGTTGTTATTTTTCAGGGGTTAGGCTTGGCTCCTTAGTTAGAGTGAAGGGAACTATTATGCCACTTACAAACGATCGGAATTTCCGACAACCAAACAGTGGATTTATTTCCAAAGGTTGTTGGCTCAAACTTGTCTTGCACACACACGGTCGCACAAATGTTGTCGGAAATTCAGATCGCCAAGAACGTGGTGATGTAAAACACGTATGACGAGCCGAGAAAAATTAAGTTCAATAGTGCAGCTCTTCTGCTTGATTCAGAGCATGCGTGGAATTTTGTGCGTCGGAATTGCCTACACACGCTCGGAATTTACGACAACAGATTTTGTTGTTGGAAAATTTGAGATCCATCTCTCAAACATCTGTTGTTGGAAATTCCAACAGCAAAGCATGTCGAATTCCGACAACAAGCTCACATCGAAATTTTTGTCTGAAATTCCAATCGTGTGAATTGTAAGACTACAATTTCATGCTCTCATGCACCTACTCAAGGTCCATAAAACATTACAGTGGGGGAAATAATTATTTAGACAACGCAGGATTTTGTATTTTAAAGATAGAGCAGAATATACAAAAAAATAAAAGGGGTTGATACAAATGTTTATTTGACTTGCAGTTCAATGAGTATTAGTATTTTAAATGATAGTACTGGACAGAATATCAACTGTCAAAAACCTATGTTATAAAACGGAGACATGATACATCCGATGTCCGATCCGCCAAATTAGACGTATGGCAGTTCGGAATGAGAGTAAAATTCCGTTTTTGATCTCTCCCCAAAGCCCCTCCCCGCTCAGTGAGCGGAGAGAGGCTTGTCATCCGCCGGCTCAGCGGAGATCAACGGACAGATCCCCCGCTGAGCCGGCGGACAGAGGCGGGCTCCGTGCAAGCGGAGTCCGCCTCGTCTGAAAGGGGCCTAAGACATTTCTTGCAGTTAGCGACCAGGTTTGTACACATCTCAGGAGGGATTTTGGTCCACTTTTCTTTACAGATCTTCTCTAAATCCTTAAGGTTTCTTGGCTGTCGCTAGTCAACTCGAAGTTTCAGCTCCTTATATAAATTTTCTATAGGATTGAGTTATGGAGACTGGCTAGGCCACCCCATGACCTTAATGTGCTTCTTCTTGAGCCAACCCATTTGTTGCATTGGCGGTATGTTTTCGGTCATTGTCATGCTGAAAGACCCATCCATGACCCATCTTCAGAGTTCTGGCTAAGGAATGAAGGTTTTCATCCAAGACTTTACAATTCATGACCCCATCCATTGGCCCCTCAATGTGGCAAAGTCGGTCTGTACCTTTAGCAAAGAAACACCCCCAAAGCATAATGTTTCCACCTCCGTGACTGTAGGGATGGTGTTCTTATGGTCACGGTCAGCATTTTTCTTCCTCCAAACAAGGTGAGTCCCCCTCCTTAAAAAGGCACATGTACAGCCATGCCAATGAACATCTAAATGATTCAGAGAAGGATTGGGGGAAAGTGCTGTGGTCAGATGAGACCAAAATTGAGCTCTTTGACATTAACTCGACTCGCCATGTTTGGAGGAAGAAACATTCTGACTATATTCCTAAGAACCCCATCCCTACAGTCAAGCATGGAGGTGGAAACATGATGCTTTGGGACTGTTTCTCTGCTAAAGGTAAAGGCCCACTTTGCTGCATTGAGGGGCCAATGGATGGGGTAATGTATTGTAAAATCTACAGGGGATCAAATAACTATTTTCCCCACTGTATGAGTGAGTTTGGGGTGAGGAACTTGACTGGCCTGCACAAAGTTCTGACCTCAACCCGATAGAACACCTTTGGGATGAATTAGAGTGGAGACTGCGAGAGAGGCCTTCTCGTTCACATCAGTCCCTAACCTCACAAATGGGCTTCTGGAAGAAAGGATGAACATTCCCATAGACACACTCCTAAACCTTGTGGACAGCCTTCCCAGAAGAATTGAAGCTGTTAAAGCTGCAAAGGGTGGGCCAACTCAATATTGAACTCTGATCAGCCTAGCTCTGAGGAAGGGGGTGTGCCCCGAAACGCATCAGCTTTACCCCGTGTTGTGTTCACACACTGTGTGTGTTTCTATAGCTTATTGTTAGTACCCACTTTTTATGTTTTTTTATTAATTAAATTTTCATTGGTAATGCACTTGGTATGCGCGCCTTCCATTTTGTCTTTTTCGTAGTTCCCCTCTTAGATTACATCTACATACACCCATCTGCTCACCTTTACACCACACAGCCCACTTCTCTGGTTACATCTGCATGCTTTAATCTACTCACCTTTGCATTTTGACCCCCTGCTCCTCTGTGCACTCAAATGGTTAATTCTTCTTCCCTCTGCTCACCTCTGCTGCAGCACCATTTAACTGCTGCACCTTATAGCGTTCTCAGTGGTAGGAGTGGCAGGCAGGACTCCCAATCCTGGTGCTGACTGTGTACATCCCCTGGACAGCATTCAGGAAGTGAACTGCAGGGGGAGAGGGAATCATATGAATAAATATGTAATTTACATATTATTGATGCAATATTAACATATAAATTGAATTCATATGTAAATATCGCATAATTCATATGTAAATTCCCTGATTCAATTGTACACACTGCAACATGGCAGGGTCGGGTAGATGTAGTGACATTCTGAGTCATCATGCTATGATGCTGTAATTTCGGGGCAAAGCCAGGGACTTTGTCTGCAAGGAACAGGTGACTAAAAAGCGGTACTGTCCCACCAATTCAGGGACTGTTGGCAAGTATGCAGTTGGATGATGGAAGTTGGCAAAGCTTCACTTCCTTCATAAAGCTCTGGGGAAAATTCCCATGCAAAGAGCAACTTCCCTTGCAAAGTGAACAGTCTATTTGCATTTAGTAAATCAGCTCAAATCAAGGAATCCACATAATAGCAGGCAACAATGGAGTTAACCACAGACTGCAATATACTGCATATAATACATTACAGTAAATCTGCACTATTATTCATTAAGAATCAAGAATCAAGATTGCGATTCTTTCTCTCTCACGATCTTAACAAAGCATTTTCCCAATTCTATGCAGAGTTCTCTGCTCAAGCCGACAGTTGTCAAAAAAAAAAAGGCAGTCTGCCAAGTTTCACAACATTCCTCAGCCACTGAGCTAAATATAAACATGTTTTGTTCTTTAGATCAAAGGAATGAACTTCAATCTGTAAATTAGGGAAGTTTAACCACTTAAAGACTAAACATTTTTTTGACACTTGTTGGTCACGTTAAAATCATTATTTTTTGCTAGAAAATTACTTAGAACACCCAAACATTATATATATTGTTTTTAGCAGAGACCCTAGAAAATAAAATGGTGGTCATTGCAATATTTTATGTGTTTATTTGCGCAGCGGTCTTTCAAATGCAATTTTTTGGAAAAAAATACACTTTAATGAATAAAAAAAAACTGAAACAGTAATGTTAGCCCACTTTTTTTGTATAATGTGAACAATTATGTTATGCTGCGAGAATCATGAGAGAATCATGATCTTTATTCTAAGCAAAAAAATTGTGATTCTCATTTTTCCCAGAATCGTGCAGCTCTACATTAGGTGAGTTTTTTTCTCTTCACGTGAAAAGTGCCATGGACATAGGTTACAGTAACATAATTTGGAGGGGTAGTTCCTTTTTACTTTATTTTGCTTTATGCTACAGGTACACAAACACACCCCAAACCCCCATTTATGCTGATCATCGACCCTTTAAATACTGCATCAAATTAGATCTAAACCTTAATTGGATGACATTTAGGGGTGGATTTACTAAAACAAATAGACTGTGTACTTCATAAGTTGCACTTATTTTCCCCAGTGCTTAGGTAATGTGGTGAAGGTTCACTTTGTAAAGAATAACCAATCAGGTGCAAGGAAAATGAAAAATCTGCATTTGTGCTTGCACATAATTGGATGATGGAAATCAACAGAGCATTCACTAAACTCTGGGGAAAATGAGTGTGAATGTACTTGAACAGTTTATTTGCCTTTAAAACTAGGGCTGTTGCTGATTAAAATTTTCGTGTTCGATTAATCGTTTTTTTTTTTAAACGACTAATTTCAATTAATTATAATGCACATACAGAGCCAACTACTTTTAGATGATCTCCTTGCATTGCAACTCTGCATTAGTCAGTGGTAAATGTGGTATACACTATATATAATCACCCGACACTAGTTCGTTTCTACAATCTATGACTTAACTTCACAGTTCACACAAATACGTTTTAAATTCAAACTGTAGCACTGACGTAAGTAATTTTTTTTCCACAGTAGCGTGACAATCCCTCCACCTACAGTCGAACTAATCACTCTCACCTTATGGCATAGACCCCTGTGCAAACAGGTGGTCATGCAAGCGGGTATCAAAAGGGTTAACATGGACCATAAACTTCTCTCACATCTCCTTAGATCTCAGCAAGGACGCCAGGTCATGGGTAGAAAGAAAAGATCTAAGTGCTCACTGCTTAAGTCTAAGTTTTTAACTACTCACATAAAGATAATAAAAACACAGCATGTAAAGCCGACAATCGTCTTAGTTCCGTAGAGCAGCAGCAGGTTACGTCATGCGTAGCTCCTCCTCCGTACGCGTTATGTTCAATCAGAACTTCAACGTCACCGGACTCCTCCCCCCTTCCCTTCGTTAGCAGACGGAGGCACTTGGGGAAGGGGGGAGGAGTCTGGTGACGTCTATGTCCGTGATGTCACCGGATCTCCAACGGAACTCCCTGAAGACTCGGAAGCCGGCGGAGAGAGGTGGGTACTGATCAAAAAGAATTTTGATTGATCAAAAAAATGTACGATTAATCAAAGAATTCATCGTTAATTTCCGCAGCACTATTTAATACATAAAAATATATATAATATATATAAATATATATATATATATGTGGACCATACCTATTCATTGTGGGTCAGTATGACTGTTTGTATTTTCCATAAAGGGTACATGTGGTAGAGTGACAGTACAGGTGCACAGTGGGGAGACGGTTGTCACTTCCTTACAGAAATTGCCTGATCAAGGCTCTTCATAGCAGGTTCATCAGCAATTCTTTTAATAAAAAAGCTGCATTATTAAAAATATTTTAAACCATTTTATAAATTACATTATTATGTTAAAGCTTATTTTACATTATATTGACTATATTATAGTCTGTTGGATGGCACGCTATTCACTGCAGACAAAACTTTCCCTTACGTCTGTGTTCTCCAAGAATAATGACATAGTAAAACTATATTAAAAACATTATTTTTTATCCATAGACTAGGTGAGAAGGTCAGCCTAAAGCAAGCACATTTAGCAAGTTATAAAAAACCCTAAAACCACATATCCTTTGGATGTTGATTATCTACAAGAGTATAATAAAATTGTAAAAGTTTAACATGTTGTCATGAAAAATTTAGGAAACTACACAATATTCTGTATGCATAACTCGACAACCAAAGAGAAGTTTAGTAATCTGTTCAAAGTTAGAAAAAAGCCAGAAAGTCAACATCAAGTTCAACAAAGGTAAAGTCCAGTACTTGGTGAAAGAAACGAAACACATAACATCATAATGTTGCATGGCTTGAAGCATGCTACTTAAAAAAGAACATTCAGAGTCAATAGGAATAAGATTGGGTCAGAAAGCCAGGCTTACAGAAGTACCTTTGTTAAGCTTTTTTTTTGACCTGTCAAAACCAAATGGAAATACAAGCAGTTACATCAATAGTTGTCTTGCTAGAAGGAAAACCTTATGTACCCATGGCCTTGTCATATGTCGAACAAAAGTGTGTGCAGATCAAAAAAATAACTGGATTTCTTCACTTTATCTCAGTTGCCAGATCCATTATGTCAGAGGATAACATTATAATCCCAAAATGTTCTAAATCTGAAGTGTTTCCTACAGCTCATTAAGGCATCCAGTGTACCAAAATCAGATTTAGTGGCCTGAAACAAACAATAGGTTAGAGGAAAATGAAAACATAAAAAAACTGCATAATCTATCAAAAACAGGGCCAACCAAACAAAAAGAAATTGTGTTGCCTTACCTGAACTTCCATGGTACAATTTAGTCATGGGTATCTTTGATTTAAGATGACAAGGATACTTTTGTTATTACTGTCTATGATTACAGGTAACAATCACAGATTACAGGATAAAACATCATTCTGGTACAAAAAGGGAGATATTTCTGGCCAAAATGCTTTCCTCCAGCAGAGATATGTACTTTTCATCCCCCTGGAGAATTCATCTGGTTCACTCTAGACCTAGATACCTTTATTGTAACAGACAATATGGTAACATAGCTGATTTCAAAAGCACATTTTGAATTGAGTGATGTCTCCTAAAGAGAATTCCAGGTCTTAAGGAGCAGTGATTTCTATAACTGTCACCACTAGACTATAAATTGAACATCCATTCCAAATCTGGCTGATTCAGAACCATAGGATATCTGTCATAACATATAGGCTGATTCAGAGATGAAACAATGTACCACTTCTTTATTGTTTTAAAAATTGCAATAAGCGTATATTGATTGGTTTACGCAAAAGTTATAGTGTCTACAAACTATGGGAAATATTTATGGCATTTTTATGATTGTTTTTTTTTTCTAGTAATGGTGGTGATCTGCGATTTCTAGTGGTATTGCGACGGCCAGACTTTTGACACATTTTTGGGGACCGTTGACATTTATACAGCGATTAGAGCTATAAAAATGCACTGCTTACTGTGTAAATGTCACTGGCAGGGAAGGGGTTAACACGAGGGGGCGATCAAGGGGTTAAATGTATGTTCCATCAGTGTGTTCTAACTGTATGGGGATAGGACTGAGTAGGAGAGGAGACATATCGCTGTTGCTACATACTAGGAACAAAGGTCAGAGGAGAGGAGTCTCCTCTCCTCTGACAGCACAGGGATTGCTTTACACACACAAATCCCAGTGCTAGCACTCGGGCACGCGATCGCGACCACCGGCCACACGCATCGGGTTCCTCACCGTACAGCAGGTGCACACACACGCCTCTGTCGGCACGCGCACCATCTGGTGGCCGAAAATGGGAAGGACGTACCCATACTGGATTTTGCCCAGGAGAGCCATTCTGCCGCAGTATATCTGTGTGGGCCTGTCGGGAACCGGTTAAATAAGGAATTATAGAAAAACATTCTCCACTAAGAGAAGCTGCCCATCGGGGACCTCCAGGTGTTTGGGAGGGCATCTACAAATTTTGATTTTAGTTTGCAGGTCCCTGGTCAGGTTCTTATGTTCCACCGCTGCAAAAAAAGCAATGTAAGAATTGGTGGAGACTTATACTGTACAGTTCATTCCAAAAAATTAACACATCTCATAAGGATTTATTATTTGATAACAGTTTTTGTGCTGCGTTTTCAATCTTTCGAGAGATAGTACAGTTACAATGCAATAAAATACAAGAGGGTTAAGAGGGCCCTGTTCATAAGAGTTTACAAACTAATAGGATGGTAAAAAAGTTTATAACTGTGGATAAGCTGATGGAAATGATAAAAGTTCAGTTAGTTGGAGACATGATAGGCTCTCCTCAAGTGATGAGTTTTCAGGGATTGTCCAAAGGCAGCCAGAGCAGGAGATAGCTGAACAGATTTAGGTGGAGAGCTCCAAAGGATGGGAGAGGCTCTGGAGAAATCCTGGAGACGGGCATAGGATGAGAAGACAAGGGAGCTTGAGAGCAGGAGGTCTTTGAAGGAATGGAGAGGATGGTTTGAGTGATATTTGGAGACAAGATTAATGATGTAGCTCTGGGCAGAGTTGTGGATGGCTTTATATGTTGCTGTTAGTATTTTGAATTTAATTTGCTGGGCAATCGGAAGCTAGTAGGGATTGGCAATAGTAAGGTAGATGAATCTGTCAGCAGCATTTCTGATAGATTGAAGAGGGGCTAGCCTATGGAGAGGTAGGCCTATAAGAAAGGAGTTGCAATAGTCAAGGTGAGAGATAACAAGGGAGTGAATGAGTAGCTTGGTGGTTTCATTAGTTAAAAAGGGGCACACTTTAGAGATGTTATGAGGTGAAGTCTACAAGCTTTTGACACTGATTGAATTTGGGTCCTAAAGGGCGGGTCAGAGTTTAGGATTAAACCTAGTACCCTGGCATGAGGGGATGGACTGATAGTTGTAGTACTGATCTTGATGGAAAAGTCATGAAGGAAGGCATGAGCTGAGGGGGAAATATTATCAGCTATCATTTAAGGAAATAGTGTGACATTCATGCTGATATGTCCGTTAGTAAGTTAGTAAGGCGAGAGAAGACTGAACGAGTAAGGTGAGGAGTAGAGAGAAAGATTTGGGTGTCATCCGCGTAGAGAGGGTTTTTAAGGAAATAAAGGTTCTAGGAATGCCGGGACAGTTGCTGATGCTGATCCCTTTGGATCCAAATCTAAAGGATTTTTTGAAGGTGTATGGACTATCTCGGTATTTGGTAGTAAATCACAGAAAATTAATAAGGGAAAACGAGAGAGGGTGTTGAAAGCCTTGGTAGGTTGTCAAGTGGCCAAAAGAGGAGATTCACAAGGATAGACATGTGCACATTTCATTTTCATCCGAAAAATATATTTATTTAGTTACTCCCGAAATTCGTTTTTATTTATTTAGTTTTTTTTGTTAAAAATTGCATTTGTCCGAAAATCCAAATTAATTAAAGTCGAATCTGTCATTGAAGGCTTACGGTGTCTGTTGAATGTTCAAAAAAGATTTGACGGAGCAGCTAAACTGTACGATGCTGTATAGTTTAGCTGCTCTGTCTAATCTTTTTCGAACTTTCGACAGACACCATAAGCCAAAGATTCGATGTTTGTATGTTTTTCGCTGCTTTGTCGAATCTTTGTCGTAAAGGTTGAATGTATATTTATATTTATATATATACAGAAAATGGACTGGTGATAGTGATCACTGATAAGAAAGGTAACAAGATAGGGTATATAGAATCTCAATCTATAATATAGAATCTTTAATAATAAATCCCCCCCCCCCCCACAACATGGGCAGCCTCTGAGGCTATCACAACACTAGCAACAAACAAACCAGCTAAGATTGACTGTCTTCTGAAATGATTCAGTGTGTGTGTCTCTCTCTGCTAGCAATCGTAAGTGAAAGTACATTGGCTGTACGTGTGTACTGTTCTAGCTATTTTACTGCTCCTCCTCTTTGGTTACAATCAGCCAATAACATTTATCATCATCATTATTTTTATTTTACTTCCCCCACCCAATTCCAGCAGCGATCTTTTCTCTCTATGTCAAATATTTCCTCTCTATGTTGAATCGTTTCTCTCTATGTAAAATAATCTTGGACTAATAGAGTTAAGGTTAGACACATTCGACCACAGGTTTGATAGACACAGATTGTTATTGTCAGCGTCATGTCGAATCTCCTATCTATATCAAACTGTTGTCACAACGAAAACGAAAATAAAGCATTTGTTTATGTCGGATCTTTCGTTTTTCGGATTCTGCACTTTCGTTATCGTTTGTTAAAACGATAACTAAAATACCTGAAATTCAGACGAAAATGCATTCGGACGAAAACGAATGCACATGTCTA
The DNA here is from genome assembly GCA_028564925.1 of Lithobates sylvaticus. Classification (NCBI taxonomy): domain Eukaryota; kingdom Metazoa; phylum Chordata; class Amphibia; order Anura; family Ranidae; genus Lithobates; species Lithobates sylvaticus. The sequence continues at coordinate 95,304,001 of CM053030.1, read as the reverse complement.
CACAAGGAGAACAGAAGGGGTCCAAGAACAGAGCCTTGGGGAACCCCTACAGAAAGTAGAGTAGAGAGGAGAAACCAGAGTTCTAAATAATACTTAAAGAGCGCTGTGATAGATAGGAGGAGAACCAGGAAAGAGCTGAACCTTTGAGGCCAAGGGAGTGAAATTTATTGAGAAGAAGTGGGTGGTCAACAGTATCAAATGCTGCAGAAAGGTCGAGTATGGAGTAGGGACCATTGAGTTTAGTAGTTAGTAAACTGGTAGTGAGTTTTAGTAGGGCAATTTCTATGGAGTGCTGCAAGTGAAAGCCAGACTGTAAGGGATCAAGAAGGTTGTTTTCAGTGAGGTAGGAGCTCAGATGATGGAGGATTGGCTTTGCTTTCAAAATCCTTTCTGATTGTCCAGACACAGTGGTAGGTGGCTCCCCACTCTGACAGCACCGGAACACTCCTACACAGAGTTACACAGTCGGCATCCTCCCCAGGTCCCTTGAGGCTTCAGCTTCCCGCTGACACACAAAGCTTGTGGACTCTTCCACAGGGACAACCCGGCAGCTCTTCTGTGATGCAGGATATGGAAAGTACCTACCCTCACTAGCACTATATAAGGGCACCTTACACTGTCAACAATTTGTATTTTAATCAAATAAAATAATGCTGCACTAGGATTTGCCTTGCGCTTCTCTTCCTTTTTTGCTCAGATGTTGTAGACTAAATATTCTAGAAGTTTAGAGGTGAATGGGAGCAAGGAGATGGTTCTTAAGTTGTTCAGGTTGGTGAAGTCCAGTGAGGGCTTTTTAAGTATTGGAGGAGATCTGTGCATGCTTTAGAGGGGAAGGGAATGGTCCAGTAGATACGTAGAGATTAAAGATGTGAATGAGAGAGCATAGGATAGAAAAAGAGGGTGACAGAAGTAGTTGCAAAGCAACAATTGGTTAGGTGGACATCTAGGAAAAGTTTGGTAACATCTTCAGTAGTAGCCGGTTCAAAAGAACGAAGTGTGGACTGTGCTGTTAGAGATGTTGGGTAGGGAAGATATCAGTGGACAGTGGACGTGTCCTTATGTATTACATCAATCTTGTTTTTGAAGTGATTGGTAATCTCTTGGGCAGTGAGTGAGTTAGTGGGTAGAGGTGTTGAGGGATAAAGCAGAGAATTAAAGATAGAGAAGACCCGACACGGACTGGATGACAAGGTACTAATAAGAGTGACAAAGTAGGATTGCTTGGCAGCATAGAGGTGGAAATTTAATTTTAAGGAAGGCATATTTGCATGGGGTGAAGTCCTGCAGGGATTTCAGGAATTTCAGAGGAGAGAAAAGAGGGTAACCAGGCAGAGAAGTCATCAATAAAACGTCATACTGGTCCAGCAGGCCGATAAAGCACTACAATACTCAAAAAAATTGTAGAAAACAATTGAATACAGTGCGCCTCGAAAGAAGAGAGGGAGGGGAAGGAAGGACTTAAAAGATACTCAGTGGGGATAGAAGGATTCCAACTCCACCTCCTTTCCGTCCACTTGGTCTGGGTGAGTAAGTCCAGTGGAGGCCATCATGGGAAAGGGCAGCAGGGGAAGCTGAGTCAGAATTTTGATTCCAGGTTTCAATAATGCCAAGTATGCTAAAGCAATGGGAGATAAAAAAGTTTATGCACAGATGTAAGCTTATTACAGACAGAGCAGGCATTCCACAGGGCACATGAGATTATAGCACTTGTAGTGTGGAATTTTGAGAGATCTTCTTGATCCTATCCCCGTGCTGAGGTTAGTCATTTAATTCAGCTTTTCAGCATGTTAACAGTATTTTCTAATCATAATAAATAAAAAAAATATATAAAAATCAAACAGTTTACCACTTAGAGTGAGAACCATAGCATGATTATCTCCCAGAGTCCCATACATTTGTTAATGTTATGAATGTTTATGATAATAACTCATTCTTTGGCTTCATAAATATATTGGGAAGTTAACGTAGAAGTCCAGTCTATTCCTAACTAGGCTTAAACCTGCATCCACCTTCTCTCCAAACTCCATTTTTACTACTATGTGAAAGGAAGATGTGTATACTTACCTATTCTGAGAGTGCTCTAGTCTGGTCACATGATCAGCTGTTATTAGTGGCTTCAGGGCAGAAGAAGGGCAGCCGACAAAGGATGCACCATAGTAAGCCTATGGATGATGTCAGGGCCCAGGCTCTGCAACCGTTTTTGGCAATCTCCCCTCTTCACTGATGCCAGCTGCTGGGGAGATCGTGTGACCAGACCAGAGCGCCCTCAGGATAGGCACATATGGACATTTTTCCTTTACAGGGTACATAGTATAGGGGTCAGAAGGCGGATGGGTGCAGGCTTAAGCTTAGTTAGGAATAGGCTGGAGTTAAATAAATTAAATTATGTTTGGCTTGTTTATAAATACATTGTAGAATAAAGAGAAACAGTATCTATGTGAAAATGATGGTTCTATACCCAATGCCAGGGTCTTTTTTATTTTATCTGTGTGATGGTTGACAGATAAAAGACTCAAATAGTTACATTACCTGGGCATTGGGAATTGGAGTCAGAAAATGGAATGTAAGCAGCATATGAACTCTTCTTTTCTTGAACCATTCGTGGAACTGTAAACCCATCTATGTAGCACAGAATTTTAAAAAAGATGCAATTTTTCAGTGCTGAAGCACATATTGTATGGTTTGGGATTCACAAAGCATGGGCACCACATGCTTGCAGTTCTTTTTGCATTGAAAATACTATCCTATATACTATCCTATATACATAAAAAAGAAGAAACTTTTTGTTTTACTATACATACTGGCATACTGGTTTTGATATGCAAACTGGCAGAGAAGCAAATTTCCGATGTCGCTAAATAACATGGCTTGTATTTGCAACATAGTTAAGATGCCATAGTCTATTGCATTTGAATAGATTGTTTAAGTAGCTAGTGCACACCTAATGTGCACTTTTGAATTCATATGTGTGTATACGTGGTCGCAAGGGCTTTTCATTTTATATCATTTTAATATATTTTATTAAAGTGGTTCTAAAGGCTATTTTTTTTTTACCTTAATGCATTTCTGCATTAAGCTCATAAAGCTTTTAAAAGCTGCCTCCTCCAGTCCCTCTTAAATACTTACCTAAGGCTGATCTCAATTCAGTACTATGCCAGAGATCAGCAGTGCTACTATCGCTCTCTCTCTCATTATAAGCTTGGAGACAGCAGTGGGAGCCATTGGCTGTCAATCAAATCCAGTGTTGAGGGATCAGGGGGTGGGGCCAAGCCTAATTGTGTGTGTTGCATGGACAGACATAGCCTGGCTAGGGAGGGCGCCTGCACAAATGTCACCATAGCAAACAGCTTGCTATGTGGGCACTTGGAACTGGTGAGGAGCCTAGAGCTTTAATATGATATACTTTCCAATCTATTTACTAATGCTAGCAGCAGAAGGATTAAAAATCGTCAATTTTGTTCTGCTTTAACTTTATTGTTATTAAGCCTTCTTTGTAATACCATAGTGAAGGTGACATGTTCTCTTTAAGGAAATATTTGGGGTCCTCTATTGTCACCTTTGATGATGAGGGGAAATCTTCCAATGAAAACGCCTGTTCCTGTGACAACAGGAGACATTTCCTGCTGATTTGTAGAGATTTCCTCTTACTTCCTGTTGTCTCCTCATATAGGAGATCTTCCTAATGGACAGACAATGGTAGTGCAGTACTACCCCCGTGAGGGCCACTTAAAGATATGGCACCCTAATGGTTGCCCTGGCCTTGCAAGTCTCCTGACACGCTGGGTTCAGACAATTCAGCAAAGAAATATGGATGCAGACACAGATTAGTTCAAAATAAACCAAATAAGTTTTGCTTAGAGTTTTGCAGTAAATAGAATCAACAGCAAATGGATCAGATAAGAGAAATAAGGTTATTGTTATACTCTTTATATGAATGAACAAATGACTTGTCAGTAAAGTCCCTTGAGGAGCAAAAAACAGCAAGTATTAACTGATCAAGTTCTATGGCTGTAGGTCAGAAAAGGATAGGAGAATGACCAATCTGGAGTCAGACTACTCCCTTTAACCTCCTGACACCACAGCACCTTTAATGCAAACACTTTACACAGTTCAGCAAGTTGTATCTAAATTCGATGACCTTGGTTTCAATATAGAGTGAGTTCCTTGGTGATATGGGGCCAGATAGACGCCCAATGTTCCTGTCTCTTGTGTGTGTGTGTGTTGGGGGGGGGGGGGGGACACAAAGGAGGCCTTTACTTCATTCAAGTGTCTTCAATCTTCAGCTAGCTCAAGTGATGGGGCCCAAAGTAACTGTGATATAATGACATACAGTTGCACAATAGGTATTGTAAATGTCTCCTTATAAAGCTATAATGAAGAGGGCAAAGTAACTTTGTCTGCATGCAGTGTCCTTAGGTACAAAGAGGGTGGGTATATGCCCGCTCACCAGTCCAAGTGATGTCAAGCTTAAGAGGAATGGTGTGAAGATCCTGCAGCAGGCCTCTGCAGATACTGTGCTCAAGGGACTTGCATGACCCTGCACCTCCCAGCACTGCAGCTCAGCTGGATCTGAAATGCAGGTGATGTGAATGACCTCTGTCACCTGACCACCAGAACCTCCCGACAACAGGTGCATCCACACTCGCTCTCCGGAGGCTCTTCCCTGCTGCCTAGGCTGCAACACAGCCACGCTCTCCCCAACCATCTGGATCACTGCAGATAAAGGCTGTAGTACCAAGAGACAAACTCCTCCCCAACACAAGCTATTTATCACCTCTCCCAGCATTCTGTTCTCTTGCTCCAGCTGGCTGGGGCTTGTAGTCCACAACGATTCAGGTTCAATGTAAACTCAGCTTTCCAAACTACATATCCCATGTTCCTCCACTCAACCCTGCATTCAGGATGTGACAAGGCAGATCCCAGGCTTAGCACTAGAGGGAACAGCCTCACTGTGGCAGATGCTGTAGATTGTCCTCTGATAACATAGGCAGTTTTGCGAGCTCATGGCTACAATAGCAAAAAATCTTAACGTCTTTTAATATAACATTTTCTTATACAGAATCTGTCACAAGGATAAATAGCGATTCCCAGCCTGCATACCAGTTGAAACAGCAATGCTGTTAGTGAGCTAAGTTCTTTAGAACAAGTATGAGGCTGAACAGTCAGGTCATGGTATCTGCCATTAAAATCTTCTTAGACAGGAATTGTGCTTGATTGTTAGGCTTCCTTTAACCACTTGACCACTGGGCAGTTAAACCCCCTTCCTAACCAGACCAATTTTCAGCTTTCAGTGATCTCACACTTTGAATGACAATTACTCCGTCATACAACACTGTACCAAAATGAATTTTGTGTCCTTTTTTTCACACAAATAGAGCTTTCTTTTGGTGGTATTTAATCACCGCTGGGTTTTTTATTTTTTGCGCTATAAATCAAAAAATACAGATAATTCGGTAAAAAAAAAAAAAAAAATTCTTTGTTTCTATTAAAAATGATTGCAGAGTATTGGCGAGTATTGGCAGAGTATTGGCAAGTATTGGCAGAGTATTGGCGAGTATTGGCGAGTATTGGCAGAGTATTGGCAAGTATTGGCAGAGTATTACAGTGTTGCACAGTATTGGTAGAGTATTGCACAGTGGGGGCAGAGCATTGCACAGTGGTTGCAGAGCATTGCACAGTGGTGGCAGAGCATTGCACAGTGGTGGCAGAGCATTGCACAGTGGTGGCAGAGCATTGCACAGTGGTGGCAGAGTATTGCACAGTGGTGGCAGAGCATTGCACAGTGGTTGCAGAGCATTGCACAGTGGTGGCAGAGCATTGCACAGTGGTGGCAGAGCATTGCACAGTGGTGGCAGAGTATTGAACAGTGGTTTCAGAGCATTGCACAGTGGTGGCAGAGCATTGCACAATGGTGGCAGAGCATTGCACAGTGGTGGCAGAGCATTGCACAGTGGTGGCAGAGTATTGCACAGTGGTGGCAGAGCATTGCACAGTGGTTGCAGAGCATTGCACAGTGGTGGCAGAGCATTGCACAGTGGTGGCAGAGCATTGCACAGTGGTTGCAGAGTATTGCACAATGGTTGCAGAGCATTGCCCAGTGGTTGCAGAGCATTGCACAGTGGTGGCAGAGCATTGCACAGTGGTTGCAGAGCATTGCACAGTGGTTGCAGAGCATTGCACAGTGGTGGCAGAGTATTGCACAGTGGTGGCAGTGTATTGACCAGCGTTGTGGGCAATACACATCCAGCCCACAGCGCTGGTCCCGTCTCTCCCCCTCTCTGCTTCTCCCCTCTCTGTACCGATCGGTACAGAGAGGGGAGGGAGGAACCGGCGTCATGACGTGACGCCGGTTTGTGTACATGTGATCGCTCCGTCATTTGACAGAGCGATCACGTGGTAAACGGCCGCTATCAGCGGCTGTTTACCGTGATCCGTGATGCGCCGGGTCCTCGGGACCCGGCGGTCACGGATTTTCCCGAGTGCGCGCCCCAGGGGGCGCGCGGGAGCAAGTTTCTGGGAGGACGTCCGTAGGACGTCCACTTAGAACAAGCCGAACACGCTGTGGCCGTCTTTCGACTATAGCGCGGTCGGCATGTGGTTAAAGCCCAACTCCATAAAACTCCAGAAATGAGAAAAATATATACCTTTGCAGTGCCTCCTCCTCACCACATTGCAAGAGTTAAATGCTCTTTTTTTTATGGTGTAGAGCAGTGGTCTCCAAACTGCAGCCCGGGGGCCGGATGCAGCCCTTTGCCTGTTTTTATTTTTTTTAAATTATTTATTTTCATTTCACAAGAGTAGTTTTACAATTATAAAACATAAAGTTCATCTTCTCTTTCCATTTAACATTTTCCCTCTTTAACTCATATATCTATGAAATAATACATCTTTATATTTTCTGTCATTTATCTCTTTAAACATTCCACTGAGATAGAGAAAAAACATTGATTACCCTTTCTTGTACCCTTGTAATTTTTTTCTGTTACTTTACCAAACCATTGGGATCTAGTAGGAGAAATAGTATTTGTCCAAAGACTCAGTATACACGCCTTTGCGGCATTCAGCAGATGCCCTAAAAGTGAGTTTTTATATTTTCCAATAGATATCTGGGTATCATGTAACAAGTAAATTGCTGGGTTTTCGCCCAGAGACACTTCGGTAATTTCTTTAGGTATTTCCGCGACCATCTTCCAAAATTCTTTCACTCCGGGGCATTCCTAAAATATATGTATCATAGTACCCTCTGCACTCTGACATCGCCAGCAAGTATTTGCTAGTTGTGGATATATCCGATTTAAGACTGATGGTGTTCTGTACCATCTAGTCAATATTTTATATCCACCTTCTTGATATTTGGTTGCCCTCAAAGTCTTATGTGTGAGGCTACATATCTTAGTTTTCTGTGATTCTGAGAATGTTATCCCCAGATTTCTTTCCCTTGCCTTTATAAACGCTAACTCTTGTGGTGCTTTCAACTCTACCAATAGGGAGTACATAACTGACAATGCATGCACACTGGTTCCTCCTTCAGACATAACTGCTCGAATCTAGATGTTGTACGTACTTCTAATATTTGTGATCTTATTGATCGAAGAAAGGCCTTAAGCTGTAATCGCCTAAATGAATCAATTTCCCCTGAGAACTCTTGTTCACCCTCCTCCCCTGTCATCAAGCGGTTCTCTCTTACAAAGTCTTGCAACCTGCTGACTCCTCTTCGCCTTAAGTTCCTAAACTCGATGTCTACTAGACCTGGTTCAAAGCTTGGTATACCCAGGATTGGGATCATCGGACTTGGATACTTTGACACCTCCGTTTTCTTAAATATCTTTTTCATCGCACGGAGAGTCGCCCCTAGAGTGGGGTGTCTCTTCACCGGCTGAGGGATCTCAGTGTCCAAGATCCATGCTATCCCCTCCAAGGGTATACTAGTTACTGCTTGTTCCATTGCAGTCCATTGCAGTTCTTTACATGTTTTTATCCGGCCCTTAGGACATTATTCCCCCCACTGTCAGCAACAGTGGGGCATAGTTCCTTACACCAACAATGGGGCATTAGTCCTCTCACTGCACCATTTAAGGGGCACTTTTTCTCCCACTGACATTGGTGATGGGGCACTATTCCTCCCATTTATACCAATTATGGAGCACTATTCCTCCCACTGACAACAATGATAGGGCATTATTCTTCCCACTGACTTGAAACCAATGATGGGGCACTATTATTCCTCTCACTTCCAATGATGGTATTTTTTACTCCCACTGACACCAGGGCATTTTCTTCTCCCACTGGCCGCAGTCCAGCCCCCCCCCCCTAAAGTCTGAAGGGCAGTAAACTGGCCCTTTGTTTAGAAAGTTTGGAGACCCCTGGTGTAGAGGATACTTACCCTATCCCCCACTTTGGCTGGTTCTGCAAAACTCTTGTTTTGTACACGGTGGGGGCAAACATACAACTGCAGCTGGGAACAGCTTAGAGAGTAGCCTGCAAGGGGACCAGTCTTACTGCTGGAAGGATGATGAAAGTAAGTATTTCACCTTTATCTAGTACCCCTAGACATAATGAGCATTTGACTCCTGCCATACCTAATATTTTTAAATATTTTTTACTTTTAAAATGTTTCTAAGGAGAAAGTGTCATGTCTAATTCTAGTAATTTCTGGACAGTCCCAAGTCTCTTTGCCCCGACATATGTTTTAACCTCTGTTAGGACAGATAGTGTTTAAATCCAGTTTACAGCTGGTGATGAAGAACTGCTAACACAGTACAGACAGGGTTACTTATGTTATACATTACTGCACAGCCCCATCCTAACAATTACAAAGCAGGGGGAGCATGTAAGGAGAAAGTGTTACAAACTGAAAAGAAAATATTTACTATATTGCAGCTTATCAATTCTTAGATGTGATGGCTGCATCGTTTTTTTTTTTTTGTTGCCTTTTTTCTTTTTTTTTTTGTTCTGGCCAGTAAGTCTGTTGTTTTTCAAACGTGTATCAGTTAAAAGTGTTGAGACAAACCATTTACCACTGATAAGGATGCTTACAATGATTAGCTTTTATTTATTCATGCAAAACCTTTATCTCAAAAGAAAAGATAAAAAAAAAAAACGATTGCTTCAACTGCTTGTGTAACTGCTTATAAAGTGTGAGCTAGAGTTTGGCTTCAATTTGAAGGCTGAGGTAGATGAGAACAATATATTACGAAAGTCCTAACAATGTACAATCAGGCCTGGAGGGTAGCACAAAGAAAAACCGCGCTGACCCAAACAAAATAAAAGAAACAACTAAAAAAAGGCTGCAGTAATGTGGGATAAACACGGAGCAAATAGTAACAAAAAAAACTGCGCCAAAACATTTTTTTAAATAAAAAACACTTGAAAAACTTAATAAGGAATTTCTACCCAATAGCCAACATAAGATGAACAGAGACGCCCTATGCGATTTTAGTGATCGCAAGATATTACATTCACTATTGATGAACACCAGCTGGAATGCGTTAATATCAGTCCATGAGTATAGAGATGATGGTAAGCATGGTGATAAACACAAAATGAACAGTCTTTGATAGATCAATCTCCATAAACCACCGCTGTGCTCCACATCTATCTTAAGTGCCACCACCGGTATGTGAGCCGCTTACCAGATAGTGGATTTTTAAAGGCAATCAAAATCCACCAAGCAAGGATCCTTGCACATTGATACGAACTCAGCGGTGCATGTAGATCATATCGGCATGGACCATAGAAATTAAAAAAGAACCATAAAATAATACTGTACGGATGGCTAAAAATGTATTTAAATAAAAGTTTGTACTTATTCTTATAAAAAACAAGCACATAAAACGAATGACACCGGCCGGCATCGAATGGAGCCCTTCCTCCTTCCTGAACAACGTCACTGAACAGCTGAACAGAGCCACTTACAAATAGCAGCAGGGGATCCTAATGTTGAAATTATGCCAACAACTTCTGCAGCAAGGAGTGGGAATGCGGCCACACTCAAATGGGAAGCTTCCTTAAGTGCAGATAGCATAGTCCCTGCACTTTCTTTACTCCTCAGGAACCTTTCTCTGCTGCTATGCACTGTCCCGGCCCGACGGGGAACCTGTCCCTACACTAGTCACTCACACAAATGCACAAAGTGCACCAAACCCAGGAGCCAGCATTTTAAATAGACACTGCCCTGACCCAAAATGGCTGCCGAGGTCACGTGGGGTGCCAGCATCTAACCAGACACCTGTCCCCCTAGTGACTGCAGGAAGTCATGACTTCCTTCCTTTTCTGCATTGATGCTTCGATTGAGCACCGCCTACAGTGGGGAGTACAGACTAAAGATTTAAATCTGCAAGTACATCTAACACTTTGCTGTCCAAAGGTACCCCTGTGCTCCTTCACCGGGAGTGGGGGCATGCTAATATAGGATGTGTGTTACTGGCCCAATCATCTGAGAAAAACTGAGGGAAAAAAGACGAGAAAAAAAGGAAACACAGCCACCACTTCTAAATGATTGGTAAGCTGCAATATATTACATTTTCGGTTTTGGGTTTATTACCACTTTAATAAAGTAAAAAGCACCTAAAAAAGTATCCAGCAATGTGTTATATATATATATATATATATATATATATATATATATATATATATATATATATATATTTAAGTTATTTTATATCAATGGGAAGATATAACAAATATAAAGTAGATGTTATCCAAAACTTGGCTGCAAAAGTGGAAATCACTTGAATGTTGACGTGATTAAATGTTAAAGATGAAGAACACCTCCTGCATTAACTTGTAATCCCCAACTGAAAAAAAAGATGGGCAGCTATGCTGTAAATATTCTACATATGAGGGCTATACATTAATTACCAAGATGAAGAAGGTATCACGCTATTAGAGTGATGTGTATTTTTTTTTTTCTTTTTCATTTGCACTTAATTTGCTCTCTGCAGTGTTATATGTATTTTTTAAATGCACTGTGACTTTTTCCCCTTTCCTTATAAACAGTATAAGCAATTCCTCCTTCTTCTTGGTTTGCATTATCTAGATGCAGGGCTCCTTGTAGCACCCCTCTGTATTTCATTCGAATGGTTTCTGCCATGTTCACAGTGTGAAATTGCTGGTTAGCTTCCATCAGCACTAAGCCAAGTGTCTCTCTGCAAAGCACAAGCACGATCCATCCCTTTTGTGTTCCTGTTTGAAAAAAAAAATAATAATAATTACTTCCTGAAAAAGTCGGATACGTCTTGCATGACCATGTACAAGAGTAAACGCAGAAATCAGAGATGTAAGTAGATTTTTATTTCATTTCATTTCATCCTCCCTCCCCTAAAACACCCTCTTATAGTGAAAAATGTGAATTCTTATTTTTGCTGTGAAGTAAGACATGAATCAAATGACATTCATCTGCGAGAAATACTGCCAGGCTTTGATGCATTCTGCATAAAATGAAAGGAATGGAAAAATAGTTCCTTTGTTACTATGGAAACTCTCTTAAATTATCAGTGTTATAGAGCCACCAAAAAATACAACAAATTTTAAGTTTTAAATGTGTGCATGAACTGTTTGCGCTGAGACGGATTAGAAGATATAGGTGCTTTAAGAGCTAGGCAAAGAACTAGTGTTATCATTTAATTATGATTGCTTTTGTAGTTATCCCTCAACATAGCACTGTATGTCAATATAGAAATATTAAGCATTTAGAGTATTGTTTTTATTGCTATAGCATGTTTAAATAACTCTCAGAAACAGAACTGCATTGTAGATAAGATATATATATATATATATATATATATATATATATATATATATATATATATATATATATATATATATAACTATATATATATATATATATATATATATATTTATATATATTGCTTATTTGTGAGCTTTTTAAACAAATACAGTACATAGACCCATCATTTAGTGGACTGCTTACGTAGCCTATTGTTATGTTGCAAAATAATTCTTTATACTATATTGCTCTTGATTTAAGAATGCTTATTTATGTAGATATGTATGTATCTATCTATCTATAGGTTTATCTCTGTATTTATCTTATGTCCTTATAAAACTTCAAAAGATTTGTATAGATATAATCTTAAATAAGCATTTTCCAAATCTGGCCAAAGTGGAATAATTGGTGTGGAGCTAATTAAATGTTGCTTATTAAGCCAGCCTTACTGTGTTACTCATGCAGTTTGGTTGGTAGGGAACCACAACTGGGCTTTTTACCCAGCCACGGAAAAAGTCATAAGATATTCAGTAGGTACACCTGTCCAGTCCCTCTAACTTTTACTTGTTGCAAACTGCTCCCTCACTTCTCCCCTTACTTCATCTTCATTGTTACAGCCATGGCACCATCTGCAAGCCTATTATATGGCAAAAAGGCTTAGATATAGTCTGTCATCGCATTAAACTTCTTGCAGGTTTGAGCAAATCCTTACAGAAGGCATCGGGTTCTGCAAGCTGACAGTTTCTGATTGATAGCTGGCATAGGTAAATCCGAAGCCAACAACCTTGGTTGAACTAGATGGACTTGTGTCTTTTTTCAACCAGGCTAACTATGTAACCTGTAGAATATTTTGTGTTTTTGTAAGTACCACTGTGTCCTAGAAAAGGAAATACGTTTTCTCAGATACTATGCCTGCCTACAACTTGGTGAGGATGTTTTTTTTTCTCAGCAAAGGGGAGCGTCTTATTATTGGTCCACCATGGTTATGGGTGGCCTTTTGGGCAAATGGGGGGAGGGTGGGGGGATTTACTAAAACTGGAGCATGCAAAATCTGGTGCAGCTCTGCATAAAAATCAGCTTCCAGGTTTTATTGTCAAAGCTTAACTGAAGAAGCTAAAGTTAGAAGCTGATTGGCTACCATGCGCAGCTTCACTAGATTCTGAGTACTCCAGTATAGTAAATCTCCACCATAGTGTGGTATAAAAGTAAGGAGGGGAGGGGGTTGAATCGTTACCACAAGACATGATTATGGCTCCATTCACACCTGGGCATTTTGGAATTCCAGAATCGTGGCAAAACATGGGACGCGTTTGCGATGCCGTTACTCCTTAATGGCACCCCTATCGTGACGCGAATTTGTCACGTGTTAAATCGCGCTGCAATCGGGGTAAAATCACAACGCGCAAAGCTTGTCACTCAAAAAGAGGCAGGAGCTTATACTTGGATTCCAGAACACCAAGGTGTGAATGGAGCCTAAAAGTTGCATAATAGAGTGCCCAAGAGTCTAGGCTCATGGGTGCTTTAGCAGAACATGGAAATGAGGGCAACTGGAGGAGCCTGCTATTGGAAGAATTGGTAATTTAATTTGTTTAGACCAAAGGTACTTTTGGCATTATGTTGTTAGGTTTGATGCAAATTTTCAGAAGTGCTAGGAACATGCTAAATATGTATTTTAAAGACCAGGGATGAGTTGTGTATGTTTTGTATTCTTTGTGCTGACTCTCTTGCCCCTGTTCCTCTAAATCATGGCCAATGATAAATATGTCCCTAGTCTTTGCTTCAGCAGTGTACAAAACATACAGTCATACAAGTTTTTTTTTACTCCAGTACTGTTTTTCTTTTTTATTGAAAATTATAACCCACACGCTTCATGCCATGTAGATGATCGAGGCATCATCTTAGTTTGAAAGTCATAGAGAAGTGCTTTGGTACTGTATTGCTCAGTAGACTACATGTATCAGTTTTTAGGAAAAGGTCCTCTTGTTTGATAGCACCAGAGTGCTTTAAATTAAAAAAAATCACTGGCATGAAAAACCGTTGTAAAATATGTGTGTAAGTAATCATCAGAAAAAATCCACCATAAAATGTATTAGTCATGAAGAACTTTAGTACAATTTAAATATTTCTATTTTGTCTTCTAAATTTACAAAAAGTAGGTGATCATAAAATAAGATTAGATCAGTTTAAATATATTTTTATATAACTGTGTTCAATCCAAAGACATATTACATGGTAGCTCTCAGAGTTTTAAAGGCTGCCTGATGTGTTTAAATCTCCAAAGAAAGAACATCCTCTGTCGTGCTTTCCTCACCAGATTGGAGATGTTGAGTGACCACAAATATTCCTCTGTTATATACATTTCCATGAATTTGATGTTATTTAGTCTCCATTTATTTTCAGCGGGTAATGGATAGTCTTCCTGGATCATCTGTAGTCCAATATTATCTTCTTAGTTTTACTATTAGGTTGTTGTCTGTGCACTACTCAACCAGATGTTGAACGTTCTCTCAATAGGCTATCTTTGTCATGTACAAGTGTGATTAGACTGTTATCATCTGTGAACTTCACTATAAAGGCTTTAATAGGGAATGCAATCATATTGGACTGAATCCACAGCCCTGCAGTAATCCTGTGTTATGAATGATAGTGGAGAGGAGTTGATTTCTCCATTCTCACAGTTTGTGGTCTGTTAAGTTAAGAAATCCATAATCCATGAACAGAGTCAGGGGCCCAAGGTGTTAATCTTGTACACCAGTTTGTGGGGATTACTGTACCGAAGGTAGAACTAACCAATAAATATCATCCTAACATAAGTGCTTGGGTGCTCGAGATGGGTCAAGGATGGCTGTATGCAAAGCAATATTGATAGCATCATCAGGCGACCTGTTCACTCGGTAGGCAAACTGATGTTTATCCAGTTGAGTGGGTATGCTGGCCTTGATGTGTGATAGTACAAGCCGATCGAAACACATTGTAAGCACCGGAGTTAAAGCAATGGGGCAAAAGTCATTATGATTATTATAATGAATAAATAATATCTTCTCAATCATAAGGTAAAGTGTTATAGTGAAACTACAGCCAAATACAGTACAAATAAAATGTTATAATGGTAGATGGAGGAGCAGGAATAGAGATAGGGGACTATAGCGGTAATGAATAAAGATGACACTTGCAACTTTTTGAAAAAAGAAATTATAACAGAGTAATTTATTGATAATCGATTTAAAAAACAAAAACAAAACCGACACAAAATACAATATACATGAAATACAACGAGAAAAAGTACATTGGAATTGGTCCGCCAGTCATATCAATTCCCCAGCAAAAAATGGGGGCGCAAGGGACTCAGAGATGGCTGGGGGACCAAGGGGGTACAAAATGAAGAGGGGTTGGATAAAAAGGGTCTACAAAACTTTAATTTAATAGATCCTGGGTAAAATAGGGCTGTTAGAGAGAGCTGACCGACATGTTTCGCCATACAATGGCTTCTTCATGGTCAATGGGTAGTTTTGTACCAAAATAGGGAAAAAGGTCTATGAAAATATAAAAGACAAAAGGTTAGTTATGTAGCTCAATCAGTGCATATAAGTTTAGTACGTAGGACCACATCAAACATGTCGCCACAAAGCCCTATATCCCCTCCCACACGCACAGACAGCCAATGCTGATCCCATAGAATCCCCTAGGGGGGCAAACAGAACGTACCCCTAACTGTCGAGGGCCTAAAGGGAGCCTGGTGAAATATACCAAATAATTTAGGCCCTCGACAGTTCCTCGCTTTATGGAAAACTGTATTTGACCACACCTGCGAACCTAGTGGCTGTTCCAGCGGCTTAGGGGTACGTTCTGTTTGCCCCCCTAGGGGATTCTATGGGATCAGCATTGGCTGTCTGTGCGTGTGGGAGGGGATATAGGGCTTTGTGGCGACATGTTTGATGTGGTCCTACGTACTAAACTTATATGCACTGATTGAGCTATATAACTAACCTTTTGTCTTTTATATTTTCATAGACCTTTTTCCCTATTTTGGTACAAAACTACCCATTGACCCTGAAGAAGCCATTGTATGGCGAAACATGTCAGTCAGCTCTCTCTAACAGCCCTATTGTACCCAGGATCTATTAAATTAAAGTTTTGTAGACCCTTTTTATCCAACCCCTCTTCATTTTGTACCCCCTTGGTCTCCCAGACATCTCTGAGTCCCTTGCGCCCCCATTTTTTGCTGGGGAATTGATATGACTGGCGGACCAATTCCAATGTACTTTTTCTCTTTGTATTTCATGTATATTGTATTTGGTGTCGGTTTTGTTTTTGTTTTTTAAATCGATTATCAATAAATTACTCTGTTATAATTTCTTTTTTCAAAAAGTTGCAAGTGTCATCTTTATTCATTACCGCTATAGTCCCCTATCTCTATTCCTGCTCCTCCATCTACCATTCAACCCGGGACGAGGTATAACCTAATTAGAGCTCTCCTAGCCTCCCTCTTCAAAATGTTATAATGATCTGATTTGCTTGCCTAAAGTTTTGAATTGTTTTCATCTACTCATTTGGTTTACACTGGTTGCAACTAATAGGTTGGTGACATCAATGTTTACTGCTACAGATTTCTGGGTCACCTGCCCCCTAACTAGACAATGAATGACTTTTATCAGCATGCTGCTGAAGTATGTGTGGGGGGATCAGCCTTTTTAATATTGACTTTGTGTATGTAGACAACAAACCGCTAAACACAAGGATGAAATAAATATACGGTATATGAATTGTTTTATCTGCCAAATCATTTGCATGGCAGGGGAAGACATCTGATTTTTCTTCTCCTACAATGGGTTTTGCACCCCTATAGACTTGCAAAGAAACGCATACATCTTCTGATGCAAATAATGGCTTTTAAACACAAGCCCTTACCTTTACAGGCTTCCTTCCCACCCCCACCCTTTGAATGTTCAGTGAAAGGAGAAGCAGTAGACTGATGAGCTCCTCTCTCTGCTCTCTAGTCTCTCCTTCTACCAGCATGTTTCTTGCACTGTAACACAACTGATTAGCTCCTAGTGTTCTTTCTTCCTGCCACAGTCTGTTTTCTGCTGCACAGGGACAGTGGGAGACTAATATCAAGTCATATTCAGGTACTTACATTGCTTGCATAAAAAAAAAATATAGATTGATATAATGATGTATTAAAGAACACACCACAGCATTATTTTTTATCTTTTATATCTGCCTGGAGTTCAACTTTAAAGTGATATTAAAGCATCAGCTTTAAAAAAAAAAAAAACAACAACTCATACCTACCTTTTTGTGCAATGGTTTTGCACAGAGCAGCCCGATTCTCTTCTTCTTGGGTCCCCTGCCAGTGCTTTTGGCTCCCCCCCTTGACCAGTGACCCTACTAGCAAGCATCTTGCTATGGGGGCACTGATGCTCGCTCCCGAGCTAAGCAGTGGAAGCCAATTTCTCCCACTGCTGAGGCTCCCGCGCACATCTCTGGATCGAGAGGGGGCTAAAGTGAGTATTAGGGGGGCTATGGTGGGGGCAACAAACAGAAGGTTTTTCACCTTCATGTATAGAATGCATGATGGTAAACAATCTTCAGCCTTTACAAACACCTTAATGATGATTTTGATCAATATATTATTATGAAACAACTTGAGATTTTTTTTTTAGTTGGCCATTTAAAAAGTGAGATACCTTACCCTTACGCTGGAGCAATATTTTTACAGGAATTCTTTTACTGTACTTTTAGGCCTCATGTACACTGCTGCTGGTAAACGGACGTTTAGGAACAGTTGGGCATTTTTTTTTCAGCTGCCTCTGAAAAAAATCTCTCTCCTCTGTTATCTTATCAGTACATGTACACAGGGTCATTTATTGTCGTTTCTAGGCAGTTGAGTTTAGAAGCATTTTTCGGAACGTCAAATGCCTGTAACAGCTTGTAAACGCTGCTAAACATGGTAACTCGCTTTTAGCAGCATTTAGTTTACAGACATTTTTCATTTAAAAAAAAAAAAATATATATATATTGATATATTTTTTGTAAAACGCTGGTAAACGCAAACGGGGCATGTAAACACGGCTAAATGGATGTTTTTAAACGTCGAATTGTAGCTGTCAAGTTAAATCTTTCAGGAGAGGTTAAACAATGTCCCATGTACATGAAGCCTAATGCCGCGTACACACGATCGGAATTCTCGCCGGAAAAAACTGACGGTTTTTCTGACGGAATTCCGCTCAAGCTGTGTTGCATACACACGATCACACCAAATTCTGACGGTCAATAACACAGCGGCATAGAAAACGTTCGACAGCACTATAAAAGGGAAGTTTAATGCTTCCGAGCATGCATCAAATTGTTTCCGAGCATGCGTTGGAATTTTGCGTGTTGGAATTTCATACACACGATCGGAAAATCTGATAGAAAGGTTTTCCGTCGGAAAAATTCAGAACAGGTTGTCAATTCAAAGTCCGTCGGAAATTCCGACAGAAAAAGACCGTTGGGCATACACACGGTCGGAAAATCCGATGAAAAGCTCCCATCGGACTGTTTCCATCGGAAATTCCGACCGTGTGTACGCCGCATAAATCTTAGTATTCTGCTAAATTCCTCCCACTTTGTAATGCTTTATTCCTGAAATGCCATATTCTCACAATTATTCATAATTATTGTAGTGATGTTCAAATTAAATGGCAACCAGTCAAATTACAATTGTCACTTTTCTAGTTTATCTAAAGTTAAAGAAATAATCTATTTTTCTAAGAAACAAGGGCATACATGGTTTTATACATGCATCAAATTATTGCTTTTGTTTTTATGTAAAAATGATACTGTGCTAGCACTATCACAATTAATGCCCCTCATAATGCTATTTTAATGCTGTTCCTCAAGGCATCTATTATTTATTGGGTTATCCTGTAACATTCAAAATATCTGTCTTTATATCAAATTATCAGTAGGATACAAAGAGAATTGTTTCTATAAATAAACTTAAGAAATGATACCGGATAAGGTGATTCGGTCAAGGTATAAAAGCTGGCAAAGCACTGGAAGATATTTTGAGACTAGGCATTCAAATGCCAAAACACACTGGTTATATGTTATATTAAGGTGATATGTATTTCGGACTGATATAAGTGGACCTTGGGCAGTCAGTTAAATTAGCAGGTGTCCTTTCTTAAAGAACAAAGGGCACTATATCCCAGAACAATATATTACGTAACAGTGTAAAAATACATATACAACTCAGACTAAAAATATTAAATAAACCTAAAACACAATGAGGGAATTCATAGAATTGTGCTTGCACTGCTCTTCTAAATAAAAGAGGGAGCAGATGCTGATCCTAATTACCAAAAGAGCGCAAGCAATCAGTGTTCCGTTCTTTGACTGTGACAGAGCACACAGCACTGGCAATGGAGAGCTTGGGTTGCATGCTCCCAATGTGCTTGTGGTATTAACCCTGCAGGCACTGCTCGTGTAGTGTTATCAATGCACAGGCAGAGAAAATGGATGTGTTCCCAACATAAGCTTTCTCATACAATATTTGAAAGTAGTGCCTTCATAATGGCCAGATAAGGGGTTCCTATCTGGCTGCTGTCTCATAACAGCCATGTATATCCACATATTAGACTTACAGCAGCTATGTTGCTTAAAATTAACCACATTGCGCTATTAAAAAAACAAAAAGGGGGGTTCCAGCAAACACAGGTTATTTTTGATGCTGCAGAAGCAACTCTGTATGGAAAACCAATTTCTCAACCAAGAATCAGTCAGGTGGGCACATACTGTATGTTACAGTAAGTGATTCTAATCATTCACTGTAAACTTGCTTATTTATGTATCCTTTTCCTACAAATATATATGTACTGAAAATAGCTTTAATTTATGTGATAAAACTTTCTCCAAATCACTCATCCTGACACACACCAAGATGTATTTATTGCCCTAGGCTCATGAACTAATACATGAGAGGAACTGTTATTCTCATTTGGTAATTCCCACTCAACAGCTGCTCTCGGGAAAACATTGTGAAATTTGAAATACATTTCCAGAATAACTGAAGAAAGCGTGTATCAATGTTCTGCCATCTTAAATTCAGCCCTTGCGATATGCACCTGTATAACCGGATACCGCTAGGGGTTCACATATCCCTAACTGAGAGCTACTGTGCTAAACCATTCCCAGGGTTTAACCTATTTTCTGCTTTGTAAGTACCCTCTAAACTGTGTAAACAGGCCATCTAAGCACACTATGGGGTTGATTTACTAAAGGTAAATCCACTGTACACTATAAGTGCACTGCAAGTGCACTTGGAAGTAAAGTCACTGTAGATCTGAGGGGAAGATCTGAAATGAGGGGAAGCTCTGCTGGTTTTTATCATCTAATCATGTACAAACAAAAATGCTGTTTTTTGTTGTCTTTGCATTTCCCCCTCAGATCTACAGAGACTGCACTTCCAAGTGCACTTGTAGTGCACAGTGGATTTGCCTTTAGTAAATCAACCCCTATATATTCTACATTGTGACATGACATGTCACATGGTCTTTAGTTGCAATATTTTTGTGATGCTAAGGTCTTCTGTAGCTGAAAGTCCAATTTTCTATGCTGCTTGCTGCAAAAAAGGAATACATTTCAAATAGCCAGTATCTTTTATAGATAATCAGAATCCACATACTCACCAAATACTGCAGGTGATATAAATACCCTTGGGCAAAAACAAGAAGCTGATGACAGGTTGACTGCTATGTCAGTGTATTGAGGTAAAGTAAAATAAAAGACTGTGTGCTTTTGTCTTCCAACTATGGCTGTTTGAAAGCATATCTAAACCCAAAAAACTAAAATTTATATTGAAGCTAACTGGTCTATAGATTTTATTTTTACCATGTAATCCTGAAAAAAACAAATTTCCTTTCCTTTCATGTCTACGTACATTTCTCCATTGTATCTACAGAGGGTGCTGGACTTCAAACTTGTTTTCTTTTGTTCATCTCCATTACATGGTGGAGTGCTAGTCCTACTAAGGGGAGTGTGGGGTACAAGCTACATTCATACAGATCTAGAATCAGGTAGAGGGTTGGTATTGCTTGCCTCCATAATGCCTTGCCTTATTCTACAAGATAGAACCACCAAAGTCTCCTCAATGACCCACTGGTCAATTTATTATGAAAAATGGATAAGAACATACAAATACCCAAGGAGTATGTATGTGTGTGTATGTGTAGGGATGTGCTCTGGTTGTGTCTCATCACAATTTCTCTTGCAATGCTACATGCACTTAGAAATACATAACAACTGCCATTACAGAACGTTACACCTCACCTCAGCATTGTTTTTTGCTTTTTTTGTTAACCAAAAGTGTGTTAATGTCTATATTTGTTTGAAGTTGCATATTGCGACTGATATTGCTAACACTAGGCAAAATGCCATTTCTGTAAATATTGCAGTGTTGTCACACTCACTGGCACCTTTATCTTTTCGTTCTTCCTTGGTGATTGAATTCATTGATTGCTGTTGCATAGATGAATACTGATGGCAGTAATGAGTGAATGATAACAGAATCAAAGATGCTTGTTGGATGAAGCCAGACAGAATTAGCTAGAAGTCAGCCATGCAAAAGCTGCATTGCAATTTATGTAAGATCTCAGTGGCTGTGAGTTATAATAACCTCATCTTATGTTCTTGCTAAATCTGCTTTCTTTACTTCATTAATACATTTGCAACTCTAATTAAACCCTGAAGCTGAACATGAACGTCAGATAGAAGTTAAACGTTAGAAAATTATCCAAAGACCAGGCAGATTTGTGGCTGACTTATATAAATGTGGACAAATATGTTCATAACGCATACGTGCTTATTTTCTTGTGCTCTGCACGCACCTCTAGAAAAAGAAATACTGGCCAGAAAAGTCTGATGTGACCTAAAGATTTTTTATAGAATTCCCAGACAGTGATTTCTAAGGTGGACTGAAAATAGGCACAACATTTGGTACCCGATCACAAATATAATAGTAGGGTTGGTAGATGGCCATGTAACTCTTAAAGTGGAATGAAACCAAGAAATCTGCCATCTTAGCCTCTGTTAGATCTGCAGTTGCAATGGTGTATGTGGGGGGTATAAGGAGAGGTCTGTGCTCTTTGTAAGCCACCAGAAATGAATTAGGCAGGACTGACACCACACCACCACCACATTGTGTGGACCTATTTGCCTAAGCACTGGCCTTGGGGTTTATAATAAAAAACATTTACAGTTAGAAAGTTAAACAGTTAGTTCCTTAGTGACAAATATTTTTATAATGAAACCTTTGACTGCCATGTAAGCCTTGGGACGTTTTCATTGTAAATTCGTTTTTTTGAGAATTACAGCCAATAAATGATTTGGTTCCACTCAATCACAGGGATATCCAAACAGAAAAACAGAAAATGAAATATAGCAGCTTCGCTGTTCTTAAGCCCCATACACACGGTCAGATTTTCCGATGGATTCTGTCCTATCGGACAATGTTGTCGGAAATTCCGACCGTGTGTAGGCACCATTGGACAGTTTCCATCGGATTGTCCTACGGACAAAGTTCTATCTCCTGCTGGATAGATTTTCCGACAACAAAGTCCGATCACACCAATTCCGATCGTGTGTATCGAATTCCGACGGACAAAGTGCCACGCATGCTCAGATCACATTACAAGACCAAAGCTATTGGCTACTAGCCTCTACGTAGTCCCGTCGTAGGCAACAAACGTCACCACGTTCAGAATGATCGGATTTTCCGACAACTTTGTCCGACCGTGTGTATGCAACACCAGTGTCGGACTAAATCCGTCGGACCAAATCCGATGGATTTGGTGGTCGGATTTTCCGACCGTGTGTATGGGGCTTAAGAGGTGGTGGCTGCATTTGTTTCCTTTTTTAAGGTGATTATCCACTTTATTCACCTGTGGATTCTGCCAATAGCAGACTTCCATCCTAAAGTTATAATGCTCACTCCTGCCACTGTTTCTACAGAGGAGACATTATCACACTTGGCTGCTATCTTATTTTAAAATACAAACACTCCCATCTTTCCTCTCCTCCATTGCATAGAGGGAAGTTGTCTTGTAGTTCACAGAAGATAACTGGGAAAGCTGACAACTTGGTTTGAAATACACATTCTGTGCACTGAAAGCTACGAGAACATTGGGATTCTGGTAATATCAACTGATATCATTTTTATACTTAAAGTGGTATTGCCACCAAAAAAAAAAAAAATTAGCTTAAAAATCATTAAAAAAAAAAAAATTGGAAAAAAAAATGTTTTTACTCACCTCTAAATGCCTGTTGCTAGGGGGTCCCTCGTAGTCTGCCACCTTCAGTGCCTGGGCACTGACATCACTTCCCCTTGGCGCTGCACAGTCATCTGGGACCTGTCACGTGTCCCAGATGACTGAGCATTGTATCACGGCGCACGGCTCAGCTCGCACATGCGCAGTGGGTGCCCGGCTGTGAAGCCACAGCCGGGTGCCCACAGTAAGGATGCCGGCGCCGCAAGCGGAGCAGGGAACGAGGGGGGGGGGCTTCGTTCCCTAGCATCGTTGGACCCTGGGACAGGTAAGTGTCCAATTATTAAAAGTCAGCAGCTGCAGTATTTGTAGCTGCTGACTTTTAAAAAAAAATTTTTAGTGGGCACTCATTTTTACATAGGTCCATTGGTCCAGATTGAACCAATTTAACTATGCATAGTGTACATGGAGGTTTTCTATTTGTGTGTGTGTGTGTGGGTTCTGTTTAGTTTTTTTTCTCTATTGGTTGAACTGGATGAACATGTGTCTTTGTTCAGCCAGATTAACTATGTAACTATACATATATATATATATATATATATATATATATATATATATATACATATACATATACACAAAAAAATACCTGGCTGATGCCCATGGTAAAAAGGAAATCACTGAAGAAGACAAGTGATCTCCACTTGATTCCAGGTCTGATGCTGAGCAGCCAGTTTAGTGTACTTTGAACTAACAAGGTCGGCCTTTTAGCATGAATGCCATTCAGAGAATGCTTTGCATTCTCTGAATTAATGCAAAGCATTCTCTGATTGGACGAGGTGGGGTGTGACATCACACGCTCCACCCAACCCAATCAGAGAATGCTTTGCATTCATTCAGAAAATGCAAAGTTATTCTCTGAATGGCTGAACTCCTGTATTCATAATGCAAGAGGCTCAGCATGGGACCTGGAAGCACGTGGAGATCACCGAAGTAGCAGTGTCCACATCAGTGATTTCCAGGGGCATCAGCCAAGTATGGCATATACTTTACACTGTTACATTAGTCCATGCTGGATCAATGTGCCTTGGAATTTATCCTTAAAAAAAACAAAAACAATGTAGCACATCCAAGGACTGGTAAGCTGCAATATACTGTATTGAATGGTTGTTCTTGTGTGTATTAATCCTTTAAATCTTTTAACATTAATATTTTTACAGTTTTTCTTGACAGTGGTTTATTTTTATTGTTCCTCACCTTTAAATGCAAAGCAACTCAACTGCTATGCAATGTAGAGAGTGGATTTGCTGTGTGCTGGTTGCTAGGGCCAGTGATGCATAGCTATGAAGTCACCACAACAGCAGCTGGTCTAAATCATCATAATTTGTGTAACTATACACACAGCAAGGAAATTCAATAACTACTGAGTCTTTGGGGACTATAACCTTTTCACTAATGTTTAGACTGCTTATAAGTGATGTTGATGTTTTTACATTTAATTAGCAATTATGAAGTGTCTTATCTTTTGTTATTTTTCTATGTGTAAAGACTGCCATACAAGAAATCTGTATTTAAAGTGAAAGTATATATTTGATGTTTGCTTTCTTAATTTTTTTTTTTTTTAAATGGTAAAAATACATTGTAAGCTTTTAGTCAGGTGAAATTATTACTTTTAAATATTTCACATTTACATTTCCAGCCAGCAGCTAGAATTTTAGGCTCATTTTATGGGTTATACATAAATGCTTTACTGAAAAAGTCAGTTGTTTACAGAGTTCTATAGCCAAAGTTCTGAATGTTTTTACGACTAAATGAGTTAGATGATTCCTTTATCCTTTCTTGTGTGCTCTGTTCAGATGCCTGGATGGAGATTTAATGAGAGAGAGACAGTCTGAATGTTAACAGCTTCTGCAGACCACTCCTTTAGACAAAAACATAAGGCTTTTGATGTCAGTGTCATGGATACACCCTATATCAAATGTTTATTTTGATATGAATTATAAAAAAATAAAAAATAACATTGAAATAAAATTATACCCACATCCATGATTTAGAAAAAGTTACTAGAGCTGTCTTTTCTGGTAATGGTCCTACTGCAGAGTGTGCAAAATCCTTTTCAGTGTCTGTCTGCTTCAGAAATCATATACTTCCACCGGTAATTTAAGTGTTACTAAACCCAGTAATATGAAAATAGTTCATCCGCCCCCCTCAGTGCCCACAGCTTATAAATCTTCTTTTTACATTAAAATACTGCCACTATATACCTTTTTGGATGATCTGTATACCACCGGTACATGATAAACTGCACAGTTTCTCCAGTGCTGAGAGTTCAGGTGGGAGGAGATTTCCACTACAGCCTGTATACACGCCCACATGTGTGATGTCAATATCCCGTGACCTGGCTAGCTCTGAGAACAAGTAAATGTTCTCTCCAGCAGAAAAGACACAACTGAGCATTTGCAGGTCGACTACCCTGCCTGTGTTAGCTGACCTTCCCCAGATAGACAGTGCAGGAGGGAAGGATCTGTGCATACAGGATAAAATGGCTTTTTTACACAATGCAGAGGACTAAGCCCTTAAGTTCCACAGTGATTATAACAAGCATGCTATGCTGCATATACAGACCGATTTTACTGTTGTGGATTTAGTAACACTTTAAAGGTGAAGGGCCCTAAACACTGACACTTGTTTGAACTGTAGCACATAGTTTATGAGGAAGTGCTACTTTCAATTTATTACTGCTGTTCATGTTTTGGAAGCACCTGTGTGGCGGTGGAGCACATAGTTTATAAGGGGGAAGAGCCCTCCACACTTTTTTCTTTCTTTATGCTTTTGGATATAAACTGCAGACTGTTTGGAAGCTTTTTCAGTGAAGCAAGGGCCCTAAACACTGACACGTGTTTAAATTGTAGCACATAGCTTTTGAGGGAATGCTACAGTACTTTCACTTTATTGCTGTGTTTCATGTTTTTGAATTTTTTTAAGTGTATAAGGGGTTGATGTCATATGAATACGATTTTGATATGAGAGATTTTCTATAATATGTTTAAGTACCTATGATTATGTTCACTTATGGTCATATAATTAGGCAATCTGTTTTAAGTAGCGCAAATACACACCTTTTTTCAATTAGCACTTACCATTGTGGGAATACAATTTGTATTTGTAGCAGCTTAGAGGTCAATTTACTGGTTACTGGTCACTATATATTATATATCACTTTGGCAGCACACAGCACCATTTTTCGTTATTTTCAAAAGCGTTTACCCAAACCCTCATGATTAAAGGAAGCTTGATGAAAGAGCTACTGCTGGTAATACATGGCAGATTCTTCCAAATGCCAAGGTCTTTTTTTTTTTTTTACAATAAAGTTTTTACAATAACAGAAGCATGAGTAACATGGTAACTGCAGTACAAGTTATAGGAATCAAAATTGTACAACAAAGCAATAATACAGATAACCTGTATATCGTAAGTATTCAATCACTTAACTAGTGTAGTTACAATGCTTTAAGTAGAAAGGTCATTTTTTTATCTTTTGTGCTCTGAATCCATAGACTCTCTGGTATTCAAATATTGACCCAAGGGTCTGGCCCAACTCCTACCCCTTACTTTTACCCCTCAAATTAATGAGGAAAGAAAGGTAGGCCAGACTCCCAAGCTAGGAAGCTGGCTCAATATTAAAGCACAAGAGTAGCCCTGGATTCAAGCACCTGGGGCACTGAAGAGGAAAGATGCTCTAATATCAAGAGACATCTAGAATTGCCTGTTGTGTATTGATAATTTAGCTAAATCACTTCAGATTTGCCCTAAACTCACCATGCTAAGGTGCTTCAAAACAAATGGACAGTATTGAGGTACCTGGTGTAAGAAGATCCTATACAGTATATGCCCTCTTGAGCATTCATTAATAGATCCAAACAGAATATTGTTTGTCCCCTTTCCTACTGGATCAATCCCTTGGATCTTGAAACATACTCTACTTCCACAACTCTTCTTGTATCCTCTCACTGAGTCAATTTCACATGTTTTCTATATTGAAAGAAAAGATGCACTTTTTTCATCCATGTACTATAGCCTGCTAACATAACTCCAGCAAACCTAAGCCACCACCACCTCCACCACTACCGGTAGTTATCCCCATTTTCTAAAAGCATAGAACCAATGATAACAACAGAGAGCCTTTTTCTAGGACATTGGACAACAACACATTTAAAACTTGACAAATTTTCACAAGAATACATAAAAAAACTTTCCAACCAAAGCAAGAAAGCACATCCAGCACCCCTTATAACTACAAAATAAAATTCACATACAGTGGTGTGAAAAAGTGTTTGCCCCCTTCCTCATTTCCTGTTCCTTTGCATGTTTGTCACACTTAAGTGTTTCGGAACATCAAACCAATTTAAACAATAGTCAAGGACAACACAAGTAAACACAAAATGCAATTTGTAAATGAAGGTGTTTATTATTAAAGGTGAAAAAAAATCCAAACCATCATGGCCCTGTGTGAAAAAGTGATTGCCTCCCTTGTTAAAACATACTATAACTGTGGTTGTCCACGCCTGAGTTCAATTTCTCTAGCCACACCCAGGCCTGATTATTGCCACACCTGTTCACAATCAAGGCATCACTTAAATAGGAGCTGCTTGACACAGTAAGGTCCACCAGAAGATCCTTAAAAGCTACACATCATGCCGAGACCCAAAGAAATTCAGGAACAATTGAGAAAGAAAGTAATTGAGATCTATCAGTCTGGAAAAGGTTATAAAGCCATTTCCAAAGCTTTGGGAATCCAGCGAACCACAGTGAGAGAGAAAGACATGGAACAGTGGTGAACCTTCCCAGGAGTGGCCGGCCGCCCAAAATTACCCCAAGAGCGCAGCGACGACTCATCCAAGAGGTCACAAAAGACCCCACAACAACGTCCAAGGAACTGCAGGCCTCACTTGCCTCAGTTAAGGTCAGCGTTCATGCCTCCACCATCAGGAAAAGACTGGGCAAAAATGGCCTGCATGGCAGAGTTCCAAGGAGAAAACCACTGCTGAGCAAAAAGAACATCAAAGCTTGTCTCAATTTCTCCACAACACATCTTGATGATCCCCAAGACTTTTGGGACAACATTCTGTGGACCGATGAGACAAAAGTGGAACTCTTTGGAAGGTGTGTGTCCAAGTATATCTGGCGTAGAAGGAACACTGCATTTCAGAAAAAGAACATTATACCAACAGTAAAATATGGTGGTGGTAGTGTGATGGTCTGGGGCTGTTTTGCTGCTTCAGGACCTGGAAGACTTGCCGTGATAAAAGGAACTATGAATTCTGCTGTCTACCAAGATATCCTGAAGGAGAATGTCCGACCATCTGTTCGTGTACTCAAGCTGAAACGAACTTGGGTTCTGCAGCAGGACAATGATCCTAAACACACCAGCAAGTCCACCACCGAATGGCTGAAGAAAAACAAAATGAAGACTTTGGAGTGGCCTAGCCAAAGTCCTGACCTGAATCCTATTGAGATGTTGTGGTATGACCTTAAAAAGGCCGTTCATGCTCGAAAACCCTCTAATGTAACTGAATTAGGACAATTCTGCAAAGATGAGTGGGCCAAAATTCCTCCAGGACGCTGTAAAAGCCTCATTGCACGTTATCGCAAACGCTTGGTTGCAGTTGTTGCTGCTAAGGGTGGCCCAACCAGTTATTAGGTTTAGGGGGCAATCACTTTTTCACACAGGGCCATGATGGTTTGGATTTTTTTTCACCTTTAATAATAAACACCTTCATTTACAAATTGCATTTTGTGTTTACTTGTGTTGTCCTTGACTATTGTTTAAATTGGTTTGATGTTCCGAAACACTTAAGTGTGACAAACATGCAAAGGAACAGGAAATGAGGAAGGGGGCAAACGCTTTTTCACACCACTGTAAACCTCTCCACCTGTGGCAAAATCGGACTAGTTAACTCATCTGAGGGTTGAGAATCTTTACTCCATTCCCCATCCTAATCCTTCCTCCTCAAATTTATTTCCATTTTCTCGCTCTCTGTTCTTCTTTTTTCTCTGTCCAATAGATTTTGCCACTATCTTTTCTGTACATCTGTACATTATATAATACCCATATCTTCCATTTTGGGCATGTGCATGTGGAGTAAACACCTACTTTTGGTAGGACAAGTGATTGCCCAATGTTATCATCACTCACACTTTAGTTCTCTCAGATAATCCTAACATTATACGCTGTGTGCTTACTCTTTGCTGTGAATTGAAAGTCTATAAGAGTAAAGCCCCGTACACATGGGACAAATGTCGGGAGACAACGGGCGGTTCAGAAAAAATTTCCGAACTTCGGCCCGTGTGTACAGTATGTTGGTCTGTCTGACAGAAGACAGCCTTTCTGAAAACCAGCAGCCAACCGATTCCTGATCAGAGCCCTCAGCCAATGGCAGTGCGCGCTGATGAGAGTGTTCTGGTGGGGAGGCTGTCCCCCTGTCAGAGCACAATAGCTCTGCAGGGCAGACTGCTGGACAAAACTCGCATGGTTAGTACAGCAGCTCGGACCAGAGCAGATCCAGCTAGGTTGCATGAAAAAAAACTGTACTGTGCACCCAGCTTAAGGGCCCTTTCACACATGCAGACTGTCCATTTCATCAGTACAGTAACGTCTTTAAAAAAAAAAAAATTATGATTATCATCAGTTTTTAATCAGGTTTTCATCAGCTGCTCATCAGTTTTTCATCAGTTTCTCATCGGTTTAATTATATCCACTACCAATACAAAAATGGATGATCCGTTTTTCATCCAATACTTTTTTTAACGGAAGAAAAATAGAGCCTTGATTTTAAAAAAAACGGATGTTGATGGATACAGATGTAAACTGATGTAAATAGATGATCATCCATTTTCCTATAGCGATGCATTGATGACTGTTTTTTTATCTGTCAGCAGATGGATGAAAAATGGACAAATTGACTGCATGTGTGAAAGGGGCCTAAGCCTTACTGTTCTAAAGTTAGCTATACTTTTAGAGATTTCTTGTTCAGCCCACTCAATGACCAAGAAAAATCGAATATATCCCTTAATTTATGCTAAACAGCATTGATGGAAAAACCGCCCGTGTTCCCGTTGTATTCTGATAGATGGCAGTTTTTACACTTACTGAAAGAATAAGCTGTTAGAATCCCCAAACAGTGATGACATCTGACTGAATGAAGTCATTTTTCAGCCCAAAATTTTCCACCCAGCTCCTTCGACAAAAGTTGATTGGAAAAATTGACTGCCAACAGGGCCACCCACTAACTTTGACTGATTCAGCAGTCAAAATTGTAACCATCTAGGGCAGCCTTTACTCACAATTCTGTAAATAAATATTGTTTAAAATGCATCTATTCACATTCTTTAACTAAATTGTCAATCTGTTGTCTCCTGATCTGTACAAATCTCAGTAAGCTGAGTGTTGCAGAATTTCTTAGGAGTGGACATGTTTCTGATTCACTAGTTTTGGATTGCGCTAAAGTGCAGAGCAAGAGTTAGGGTTACTATAGGCGTTATGAATAGGGCAGAAGTTGAACAGAATGAAAATGCAAATAAAGGCTTAAAAGCCAAGTAATTCCAAAAGGTGATTTTTTCTCAAGCGCTCTTTAAAAACAGTGTTGCTATTTTAAAATGAATAAAGAAGCAGAAAGGTGGGCAGCTGTTTATTGCTCTTAATATGATTCATAATTATAGTTAGAATTGTGTTACTATGGACAACAAAAACTTTTTATTTTTACATAAGTCTCAGTTTGGCCTGGTTAATTATAAAAAAAAAAGTCAAGTGATGCAGATAGCAAGTAATTAGGTGCTCACTTCTATTTTTACCTTACAATAGAGAAATGACAAATGCTGATTGATTGGTTTTTGTGAGCGGCACCTCTAATTTTCCTTTCCTCAGACCACAAAAGATATTTTTCATAGTATACAAAGCTACATATTTACCATAGTCCCCAGTATTTATTTACATAGCGGAATGAATAGACAAATGTCATGAGATGCTGAAAGCTTCCTACATGTTACCCTGCATTTATCTAAGACAGTACACAAGAAGGGAATGAATTGTATGGTGTTTTGTATTGTAATGTAAAGAAGACTGTCAGAGACATGGTATTTTATGAATGCTTTCTGCTCTACTGGATGATTTTCATCAATTTTTTAAACTGCAGCCAAGGACTGTCAATGATATGTCTTGAAGTTTAAGGACTTTTGGTTCTGAATAAAAATGACATTTTATCTTGGGCTCAGAGGAAATGTTGTGCTCATTGATCAATGTCAGGTATTTTTTCTGTAACCATTCAATGTTACCCAGACACATTTTTAAACTTGAAAACTCTATAATCACAGCTGCATCACAAACATCAAAAAAGAATCATATAGTATTGTTTTTTGTAATGAAATTCCTTGTTGTTTAGCAAGAAGACAGTTTCACATAACCGTGGTTGGTATAAAACAATAAAAATAAACCAAAACCATTATGGTTTCCCTTTAATATTGTTACAGTTGTGGATGAAACGGTCAGATATTGCAAACCTCTTGAAGTGTTCTTTTTTCTTTATAACCTTTTCACTATCTTCTTATTTTCTGTTCAAAGTTTTATTGAATTTTCAGTAGAGAATATCCAGGTATACATACAATCCCATTTATAGGGAATGACATGACACGAAAGATACAAATACAAATAAGAATCAGTTAAAAATGTACACCTTGTATATATTGGCGGCCATTGCAATAAACATTAAACAACGACATGAGGATAAGGAAGGTGGTGGCATATCTCCCAAATTTTTAATTAAAAAAAAATTAGTTAAACTCACCAGTGCTTTTTTTTACGACTTCTATTCCTTTATACTGGCTTTTGAAATTTACAAATGTAGTCATTTTAGAATTTGGATAAAGGTTTTAGCACTGGGAAACACTTTTTGAAAGATAAATAGTACATTTTAAATACAAATATATAGATCAGACCAAAATGAGGGACAAATGAGGAGGGAAGAGTGACAGAGGTACTTTTTTCCAAATCAGAGACAGCCCCTCGAAATCAGAGACAGTTAAGAGCTATGTGGTGGTTCGGTAAGTGGGATGGGGAGGAGGTTAAGGGCTCTCAGTTTCACACGGGGTATAAGTCATGTGGTCTGGATGAATGGAATGGTTTGAAGAGGGCGGTGGTGAAGCCTGTTTATAGATATTTATCAATCCAGGGTTGCCAAATCTGGGTATATAATGGACTTTGTCTGTTGGTGTTGCTTCAATTTTGTCATGAGTCATGGCTCAGGTTAACCTATTTTTACTTTCAGCAAAACAGACATTCTGTTTCTTCCCGTCTCTAACTATGGTTTGGTTTGGCACTGTAAACACTTGGAGTAAAAGTTTAATTTGTATGGTGCTAATATCTGTGTGATGCTTATTCAGGGGTGCTAGGGTAGGATGAGTTTGAATTGGACATTCAAAGAGGTTCATAAGAATATTGAATATATTTATCCAGAAGGCCAAAACTAATGGGCGAGACCACCAGGTATGGGCCTGGGAGCCTTAATCGAGATAACCTTATATTTTGATTCTAATGCCCATACAGTATCTCGCAAAAGTGAGTACACCCCTCACATTTTTGTAAATATTTTTTATCTTTTCATATGACAACACTGAAGAAATTACACTTTGCTACAATGTAGTGTACAGCTTGTATAACAGTGTAAATTTGCTGTCCCCTCAAAATAACTCAACACATCATTAATGTCTAAACTGCTGGCAACAGGGTACTCCCCTAAGTGAAAATGTCCAAATTGGGCCCAAAGTGTCAATATTTTTTGTGGCCACCATTATTTTCCAGCACTGCCTTAACCCTCTTGGGCATGAAGTTCACCAGAGCTTTACAGGTTGCCACGGAAGTCCTCTTCCACTCCTCCATGATGACATCACGATGCTGGTGGATGTTAGAGACCTTGCACTCCTCAACCTTCCGTTTGAGGATGCCCCACAGATGCTCAATAGGGTTTAGGTCTGGAGACATGCTTGGCCAATCCATCACCTTTACCCTCAGCTTCTTTAGCAAGACACTGGTGTGTTTGAGGTTGTTATTATGTTGGAATACTGCCCTGTGGCCCAGTCTCCAAAAGGGAGGGAATCATGCACTGCTTCAGTATGTCACAGTACATGTTGGCATTCATGGTTCCCTCAATGAACTGTAGGTCCCCAGCAGTGATGTAAGTAACTCAGTTAAAATAAACGGAGTTACATAACGCAGTTACTTTAGAGGGTAACGAGTAATCTAACTAACTGATTACTCTTCCCCTCATGGTAACGCCGTTCCCATTACTTGGGCGTCGTTACCGCAATTACATCTACCGACGGGACTAGCGAAGAAAGTGAATGTTGCCACCTCAATCGGCGAGATTGACACCTCGCGAGCCCCATCGCCTGGTATGGATTTAAAGGGGAACCCCTACGCCAAAAAATGGCGTGGGGGTCCCCCCAAAGTCTATAGCAGACCCTTATCCGAGCATGCAGCCCGGCCGGTCAGGAAAGGGGGTGGGGACGAGCGAGATCTCTGGGGGTCAGGTCTGGTATTAACTTAAGAAAAAGTAGGGAATCAGGTCTTTTGGCTTAACTTCTTCAGGGACCCCTCTTATTTTAGGGTTATTTTGTTGCGAGCAGTCTTCGAGGTCTGCTACTTTTAATTGGAGTTTACGGATTTGTTCAGCTTGTTCTTCATGTGCATCGACCATCTCACAATGCGCTTTGACAACTTCAGTTATCTAATTTTCTAGATGTTCAGTGCGGTCATCAATAGCATCAATTCTTTTAGTGAGGTGAGATATGGAGGAGCACAGCTCATTTTGCAATCCTATTTGAAGGGAGAGAAGCATGGCTTTCAAAGTGTTCTCAGAGGCAGGAACATCAGAGGCATGGAAAACTGCTAGGGCTGCTGTGTGATGTGCCTGCAGCTCTGCATGTGTGCCTGAGGTATCAGCCCAGTGGAGCTTTTTGGCTGAGGGGAGCTTGTGAGGGGAGTGTGCAGGGGAATCTGCAGCTCTCTTACCCCGATCCACTGGTGAGGCCGAGGAGGGCTGGTGAGGGGATTCCTCCATGTCAGCGAGATTCTCCAGTGCTTTTTTTGTCTGTGAGGGAGGCAGGGGAGGAGAGCAGCTGCTCTCCTCAGCGCCATCTTGTGTGTATCTGCCCGCTGACAGCATGTAGTAGTCCGTGAGGCGGCACGGGAGTGTTGTCTTTTCTTATGGGACATTGCACGTTCGTGTCCCTGTGTTGTGGTCTGCCTTGTGGGGCAGTTAAGAGTGGCTGTAATGCTGTGAGCCACGGTGGAGAGCCGAGTATCAGCGGAGCCTCACAGCCGAGCGGCTATCTTCGGTAGCAGCCAGGACACTCCCGGCACTCCCCGCACTCCCAGTCATTTTCATAAACGGTAATGTTAAGGTCAGTTGTCCACCTTGTTTCAAAAGGATAAGTTTTGCAATGAAAATTTAATACAGAAAGGAAAAAAGGCCTGGAGTGCGCAGGTCCCTCAAACACGAAGTATGTAAGGTTTCATGAAGAAGTTATTACCTTAAGTTGCCGATCAGTGAAGTGTTTAACTTGTAAGCAGCAAAAGATCTTTAAAATAGAAAGGTGAAATTCGGTTTTCATAGTTTAAAATTATTTCATTCACAGAGCATCCATTAGGAATGTATTCTAGTGATCTCTGATGATTCCCAGGCTACAAAGGAAGCTTGTGAAGAGAAGTCTATGAGATATTTGAGAGAAAGTAGTGAGCTGCATGGAGATAATCCACATTTTATGTGGATAAATTACATTGTTTTGTGTAATCCATGACATAGAGCTGAATGCTTGTGTGACTTCATTTTAGAAGGTATATTAAAAGAAAAGGGCGCTGTTGTTCCTGATGACAAAATATTCAGCTAACTTGACAACTCTTAAAACTGTCCTCCAGGCAAAAAACATCTCTTTATTTATTAATACATTAATACCTGCATTTTTGAATGCATGCACTGTAAAGACTCAAATTTGAGATTGCAACAGAGCTTAGACTGTGAAAGTAGAAAGCAGCCCAAGCTGCCGATCAATTGTGCTGCAATGCTCATATGGTGAGATGGAACATGATAGGAGGAGAGAGCATAGAAATGAGCTCATCGGTGTACTGCTTCTCCCTCACTGTCCAAACACAGGCTAAGAGAGGGGCAAGACCTGTAAGCATTACTTTAAATACAGCAGAGAAAGTCCATGTCTCCTGCACTGCGAGACAGGGCTGTGCATGTATACAGGTTGTATAAATCTCAAAACTGGTTGGGTAGAAATACAAAATTTTTTGGCAGGTAAAACTGCTCCCATATATTTATTTAATTTGTGTATATAGCTGTTTGCCTCAGTTCAATTTTAATAATACTTAATACTGCTATTTTCGCTACTAATAATATACAGTTTATGTATTCTATAATGTATTCAGGGCCGGGACAAGGGGTGGGCAGGAGGGAAGGCTGCCCTGGGCACTGGTTTACTGTATAGATGGGGGCACCATTGAGCTCATTCTAATACAAGGAAATTTTACAAGCGGATGACTGCTGGGGGGTAGTATCCCCTAAGCTCACACATAATGGGGGGGGGGGGGGGCGCAGTTTGGCTTCTTTGCCCTGGGTACTGGATTACCTTCTCCCACCACTGAATGTATTCTATATTATTTTGTATCCAATACACAATCAGTGCCCTGTCCAGGCCAGTGTTGTATGATATATTTAGATCGACTGGAATATTTTATATGAACATATATGAGTAGTCATTTTACAGATATTTCCTTTGAAGGAACTGAGCCTAATGCCCCAACACCACTACCTGTTTCCTACCCCTGTTTTCTATAGCACTGAAAATGTGGACATTGTGTCGTTTACATCTTTTGGTCCTTTTGAATTAACTTAAAAGTGCAAAGCTAAAATTCCAAATATCTAGTGAAGAAAAAATCAGAAAATCAGTCTATTCATAAAAGAGATAAGATGAAAGGATTATTGATCATGGTTGGCTAGGCAGTAGCATTCTTACTTTTATTTTTATTTTTACTAAACACTTTCTCCATAGTGATGTTTCTTTTATCTGCATCAGTTGCCCATCATTATAACCAGAGTACAACATTAATTACTTTAAACGTCAATAGGAGCTTTCATCTTCAAAGACAAACCTTCAGCCATATACTGTTTGGTGGACCTGTTCCAAATATCAATGTCCAAATGGGGCAGAAATTAGAGAGCCAAAGTGATGTACACCAGAATGTACAGTATGTCTTGTATAATTCAGGATAGAATTTGTACATAGCAGGGTTGGGTTTGGGTAAATCATGGTGAGAACTAATTGGTGTTTCTGATGTGGGGTTAGTAACTGCTGGGAGGAATATTTGAAGTGATTACTTTATGAGAAAGCCATGGTATTGTATAAAATACAGCATTTGCTATAGCCTATTCTTAAAGGGTGTAGTAATTCACAACAACTCTAGGCAAACTCTTGAAGTTTCTACACAAATAGCATGAATAAATAACACATTTACCTTCTTATAATGTGAGAAGGGTTCTAGGCCAGTTGGCACAGGTATCCAAATAATGAGGCCTGAATATGATTGAACTGGCAAAACTCCACTAAAGAGCACATGATGATGTCAAGGGGAAAGCAAAGCTCCATGCTTTGTAGAATTGAGATGTTTAACTGTTTCATGGTCACAAAGTGAGCTCCATTAACACTATTAACATGTTGGGTAAACATAGTGACAGATAACAAAGGACTGGCTTGTATTTAGTAACAGTAAAGCCTGGTACACACTATTTATTTTTTTCCCTTCAACCCAGCGTGTTGAACGAAAAAAAAACTTTCAGCTCTGGTCAGAGCCACTGTACTAACTATGTGAAGTTAGAATAGCGATCTCCCCCGCTGAGCTATTGGGTTCTGACAGGGGGACGGCCCCCCCACCAAAACACTCCAGTCAGCGCTCTCTACCATTGGCTGAGAGCGCTTATCGGGAGTCGGTCAGCTGCTGGTTTTTCTGCATGCACATCCGACAGAGCGGTTTCTGTCGGACAGACCAACATACACATGGGCCGAATGTTGGCCATTTTTTTTTTTAAAACCAGCTAATGTCTTCCGACATTCGACCCGTGTGTACCCGGCTTAAGAGGGATATACCAGAAGAAGATAGGTGGGAAGGTGCATCTGAAAATCATTGACAGAGAGCTCTGGTAGCCAGCTCCTCTAGAAGGTGTCCAGGCTTAGTGCATATATGTGTAAGACAACCACGAGTATTCAAGAAGCTCTTAAATCATTTTTCTGCTCAAGGGTCTCCTACAGTCTTTATCCTCCACTTTATACCCACTCATAATTTATTACATATTGTCATTACTCTCTGTTTTTGCTATGTTATGCCTGTTAAAAGAACAACTCAAATAGTGGAAAGTAGTCAGATAGTAGTCAGCTGTATTTTATACGATTTAAAGTGGTTGTAAACCCTTACAGACCACTTTGACCTACATGTAAGCCTAGATTAAGGCTTACCTGTAGGTCCAAGAAATATCTCCTAAACCTACACGGTTTAGGAGATATGTGTACGGCGCATGTACTGAGCATGCCACTGCTAACGGCGATATGCCGCTAGTGGCGGCTCCCCTGCGCATGCGTGGGAGTGACGTCATCACGGCTCCGGACAGTCACAGCGCTGGAGCCGCGATACACGGAAAGAAGATGGACACTCTGTGGAAGAGGGGACAGCGGTGACATCGCTGGCTCCTGTGTCAGGTAAGTGACACATAATGGGCTACTATGCGATGCATAGTAGCCCATTATGCCTTACCTTTGAAGGGAAACAAAGAGGAAGTATACCCTGATGGGTTTACTTCCTCTTTAAGTTCTAAACTAAAAAACAAAAAGTAATACAGTATATTGCAGCTTATATTCCTTAGAAGGGGTACCTGCATTATTTTTCTTTTTCCTGGCTTCTTCACCTGATTTTTCCCCTGGTAATCCTGCGTACTTCCTGTTCTTGGGTGAACTGGACTTTAAACATGTCTACATTTTTGCATCTCTATTATGTGTGGGGTGATAGAGAAATTAGTTATTCCCTGTACACTTAAAGTGGTTGAAACTCCATTTGGTATTTTCTGGCACTCACCTGTCTTCCTGAATGCAAAGTCTCCAGTGTATCTGTTTTATTTTATTTTTTAATCATAGATTTTTTTTTTTATTCCACAATGTACATGTACAATAGAAAACAGGTCTTACAGCATAATAAACATACAAAGTGGGTACCAAAAAATGATCTTACTGTAGAAACATTACTACATTTGCTTGGGCTTCTTAAAAAAAATATGAAATATGACCTCAACAGACCTGTCACCCCAACTGGGTACACACTGTGAGCAGGCTCTATTTTATACTTTTAGGAAGTAGCCACCTTGGACCTTATTGAGGGTCTCTGGAGATAAAACATGTAGTAAATTCTTAAGTGCAGTATTATTAACCAGTAAACAAACAGTAAACTTTTCTTCTGATACAGAGTAGTACACATATGCTGATTGTGCTGTGGTGAGCTACTCAAATTGTTATTTATGGGTCACAGGAAATGACCACAACTAATATTAGGTCTTTTACCACTAGATGGTTGGTAGTTCTTATTGAGGTATCATGAGTCAGTATGCATAAGAGTTATGCATCATAAATAATAAAAATGTCAGGAGGCCTTCTGGAATGTCCTCCAGATTTCTCAGTGGAATGTTGGGGCTCTTCTTTCTTGATAGGTGAGCATTTTTGCATTCATTCTAGATATTACCTCTTCAATTTTTGGGGGTGCTTTGGAGCGCCATTCCTTTGCTAGGGTAATGCGTGCTGCAAATAATATATGGATAACTACTTTTCTTGTCAGCGGGGGAAAGTGTTCAATACCAAGGCTTAGGAGAGTGAATGCGGGAGTTAAGGCATATTTGATTCCTGTAGTTACTTTGATAAGAAAAGAGACATCCATCTGGAAAGAACATATTACATTACAGCTCCAAAGTATGTGTAGTAGGCAGGGTGCTAGACAGGTATCCCCAATGGACACTATCAAAGGCCTTTTCTGCATCTAGGGCCAGCAATATGTTCTTGGGTGACCTCTGCGAATCGCAGAAGGTTCAACATTCTTCTGGTCCTGTCTGGTGCCTGCCTGCCCTTTACAAAGCCAACTTGATCAAGTAATTGGTGGAGTCATTTCCATTAATCTATTGGCTAACATTTTGGCGTAGATCTTTAAATCTGAATTTAGTAGGGAAATGGGTCTAAAATTTTCGGGGTGTGATGGGTCTTTACCCGGTTTTGGTAGTGTAACTATCACAGCTTGGAGCATTTCACTTGGGAAGGGACCTGTAGAGGCTGCAGTGTTGAAAATTTCTACTAGTTTTTGAGTGAGGAGGCCTTATAATATTCAGCGGAAAATCTGTCCTTTCCGGCTGATTTGTGCATGGGAAGGGATTTTATGACAGTCTCAACCTCTTTATTGATGATGGGAGTGTTCAGTTTTTACTGTGGGCAGATGAATTCCTTGAATAAAATGATTGATCTCTAAATCTGTAGGTTGGTGGGTGAGTGAGGCTGTAGAGGGATTCATAATAATCTCTAAATGCGTTGGCTATGTCTTTAGGGTTGTGAAGTGTGGTATTAGATTGGTGGTGTTTAATATGTGTGAGGTTGGAGCGTGCTTGCCTTTTTTTGAGTTGGGAGGCTAAGAGTTTGCCTGCCCTATTGTTTTAAGAGTAGAAGGACAGTTTCATTCTTGAAGTATGTTTAATAATCCCCTATTCTTCGCAGCAGGAGGTAAGGCGTTTTAGTAAGTGGGTTGAAGTAGTATTGGGATTTTTGTGTTGAGCCTCTAATTCTGCAATGGATTTGTGCAGCTGTGATATGCGCTGTATTTTTTTATTTTTTTTCCTTTCTCTAGAGGCAATTTGTATAAGAGTTCCCCTAGCGAATGCCTTATGTGCACACCATGTTGTCATTGGAGAACATTCTCCATTATAATTGAACTGGACATATTCTCTGAGTTTCCATTTCACCTCATCCCTAATCTTGGGGTGCGATAGGAGGAAAGTGTTGTTGCACCACAGTGGTTTGTGGGAAGTTTTGCTCATATCCACAACATCGATAGTCACAGGTGCATGGTCCGACCATGTGATGTTGTGGATATTAACATTGCGTACATTCTGCAAGGTATACCTATAAGTAAGAAAAAATTATATTCTGGAATAGCTATTGTGCACTATGGAGTAGTACGTGTAGTCCCTTTCGGTGGCTCTAAGGCAGTGCCATGGATCAAAGAGCCTCTCTTTATGGCATAATGATCCTAAAGATGGCCTCCACCTGTGGGCCACCGAGGAGGAGTCAAGCTCTTCATTCAAAATCATATTGAAATCCCCACACAGTATCAAATTACACTTTTGCATTGTTTTAGCAAGCTTAATGACCTTACGGATAAATTTCAGCGATTTAACGTTAGGTGCATATAAGTTCACCAGTGTGTAGATGACACGATCCATTTCTGTGACCAATATGATGAAACGTCCTTGGGGGTCAATATGGTCCTGCAATAAAGAAAAGGTTACAGTGTCCCTAATAGCAATCAATACACCATTTTTCTTGGAAGTGTCATTGGCTGTAAATACATGTGGAAATTTAACATGTGAGCATTTTGGGGGTTTGATGCTAGAGAAATGCATCTCTTATGCACACAGAATATTGCATTTTAAGTCCATTGCTGTTTTCCATAGTGCTCTGTGTTTGTAGGGACTGTTCAGGCCTCTCAAATTGTATGACATCAGCTTATGGTTCATTTAAATTGTAGAAAGTGCTTTGCCGCCATCTAATGGTAATAATTGGTATGAGAAGTGTTACAAACTTCTTGTATGACATATGTATGTCCTGCGGAAATGTTTGCGTTATAAACATCAAAAAACAAGAAAAATAAACCATACTGAGTTGTTCAGTAACTTGAAACAGTTAAGCAGTACTTACTGCGAAAAACAGGTTACGGGAAACACGGGTTACGGGAAACATCACGTAAATTAAGTTGGGGGAAAAATATTACTTGAATCAGCCGCACAACGGGTGAGGGTTGAGCTAACATGTGGTTAATCTGGAAGGCACCAAGGGTTTAGTGACCCCGAGCAGAGTGTTAGGCATGTAGGTGAACTACCAGAGTACAAACATGAATAAGTTATCTACCCCTCCTGATTGGGCATCTACTAGTTCATTATGTGCTATAGTAAATTCCTCCATCTTTTGTTCAACATATTCTACTCTACTATGTTCTACTATGTTACTGACCTCTTTCATTTCTTTTTTTGTGTGGAGTGCATGAAAGCTGCCATTTCTTGCTGGAGGGCCCCCTGCAGAGTTTGCAGCATCTCTTTAGGAGTGGTGTCAATGTTGGGCTGCCCTGTGGTAGGGAATGCATCTAGGTGCTGTCCGTATGATGAGGATTCCTCCATATCTTCCCCTGCTGTCTCTGCATCTTCCAGAGCCTCTCCCTCCTCCCCAATCCTCCTTTTCTGCTTAACAGGGCTACTGAAAGGAGAGAATGGTAGTAAATGGTCTTTATAGCATGACTCACCTGTGGATGGCGATGGATGGCTGAGCGCGCTAGCTGGGGATGATGAAGAACAGCTCTCGGCGTCGTCGCCATATTGGATCTCTAGGCCCACCATGGGGGGAAGTAATCGGTCAATTTCCCCGGGCCCGCTCTCTCCTTTCTCTTGTTCATGGTGGCCGGTGTGTACCGCTTGGTCACTTATTAACCGGTAATAAAGATGCTACAAGGGAGTCCCAGAAAATTTAAATAAAAATTGCTTTGTTTCTGCTCCTGAAAGACTGCATCACATGTTTCAATTTGATTTTGCAGATAGGTACACTTTAAGAAAACAAAATTTGCTTAACTTTGTGATTTTTTTTCTTATATTATTTATTTTGTATGTCATTTTCCACATACATATTTAAGCTTTTCATTAAATACTATTGGGATTCAGCCCTTACTAGTCCAAATTAAAATATGTATTCTCACTTTGAGCTATACTACTTGATATTGTTGTGATTTTTTTTTTCAGTTTCATTTTTCCCTCTAAATGATAGTGTTTATAATGTATGATGTCATTCAAAATACATGAAAACAAATTAGGGAAATAGTTCTACAGCAAATGACTGAGCTGTCTTATAAGACTGCAACATAAGCTTGCCTGTTATAAGTGAAGAACATCATTAACTCCAATTAGTGGAAAAAAACATGTTTTAAAAATTAATCAACACTGCAACAATAAACACGGTACATAGTTTAACAATTATGAGAGAGAAATGCCTGTAATGAAAAATAGCGGGTAATTGTCTGAGGAAGAAAAGAAACAAAATGCGCCCTCCAGCTTGGTAACATTGTTGCAAAAATTAGATGCCAAGTTTCATAATAGCAAGCTGCAGCGTTAATTATTAATTGAAGCGAACAGCGGAACTGAAGCTATTATTAGTCAAGTGCAGCTATCCCTCTCTCACATTGTATGTATGTATGTATGTATATATATATATATATATATATATATATATATATATATATATATACACATATATATATATATATATATATATATACATACACACATATATACATATATATATATATATATATATATATATATATATATATATATATATATATACAGGGGGTCCCCGACTTACGAACGCCTGACCTACGAACATCCCCTACTTACGAACGGGGTGCTGCAGGGACCCTCCGCCATTTCCTGCAGTATTCCGGCCGTTCTGCGCATGCGCGGCCATACGGAGCCTCGGAAAATGCCGGCAAACTTCGGAAATGTCCGTAATTTGCCACGCATGCGCAGAACGGCATTAGACGGAACATTGGAAATGTCCGGAAATGTCCGTATTTGTCGGTCTGCGAACATTTCCGACTTCCGAACAAGCGGGCAGTCCCTAACGAGTTCGTAACTCGGGGACCCCCTGTAATATATATATATATAACAACTGCTGTTCTATTGAAAAGAAGGGGTTGTTAAGTTTCCTGCTACTTGCTGATAAGTTTCACTAATTGCAAGTTCATATTTACCCAGTTCTAATTAGAATTCCATATTGTGTAATAATTACCATACCAGCGCCATTATATATATATAAAAACAAAGCTAAAGAAATGTTTTAGTAAGCTTAAAGTTATGATGGATATTTTTGTTTTGTATCTCATAGGTAATTTTGAATCACAGATGAAGAGGTCAGTGGTTACCCATTAAAAACCAAGACTTGTTTAGGCTTGCTTTTTAGGGCCAATATTAGAAATACAATGGACACATAGGCATGGTTTGGCCACTGTAAGATATTTCCTCCTCATATGGAGGAGAGATGGATCACTGTTCTACAAAGCCTTGTGTTATTTATCCTGTAGTGAAAAAATAGTAGCATTGGGCTGCAAAAATGTAAACCAGTCATTCCGTTTTCTTTTAAGAATGACCAGTGGCTATCTGTCAAGATCAGTGAGGTCTTATAGACATATGATTGTTGCCCATGTCAATCAGTGGTCATGTTAAACTTATATCTATTAGACATGTGCATTCATCCGAATGCATTTTTGTCCGAATTTCGGGTATTTTTGCTATCGTTTTAACAAACGATAACGAACGTGCAGAATCCGAAAACCGAAAGATCCGACATAAACAAATGCTTTATTTTCGTTTTCGTTGTGACAACAGTTCGATATAG
This sequence comes from Lithobates sylvaticus, assembly GCA_028564925.1. Taxonomy (NCBI): domain Eukaryota; kingdom Metazoa; phylum Chordata; class Amphibia; order Anura; family Ranidae; genus Lithobates; species Lithobates sylvaticus. The sequence continues at coordinate 95,260,246 of CM053030.1, read as the reverse complement.
ATAGGAGATTCAACATGACGCTGACAATAGTGATCTGTGTCTATCGAACCTGTGGTCAAATGTGCCTAACTTTAGCTCTATTAGTTCAAGATTATTCTACATAGAGAGAAAAGATTCGACATAGAGAGAAAAGATTTGACATAGAGAGAAAAGATTCAACATAGAGAGAAAAGATTCGACATTATAGAGACAATAGCAAAAAAGGTCGAATGTGCCTAACCTAACTCTATTAGTCCAAGATTTTTCTACATAGAGAGAAAAGATTTGACTTAAAGATTTGTCGAAGCAGTAGACGCGAGCGGACATTTATAGTCAAATGCTCTGCCCATAGGCTATAGAAGAATTCTAATGTCATACAACATTAGAATTCTACTATAGCTTGTAGGCTGAACATTCGACTGTAAATGTACGATTGCGGTGGCATAGTTTAGCTGCTCCATCGAATCTTCTTAGAACATTCGACAGACACCATAAGCCTTCAATGACAGATTTGACCTTAATTATTTTGGATTTTCAGACGAATGCATTTTAAAAAAAACAAAATAAATAAAAATGAATTTCGGGAGTAACTAAATAAATTTATTTTTTGGACGAAAACGAAATTCCAAAACAAAATATTTCAGTGTGCACATGTCTAATATATATAGGTGCTAAAAACTGAACTTGTAAAAGGGAATAATTCGGAAAAAAAGGAACATTTCAAAATGGAAAATAATGCACTTATGGAAGTGGAATCCTCTGATAGAGTTCACTGTTGGGAGGACAGTGTTGACTGGAACTACACTGTAAAAAGTATTGGGGTGCTTACAATGTATTTTAGATAATTGCAAAATGAGCAGTGTGGCAAGTGAATACAATTCTGTTGTAGATTACTACATGGATCTACAGCAGGAGTATGGAAATCCTGATTCCCTCATATAGATCTTTAGTTAGATCTTACTTCAAATAGTGGGGCCATTTTAGGAGACCTCAGTTACACAAAAATCGTGAAAGGTCTGAGGAATAAAACATATTAGAAGAGACTGCACTACCATAATATGTACAATCTTGAGGAAAGAAGGGAAAGGGGGACATGACTGAAACCTTTAAATATATAAAAGGTATGGATGGGATTCAGGAGGGCAGTATTTTCAATATGAACCTAAGATCAAGAATTTCTTCCTCAAACAAGGAGGAAAATTCAAAACTAACTTCAGAATGTATGATTTTACAGAAAGAGTAGGTGATGCGTTAAACAGACTTCTTGCAGAGGCAGTGAGTTAGTCAACAGTAAATTACTTTAAACATGCTTACAACAAACATAGATTTATACTTAGACAATGTTTTCTATATTTCTAAAATATGCTATAGCACAAGCTCCAGATGTCTGCATGATGGTTTAATTCTCTGTGCCCCAGGCCTAATTGTATTGCTTAGTGCTGTCACCCTACCATGTTTTAGCTGAGAGTGCTGATTAAAAAAACATTTAGGACTAGGATAGCATGTGTGGGGAGGTGAATTCATAGTCCAAATAGTGAGCTCAAGTAAATTTTATTTATTTATTACATATACTTATATAGCACTGTCAATTTATGCAACGCTTTACATACATATTGCACATCAGTCCCTGCCCTCTAGAAGCTTACAATCTAAGGTCCCTAACACATTCATAAATACACATACTACAGCTAATTTACCCAAGAGACAGGTGCCAGACAGCAACAATACAAAATGTGTGGCGAATGTATCTGCAATACACTCTAAATATTACTTCATGACAAAATCTTGCTGGTCTCTCCCTCTTACATTGCCGCCTAATCGATTTCTTACATACTGTCATGTTTCTTATTGACAGTACAATATTTGAGGATATTGTTTCTGAAATATTTTGCTCTATTTTGGATTTCATGATAAATATCAAGCGTTTTCTCAACTGGCTATAAGCACTTTAAAGGGATGTGGCACTGAGAAGTGTATTTTCAGTATGGGGCATTATTAAGGATTTATGGTATTTTATGGTATTTTATGTTATAGTGATTACAAGAAGATGTATATATTGCACATACTATTGTTAGGATCATCTTTTATAGTTTATTTATGGTATACTGTATGGATTGCGGATTTAGGCGCTAGATATGTATTAGCACCATATACACATAGATATGTATGTTTTGACACAAGGGTATTTGATACAGCAGCTTGCAGGTGCTGGGGAAGATTAGTGCAAGTTCACTATTTTTTTTTATTTTTGTATATGTCTTATACAGTACTACTGACCACTATTTTCCATCTTACATTTTTTTGTTAAATCAAATAAGGGCAATGGTACAGTAAGTAGGGAACTGTTGAAGCACAGACTCATTTTAAAAGGTCAGTGCAATTTAGGCTATTAAATACTCCCACAGCCAGCACTTATTGTCAGCAAACTGTCATTTCAACTACAACAGGAATCAAAAGTCATTAGCACAAATATTTTGAGCAGGTTCATGCAGTTCTGTATGCACTCTACAAAAATTACTTACATTTACTCAAGCATTTACATTCTGTTATACACATGATGACAATAAGTAAGTTTTACTTTTCTCTTTCCAGCACACAATTTCTCACTAGTTGTATGTACTCCCCTACGAGTACTTCTTATATTGATACATTGGTAAATTAATGGTTAAAAGGTGTGAGCATGACATCTACTATTAAAAAAAAAAAAAAAAAAACACAACAAAATAATAAACTAAAAGGTATGGGAGCTAATAAGTCTGTCTGCCAATAAAAATTATTTTTAAAAAAATATATATATATTTTTTTTGCTATTGCAGCCATAAGTTTTTTTTTTTTTCTTAGCATTTTCACTTCTGGTGCTGGCTATGTAGTAGAGGTGATTTGGGCAGCTGTAAAAGAAAGAATGTTTAAAAAAAATTCACCAAAATACATTTACAGAAAACCACAAAGTATTTTTAGAAGTCTGTCACTCCCATGTACACATACATGCAAACGCAAACATGTACGTCTGGTACACGCATTGGAAAATTACAATTACGCCACACATATTAGGTATTTAGAGCCATAGTGAGAGCATCTTCCACATCTTCCATCTTCCACTGTTAAATCTAAATTGCCAAACTGTAAATGCTTTTGAAGCGTGGCCATTTTGGATACCATAGTTTCTTGCCAATTTTGAGGCTTGACATATTTGGTATGTGGCTACTCAGCACAACTTCATCTTTTCTATTTTACCAACAATTGGGTAGTATATTGTATATGTGCCTTTTAACATGTGTGCAAAAAAATTGTGAAAATGGCTTAGGTCACGAAGGCCAAATGCCTTAGTGGGTCCCAATGTCCCATCTCCAGCAGTACATATACTTACAGTGCCTTGCAAAAGTATTCACCCCCCTTGTAATTTTTCGTGTTTTGTTGCCAAGCAACCTGGAATTAACATGGATTGTTTGCGAATTTGCATAATTTAACCGATTGCCGACCATTGCACGACGATATACTTCGGTACAATGGCACGGCTGTGCAAATGGGCGTACAGGTACGTCCCCTTCAAGAAGCGGCATTGTGGGCGCGTGCGCACCGCCGGCGCGGCATTCGTGTGCCCGCCGCTTGTCCCACGATCGTGTCATGGAGCAGCAGAATGGGGAGATGCCTATGTAAACAAGGCATTTCCCCATTCTGCTTAGTGACAAGACAGAGATCTACTGTTCCCTGTCATCGGGAGCAGTGATCGCTGCCATGTCCTAGGTAGCCCACCCCCCACAGTTAGAATTACTCCCTAGGATACACTTAACCCCTTGATTGCCCACTAGTGTTTAACCCCTTCCCTGCCAGTGTCATTTACAAAGTAATCAGTGCATTTTTAGAGCATTGATCGCTGTATAAATGACAATGGTCCCAAAATAGTGTCAAACGTGTCCAATGTGTCCGCCACAATGTCACAGTCATGATAAAAATTTCAGATCGCCGCCATTACTAATAAAAAAAATAATAATAAAAATGCCATAAATCTATCCTCTATTTTGTAGACGCTATAACTTTTGCGCAAACCAATCAATATGCGCTTATTGCGATTTTTTTACCAAAAATATGTAGAAGAATACATATCGGCCTAAACTGAGGAAAAATTCTATTTTTTTATATATTTTTGGGGGATATGTATTATAGCAAAAAGTAAAAAATATTGCTTTTTTTTTTTTCAAAATTGTTGCTCTCTTTTTGTTTATAGCGCAAAAAATAAAAACTGCAGAGGTGATCAAATACCACCAAAAGAAAGCTCTATTTGTGGGAAAAAAATACATAAATATTGTGTAGGTGCAACGTCGCACGACCGGGCAATTGTCAGTTAAAGAGACGCAGTGCCGTATCGCAAAAAGTGCTCTGGTCAGGAAGGGGTAAATTCTTTTGGGGCTGAAGTGGTTAATTTACAGAACATGCACACAACTTTGAAGATGTTTTTTTTTTTTTGTGAAGCAAATAACAAATAGGACAAAATAATAGAAAAAGTTAACTATTCACCCCCCTAAGGTCAATACTTTGTAGAGCCAGCTTTTGCGGCTATCACAGCTCCAAGTCGCTTTGGATAAGTCTCTATGAGCTCGCCACATCTTACCACTGGGATTTTTGCCCATTCCTCCCAGTAAAACTCCTCCAGCTTCTTTAAGTTGGATGATTTGCGCTTGTGAACAGCAATCTTTAAGTCTGACCACAGATTTTCTATTGGATTGAGGTCTGGGCTTTGCTAGTCCATTCCAACACATTTACATGTTTTCTCTTAAAGCACTCAAGTGTTGCTTTAGCTTTAGCAGTGTGTTTATGGTCATTGTCCTGCTGGAAGGTGAACCTCTGTCCTAGCCTCAAATCACACACAGAGTGGTACAGGTTTTGCTCAAGAATATCCCTGTATTTAGCACCATCCATCTTTCCCTCAACTCTGACCAGTTTTCCAGTCCCGACTGCTGAAAAACATCCCCACAGCATTATTCGGCCACCACCATGTTTCACTGTGGGGATGGTGTTCTTTGGGTGATGAGATGTGTTGGGTTCGCGCCAGACATAGCGTTTTCTTTGATGGCCAAAAAGTTCTATTTTAGACCCCTTTCACACTGGATCGTTTTGCAGGCGATATAGCGTTAAAAATAAAACAGCTGCTCCATTCATTCTGAGGGCTTTCACACTGGAGTGGTGCGCTGGCAGGGCATCAGAAAAAGTCCTGCCAGCAGTTTTTTTGGAGCGGTGAAGGAGCGGTGAACTCACCGCTCCTCCAATGCTCCTCCCCACTGAAATCAATGGGGCAGCGCTGTGATACCGCCGGCAAAACGCCGCTCCGGCGGCGTTTTGGTGGGCGGATTTAACTCCTTTTCGGCCACTAGCAGGGGGATAAAACCGCCCCACTATCGGCCGAATATCGCTGCTAAAACTACGGTAAAGTGGCGATAAAAATAGGGCTGCTTTACCGCTGACGCTGGTGGCGGCACAGTGTGAAAGGGGTCTTAGGCTCATCAGACCAGAGCACCTTCCTCCATTCATTTTGGGAGTCATTCACATGCCTTTTGGCAAACTCAAAATGTGCCATTTTGTTTTTTGCTGAAAGTAATGGCTTTCTTCTGGCCACCCTGCCATGAAGCCCAACTCTATGGAGTGTACAGTTTATTGTTGTCCTATGTACAGATACTCCAGTCTCTGCTGTGGATTCTCTGCAGATCCTCCAGGGTTACCTTAGGTCTCTGTGCTGCCTCTGTAATTAATGCCCTCCTTGCCTGGTCTGTGAGTTTTGGTGTGAGGCCGTCTCTTGGCAGGTTTGCTCTTGTGCCATGTTTTTTCCATTTGGTTATGATAGATTTGATGGTGCTCCTAGGGATCATCAAAGATTTGGATATTTTTTATAACCTAACCCTGACTTGTACTCCTCAACAACATTGTCCCTTACTTGTTTGGAGAGTTCCTTGGTCTTCATGGCAGTTTGCTTAGTGGTGCCTCTTGCTTAGGTGTTGCAGCCTCTGGGGCCTTTCAAAAAGGTGTGTATATGTAATGGCAGATCGTGTGACACTTAGATTGCACACAGGTGGACATCATTTGACTAATTATGTGACTCCTGAAGGTAATCGGTTGCACCAGAGCTTTTTATCGGCTTCATAACAAAGGGGGTGAATACATACGCACATGCCAATTATCAGTTTTTAATTTCTGAAAAATAGTTTTATGTATATATTTTTCTAATTTTACTTCACCAATTTGACTATTGTGTTCTGATCCATCACATATAATTCAGATTAAAAACACATTGAACTAAAGGCTGTAATGTAAAAAAAATAGTTAAAAAGCCAAGGGGGGTGAATACTTTTGCAAGGCACTGTATCTACTCCCACCCCATTAAGGCCTTTCAGAGTCTATTATTTTTCTAAATCCAATCTGAGGAAGACATGTGTACACCTGGTCTCCATTCATTACAATAGAGCAGGGATCCTCAAACTACGGCCCTCCAGCTGTTGTAAAACTACACATCCCATGAGGCATTGTAAAACTCTGACATTCACAGACATGACTAGGCATGATGGGAAATGTAGTTCCTGAACAACTGGAGGGCCATAGTTTGAAGACCCATGCAATAGAGAGTCTGCACACCTCCAGGAATTTATATTGAGGCTGTCAGTTTCAAGTATCCTGGTTGCAGTTTATCAGGCTAACCTGTACACAGAGATATGCTCATACATAATGTTGGTAAAAAATGTCTCACAGCTTAGCCATCATGTTATCCAGTTCAAGGTCTACAGTAAAAACCATCACCAATGCTAAGTGGTATCCGTATGTGTCTAGCAACCTTCAGTAATCCTACATTGCGCAGTACATGAAGAGCTTTAGGCATAAGGCTGAATATCTTGGAGCACTGGATTATAGAACGCACGCAACAAATAGCTTTTCATTTCCAAGATTGGATCAGAGGTCAAGTTTTATATAGTTGTATATTTCTGTTCTGCTTTTCTTCTATAGCAATATTCCGAATCCTAATAATCCTGACCTCATTCCAGGACCCAAGGGTTGAAAACTTCCTCCATTTAATATTTACTTTTTCTTGTGTCAGTATTTTTATTTGTAGCAATATTCTCTGGAGAAGTAAAGTAATTGCTGGATATTTCATAAACAGTAGAGACATCGATCTTACGATAGAAGAGTTTGTGGTTAACCATTAAATAGGGAGATAGGGAAGGTTTAGAATGATGGGCCATAGTAACGACAATCTGAAATATTATGAACTCAATTTCTTAAAGACCTAAGCACGACTATTTTGCCGAAATGCTATGAATGAATCAGCTAAAAAAGAAACATTTCCCATAACACACTAAGATACTGGATTACCTTTAAAGTATTGCACAGGATTTTGTATATCTAAAAATCCTAAATTGGGTGTTTGATTCAGATGCAGGCATGTACAAGGGATTTCTTCAAACATCCAAGTCATACAGTGTGATTGCATTATATTTATACCGTGAACATTTAAGAAAAACTTTGGTCATGTTTCTTCAGTTTCATCTTTGCCATCTTATGAATGTGTTCTTTCCTTTAAGGAAAAAAAAAGCATTGTTGAAGACAGATGTCTTTAAAAAGTGTAATGTTTGGGATATTTCCTTACTTAGGTTGTGCACAATTTAGAGATATACTTTCACTCACTTAAGGATACCCTTTAAAATCAACAGCTATTTTAGTTTAGGTATTTGTTTTGGTATAACATTAAAGGCATTTACCACCTTTAGTAAAAAAAAAAAAAAAAAATTATTATAACTGAACCCATATTGAAAAAAAAGAAAAAATGGGCATTTATTAACACTTTGTACTGGAGCAGGCAAAAAAACATTGCAACTGCAGCCAGTGCCTTGTGTGTGCACTGCACAGGCTTCTGTAGACCATTCCCCCAGCTCCAGGTTTCTATGGAGGTACAGTATAGATCTTCGGTTATGGAACAGGAGGAAATAACCAATGAACTATAAGTGTGGTGACATCACAGTCATTCTCAACCAGGGTTCCCCCAGGGGTGGATAGGGGTTCTTTGAGTTTGAGTTTCCCATTTCCCAGTAACAAATTAAATTCAAATTACTAACAATATGTTCCAAAGCCATCCACAGCTTGGCCTCCAGCTACATCACTAATCAAAATAACAACCAAATTGTTCTCTTTGTTCCTCCCAAGAGCTCCTGCTCTCTAGTTTCCTTGTCACCTCCTCCCATCCTCGCCTCCAGGACTTTTCCCTGAGCCTCTGCCACCCTATGGAACTCCCTACCCCAATCTGTCCAGCCATCTCCTACTCTGTCGACTTTTAGGTGATCCTTAAAAACCCTTCTCTTCAGAGAAGCCAACTGTATCTCCACTAACTCCATCAGCATCTTTCCCCACAGTAATCAGCTTTTTTATCATTTGTCCCTTCCTTTTAGATTGTAAGCTCTAATGAGAAGAGCCCTCTGATTCCTCATGTATTGACTTGTATTGTCACTGAACTGTTTGCCTTAAGTGTTGCACAAACTGTTGGCGCTATATAAATCATGTATATTATTAATAATAATAATTTGATGGTATGCATAGTCAATGATATATGACAGAGCCAGCTGCATAAACCCAATAATAATTTGTTGCTGCCTTTAAAGCTGTTGTATCGACCACCACCATAAGGGGAGCATTCTTCCCAGTACCTACCAATATATGTAGCTACAAGTGTTTCCCATTGACCATCGATTAATTGATTTTAGCAAAGGTGCCTGGAGACCTGATTTTTTTTTAATGGTTCCCCTGGGGTAAAAAGCTTGGGAAAGGCTGCTTTAAGGTGACCCTCACCCTCTGACTGCCTCAGCAATGGCAGATCTCATATTTGTATCCTGACCATTAAGGACAATGGATGAACCTCACCTGTCATGGCATTAAGGTTCTACATAAATCAGGGGTTTAAGCTTATGCTGGACATTTCAAAATTCTACTCCTTTTCCTTGCTTGAAACTGTTGTCTTCAGTTACCCTCTTTTAACCTTCAGTATCAGAAGTGATAGCTTCACACTTCCAGGGCTGGTGCAAGGATTTTTGACACCCTAGGCAAAACCTCATTTTGCCCCCCCCCCCCCCCCCCCCGGCTGGCTCTGCCCCCTTTCCCTGCCCATGTAAATCCCACCTTTTTAATAAAGCGCCCATCAAATTTAGCCTCACCAGTGCCCATCAAATGCAGCCTCACCAGCACCCATCAAATGCAGCCTCACCAGCTCCCATCAAATGCAGCCTCACCAGCGCCCATGAATGCAGCCTCACCAGCGCCCTTCAATGCAGCCTACCAGTGCCCATCAATAAATGTTTGCTTGCTGCGGGAATCGGGACACAGACACAGTCCTCCACCACTGCTGTGCCTCTGACACTATGTGTGAACGGAGCGGTGGCTGCCTGCTGATGCTGAGACTTAGTTGCTTGCTGCAGAGAGAAGAGAGTAGGAAAACCAGTGGCCAGGTGCCCTAGGCAGCAGGGCGCCCTAGGCGGACGCCTAGTTGGCCTAGTGGTAGCACCGGCCCTACACACTTCTACCTACCTCTGTAAACACTGGGGACACACAGCAGGTATGCTGATCATCTCCATTTCCAAGACTTACAAATTAAGAGGAGGAAGCTGGAGACTGCGACCACTTTTCTTTCTCCTCCTAGGGGGGCACTGGGACAGGATTGTCGACCCGCAAAAATATTTGAGGCTGGAGTTTTTTTTCATAATTAGAGAATTAGCCAACAAAAGACAAGATTCTTAGGTGCTGTTGCCAAATAGTATATTATGAATAAAATAATAATAATAGCAACATTTGCTTGCTTCCAAATCACTTGTAAGAAAAATAACCAGGATATCTTTCATGCAAACAGAATGATGGTTTGGAGAGCTGTCCTCCCACAGTTAATCAAACAAGGTCTTCTATTGTCTGGAAAAATATGCATAAGCTTCTTAGCGGCACCTTGAATAGATTTGTTTGTTGGTAGAACTGGTCGAGGAGATTATCAAGCACAGTCTAGAAGCTAATACAAATGTGAAAGCTTTACATTTTCAGCAAGATGATGGCAATCAGAAGACAGACTGAATTTTTAGCACCACAGTATGGAAGCAAAGACGAAAAAGTGATAATACATGTGAATGTGGGTGATAAATACAATAAAACCTATGCCATGCATAATCCCACATATATTATTCATTCATTATGTACCTCAAGCTATAGTGTTTTATGGCTATAGCTTATGTAAATAGGTGTTTGCTTAGTCTGATTCTGATAAGAAGAGACCTAATTTTTTTTATATATATTTTCCTTTGTAGTGCTTGCCGATCTTCTACCGAGATATGTTTAATAATGTTTTTTTTTCTTATTCAATGTTTAGGCATAAAATGTCCACATGATTAGTCTATATAAGTAATCTTTTATTGAAACAATATATTTCCAAAAATCCTGCTTCTGCATATAGTTTATATTTATGTATGTACCTGGGGCTACAATATTAGCTTGTTATTTAATAACTTTCCCACTGGACACTTAAAGTGGTGTGCCCATTTAAAATCAAAAATATTAAAAGTCAGCAGCTACAAATACTGCAGCTGCTGACTTTTAATAATCAGACACATACCTGTCCCAGGGTCCAGCAATGCGGGGGAACGAAGCCCAGCTCGTCTCCCCCTCCGTTCGGCGGCGCCGGCATTGTTACTGTGGGCGCGAGCGGCGCCGCTCGTCGTGAGTGACCGTGCTATCATCTGGGACCTGTCACATGTCCCAGATGATTGACAAGAGGGAGGGGGCAGAGCTGAGCCCTTCCTGGGAGGGGAAGTGATGTCACCAGCCCAGGCACTGAAGGAGGCAGACTACGAGGGACCCCCTAACAACAGGCATTTAGAGGTCAGTTAAAAAAATAAACATTAATGATTTTTTTTGGTTGCAACCCCACTTTAAAGCCCCTTCCTAACTAGACCAATTTTCAGCTTTCAGCACTTTCGCATTTTGAATAACAATTACTCTGTACCCATATGAAGCAGGGTGTGTCTTTTTTTGAAAAAAGCACAATATTTTTTGCTTTTTGCTATAATAAATATCCCATTAAAAAAACAAAAAAAATGTTTTTTTTCCTTAGTTTAGGCTGATATGTATTCTTCTTCTACATATTTTTGGTAAAAAAATCGCAATAAGCGTATATTGATATAGGGGATAAATTGATGGCATTTTTATTGTTATTTTTTTTTTTTACTAGTAATGGTGGCAATCTGCGATTTTTATTGTGACTGCGATATTGCGGCGGACACTTCGGACACTTTTGACACTATTTTGGGACCATTCACACTTATACAGCGATCAGAGCTATAAAAATCCACTGATTACTGTGTAAATGTGACTAGCAGGGAAGGGGTTAACACTAGGGGGCGAGGACGGGATTAAATGTGTATCCTAGGGAGTGATTCTAACTGTAGAGGGAGGGGACTCACAAGGGGAGGAGACCGATCGGTGTTCCTCTGTACTGGGAACACACCATCGGTCTCCTCTCTGACAGGACGTGGATCTGTGTGTTTATATTATGCTGTGTTCACGGGCAATTGTGGGTGCGCGCCCCCTTGAGGCTCAGGAAGTAAAAGACGGAGGGACAAAGGGTTCCTGCTGCCATCATATCACTATGCACGGTAGGGAAGTGGTTAAGCAGAAGTACCCTTTAGAGCAAGGGTCTCAAACTGGCTGCCCTCCAGCTGTTGCAAAACTACAAGTCCCATGAGGCTTTGCTAGGCTGGCAGTTACAAGAATGACTCCCTTAGGCAGAGGCATTATGGGATTTGTAGCTTTGCAACAGGAGGGCCACCAGTTTGAGACCCCTGTCTTAGAGATACACCTACTGCTGGTTAACATTTTCTGTTTTTCAATACAATCTTGTGTTTATATAATTTAGTATGATTTGAGAAAACCTGTAATAAAAGAAATAATAATTCCCCATTGCCTGTTAAGGTCAGTAACCTCCATAAATCCGATTAACTCATTTTGTGAATATAAAACTCTGAGCTATGGCAAACTGTAATCCTGGCATGACCCTGCATACATAAAGTTATATTACAGTGCAATGTTTCTCTACAGCAAACATAAATTTATTATCCCTTGAACAAGTTCATGTACGTTTATCACACTGTAGAATATTTTACTCTTTTTAAATATAAATCTGTCTAGAAACATTAACTATTACATCATGCATATTACTATACACCGATCAGCCATAACATGACCACCCACCTAAAATTTTTGTATGGCCACCTTTTGCTAAAACAGCCCTGACCCATTGAGGCATGGACACTAAAGTAACATCCACATGAATGGCAGGACCCAAGGTTTCCCAGCAGAACATTGCCCAAAGCATCACACGGCCTCTGTCAACTTCTTATACCGCGCCATCTCTTGGTGCCATCTCTTCCCCAGGTAAGTGACGCACACGCACCCGACCATCCACATGATGTAAAAGAAAATGTGGTTCATCAGACCAGGCCTTCTTTTATTGCTCCCTGGTCCAGTTCTGATGTTGATGTGATCATTGTAGAAGCTTTTAGCTGTGGACATGGGTCACCATGGGCTTCACAGCCCCATACACATGAACTGCAATACACATTTTTTTCTGCTTTCCCCACATCAACTTCATGGACAACATGTATTCTCTTGCATTTTCAGATGCCATTGTAATGAGATATTCCCTTTACCTGTCAGTGGTCATAATGTTATGGCTGATCGGTGTATACATAGAACACAACCTCCGGTATGTTTTAGTAAATGTAAATAATATATTCTACAAATTTTCTTCATAATTTGTGGAAGATTGTTTAATTAACCACAAATACCCTTTGTCATAACAATATTAATGTATAACTACAAGCAAAACTTTTTCTTTTTAGTTTTGGATAGGGTAGAGAAGAATTAGAACGTCTGTCAGGTTTTCATTAGTGTCTTTGCCCCTGATTAGAAGATGTATTTATCTATTTGTATTGTTTAGCATTATCATTGAAAGTGAAAGAAAAGAAAATCACAAATTTTGGGTTGTCCCCAGAAAAGTAATAAAGAGGAAATCATCCAATGGGACACTAGTTCTGATGACCTGGGGGTCCCCAAAGAATTCCCCTAATTTGCAGGGATTTTCTCTCACTTCCTGTTTGGCTATGGGACAGGAAGTGAAGGGAAATCTCTGAAATGGGATACAGATGGTGGAAAAAAGCCTGTCAGGAGTTAAAACCCTCCCTTGCTCTATCCAAAATTAGAAAAAAAAGTTTTGCCTATAGTTCTACTTTAAAAAAACTTGCCATTTTGCTCCTACAATTGCTGTCATGTATGGATCTTTGTGTTGTTGTTTTTCTTGTATTTTTAGGTTACTTTGCTGGAAAGCAAGGAAGTAGAAACCTCTGTAGTGCGTAGTGGTGTATATATGTGTATTAGTATAATTAATACTTAATGTGTATTGGTGTTTTTACTATACAAGAATTCATATACATACAAGCTACTTCCAAATACAAAACATACACAGTGTTACAAATATGCATACACCACACGTGCACACACTACCTAACCTTTCTAGCAAATGAGCATTGACAACAGTCTGTATGCAATAGGGATACACTAAAAAGTTACATAGTTACATAGTAGGTAAGGCTGAAAAAAGACACAAGTCCATCAATTCCAACCTATGTGTGTCATTATATGTCAGTATTACATTGTATATCCTTGTATGTTGCAGTCGTTCAGGTGCTTATCTAATAGTTTTTTTTAAACTATCGATGCCCCCCGCTGAGACCACCACCTGTGGAAGGGAATTCTACATCCTTGCCGCTCTTACAGTAAAGAACCCTCTACCTAGTTTAAGGTTAAACCTCTTTTCTTCTAATTTTAATGAGTGGCCACGCGTCTTGTTAAATTCCCTTCCGCTAAAAAGTTTTATCCCTATTGTGGGGTCACCAGTACGGTATTTGTAAGTTGAAATAATATCCCCTCTCAAGCTTCTCTTCTACAGAGAGAATAAGTTCAGTGCTTGCAACCTTTCCCCGTAACTAATATCCTCCAGACCCTTTATTAGCTTTGTTGCCCTTCTTTGTACTCGCTCCATTTCTAGTACATCCTTCCTGAGGACTGGTGCCCAGAACTGGACAGCATACTCTAGGTGCCGCCAGACCAGAGTCTTGTAGAGGGAGAGAATTATTGTTTTATCTCTGGAGTTAATCCCCTTTTTAATGCATGCCAATATTCTGTTTGCTTTGTTAGCAGCAGCTTGGCATTGCATGCCATTGCTGAGCCTATCATCTACTAGGACCCCCAGGTCTTTTTCCATCCTAGCTTCCTCCAGAGGTTCTCCCCCCAGTGTATTGCTTGCATTCATATTTTTGCCACCTGAATGCATTATTTACCGTATTTATCGGCGTATAACACGCACCCTGATTTTAAGAGGGAAGTTTCAAGAAAAAAAAATTCACAGCATACGGACCCCCCTGCACAGCACACTGACCCCCCTGCACAGCACACTGACCCCCCCTGCACAGCACACGGACCCCCCTGCACAGCACACTGACCCCCCCTGCACAGCACACTGACCCCCCCCCTGCACAGCACAATGACACCCCCCCCTGCACAGCACAATGACACCCCCCCTGCACAGCACAATGACACCCCCCCTGCACAGCACAATGACACCCCCCCTGCACAGCACACCACCCCCCCTGCACAGCACACTGACACCCCCCCCTGCACAGCACACTGACACCCCCCCTTTACAGCACACTGACACCCCCCTGCACAGCACACTGACCATGGGGCAGCGCTGCCAGCATACCTTTAGGGGTTGAGAAGCTCCTCCTGTGTCACCATCAGTGTAGATGGGGGCTTCTGTGTGCCTCCATTAAAGCAGCTCTCGTGGACCCGGTCATGTGACTCTCCTCTGCTGGTTCATTCACGCTCTCCTCCTCCAATCGAAAGCTACAATCAAGGAGGAGGCGGAGCGGGAGGAGAACGGTCACGGTACACGGCCGGCTTCTGCTTACAGGTACCGGCAACGTGGGATAGATGTGTGGTAGGGGGCTGGCATTTACTATACCAGGGCCAGGAAGGGCAGCCGGCCCGACACCCTCCCAATGAGGCGGACCGCCCGATCCCCGCCCCCACTTTAAAAAGTGTATATCGGCATGTAAAACGCAGGCACGATTTACCCTCATTTTTCAGGGTGAAAAAGTGCGTGTTATACGCCGATAAATACGGTAAATTTTTTCTACATTAAACCTAATTTGCCATGTAGTTGCCCACCCCATTAATTTGTTCAGATCTTTTTGCAAGGTTTTGCCCTGCAAGTTATTGCCCTGCTTAACTTAGTGTCGTCCGCAAATACAGAGATTGAACTGTTTACCCCATCCTCCTGGTCGTTTATGAACAAATTAAATAGGATTGACCCCAGCCAGTGGCGGCTGGTGCTCAAATTTTTGGGGGGGTGCAAACAAATTGAAAAAAAAAAAATCAATTGCAGCCACTGTGCCCATCAGATGCAGCCACTGTGCCCATCAAATGCAGCCACTGTGCTCATCAAGTGTAGCCAATGTGCCCATCAAGTGTAGCCACTGTGCCCATCAAACGCAGCCACTGTGCCCATCAAACGCAGCCACTGTGCCCATCAAACGCAGCCACTGTGCCATCAATTGCTGCCAGTGTACCCATCAATTGCCGCTACTGTGCCCCATCAATTGCCGCTACTGTGCCCCATCAATTACTGCCAGTGTGTCCATCAATTGCTGCCAGTGTGCCCCATCAAATGCTGCCAGTCTGCCACTAACCTGTCTCGCAGCAGGTCACACAGTGGTGTCCTCCACTTCCACGCTCCTCGAAGTCTCCGGTCCTCTCTATCAGGCGTCCAATCACAGCGACTGTTGTTTTAGCCAATCTGGTGAAAGGTAACCAGACCCGAGCACCTGATTGGCTGAGAGGCGGGTCAGTGTTAGGAAAGCGATTTATTCACTTTCCTAACACAAAACTGAGTAAACGGCAAACGCCCAGCATTGCGCCCGCTGTTTACCATTTTGGAAGCCTATTGCCCAGATTCAGAACCTGGGCTTCTAGGGAAACACTGTGCTTACATTTGGCACAGCAGTATTCGCCCTCGATGAGATGATCAATGAACGCATACATGCCGCAAGATGTACACCGAGTCGCATCTCCACACCCGCCGGGCATCGTACCTACTAATTTAATGAGAATTGGGGATTATACCCTGTCCAAATTACCTAACAACTAGCTTCCTGACACTAATACTCAACAAGACAATACACAGGTACTCAACAAGACAGTACACAGGTGCTTTCAGACCCACGTGCACTCACAGACCCAAATGCACTTGCAAACCCACGTGCACTTGCAGACCAATGTGCACACACAATACACAGGTACACACAATACATAAGTACTAACGATCCACACACACTACTCAGGCAACACTCAGGTACTCACAATACACAGGTGCTACCTGACACTAATACTAGTACAGCCCACGTGCACTCGCAGCACTCATGTACTTACAATACACAGGTACACACTCACACTACACGGGTACTTTGACCCCTATTATAACCTTCTGTTTTAAACTCTGTTTTTTAACTCACCCTGAGGTCCAGTTCCACTTACTCACCACTTAGTCCAGTTCCATTAAGTTGCTTCACTTGGGATATAGTTCATGATTTCCATATCAAACAGGAACTCATTCTACTCAAATGATTGTAAACAGATGCTCCTGTAGTGTAGATTTAGTGTGAAGTCCCTCTTTCACGGACCCTCTTGGCGTTATGGAGCCCCCATGTCCTCTTCTTGTTATGTGGCTCCCTTCCTTCTCAGTTCTTGTTGTTATGGAGACCTCTTTGGTCTACCCAGGTCTTTTTCCAGGCTCTGTGCTGCATACATCAACATTTGAAACAGAACAGCTTCTCTCTCAGAGAGTGATAGTTGGGATTGGAGGCCATTGCGGTTATACTTTGTACCAGAGATTAATGTTTTCTCTTTTTATTAGTGTATTATCACAGTTCCAATATATGGAGGTGGCCTATTGCTGGAGCCTGGGAAGATTTGCACTGGGTTTTTAAAATGGTTTGACACAAACGTCATTGTTTCTTCACTATACCAAAAAAAAATGGAGGGTTGGAGAAAGGAGAACCCAAAAGTTATCTTGACTCTGGAATAGAAAAGGGAACTAACTGCAGTATATTCCTGATTAAATCCTTATTCAAAAATATAAATAAAGAAAGGCATAGACAATAGGTAATTGCTAAAGATAATTAAAAATGATGATGTTGTCAAGTTTAAAATCACATGCCCATGGGTTCCGCCACGCTTCACCTGTCGCATATGCCAATCAGATCAGGTAACTCAGCAATTAAAGGTGAACAGTAGGGTATAGTGTTAGGACTGCAAGGGTCCTGGGAAACCTCAGTAGCATGCAC
The DNA here is from genome assembly GCA_028564925.1 of Lithobates sylvaticus. Classification (NCBI taxonomy): domain Eukaryota; kingdom Metazoa; phylum Chordata; class Amphibia; order Anura; family Ranidae; genus Lithobates; species Lithobates sylvaticus. Next base: position 95,242,805 of record CM053030.1, on the reverse strand, counting down.
TGTGTACCAGTCTTGTTCTTACTTGAAGACCTCCAGGCTCTCTATGTGTCCTAAATCAAAATGCATGTGAATTAGACAGTGGCAGTTACAAATAGAGATAATGACATAGTAATCAAACAGAAAATTCCACTTGGAAGGAGGTGATTCCAAGCTGGAGGTCACCGGATTGGAAATACTTCAAGTACTGATCTGGAAATCACAAGAATAATGATGTCTATAGATCAAAGAAGATAGTCAGGGTAGGTTACGGTACAAAGATGTGGTGTTATCAAAATAAGATCCAGTAAGGCACCTGTACTGTAAACCAGTTCAGCATGGTTTCAACTAGGTCAGATCAGCAGCAGTGAAGGAAAGACCAAACTAAAAAGTTCCTAGATAGTGAAGCAGTTTATAACAGATGGGTGGTGGTATTGGTCATCGCCTGTGTGTATATAGTAGTGCAACCATATAATTACACAAAGGCAGATCTCACTTGATGCATACCCCACATGGGGAGACTCACAGTTTGGCAGGAAATAGATTGGTCATCCGCTACTGTATCATCACAATTCACCATGAACCTCAGATGCCATGTCCCCTGTTCGCCGAACTTGCCCAGGAGATGGTCGCTGAAGGAATAATCCACAACGAACCAGCGGAGGTCCATCCAGGCCGTGCAGTTCCAGTTTCAGGTGGACTTCCAGTTTGCGGGATGTAAGGGGGCTAAGAGATGGCAAAGAGCCCCGGCAGGCTAAAGATGGTGGGCGAGAACACCAACGCGTTTCACCCACTTGCTCTGTGGGGTTTTTCAGGGTGAAGTGATCACCTAAACTGAGTCCTTTAAAAAGGGCTTCAGTGTGACCCGAGGGGGCATTTCCGGTGAGGTCACTTCTGGCCGTGATGTGGTCATTTTAACCCCATCGGGGAGTAGGGCTGTTGTAAAAATGAAGTAGTTTTGCTCTAGCATTTCACTATACCCCCAAGGAGTGATGGGACATGCCAAAAAGTAATGGGGTTTAAATAACAACAAAACCGTTAACTTTAGCCTACCTTCAAAGCAAAGTGAAAGGGCCCACTGGCCTCTCCTCTTCAATACATTATTGTATTAAAATTAACCAAATAAAAAATTGTAAGTAGCTTAAAGAATAGCTGTAGCTTTAAAGAAACCTGTACTGATGAATATGGACCCTGAAATTGATGACCTACTATTCTGAAGCTACCTGGCTCTCATGATTAATCAGTAGCTCAAAGTCACTAACCTCTGCCTTTGACTTCTCTGTGACTTTGCAATTATGCATGCTTGCTCCAACTTGGGATTACAGAAAGCATTGCCACCTATGGATCAATATGACAAACTGGCAGCAAGCAAGCAACAGGTTTCTTTTAAATATTTTGTTTCATAGATAAAAAAAACATTATAAAGGTCACCCTAATGAAAAAAAAAACACTCTTACAATTTTTTACTACATAAGCATCAGACACAATATGTAAGAAAGTGAAAGTCATTTAAAATTTTTGCAAACTTATGATAATGATACTATAGTAATAATTCAGCTAACCCATATGTGGCTAATTCACTAACATATATTATTTTCTCAGCAGCACATGCTTTAGCAATAGTGTACCTACAATAAAAATGGTAAAGAAAAAAAAAACACTAAAAAAGTCCATAGTGTATACATGCAGGCTTTGGCCATGGCACACTCGTACAGGATCTCATTCATTGCGTGCAAATTTACATTTTAATGATGAATACCCATACTTATGCTGCTTTATTTTCTCTGAGAGCCTGGTGTATGGTTTATGAAAGCATGAAGTATGAGTTTTTGTGCCTTTCCTACCTTAGTGAGCAATTATATATTCATTTTACATTTATTTCTGAACACGCAGATTACTTTGCCCATCATATTTGCATTAAAAAAAAACAGCATTATCCCAATGTTCAATGCTCTCTGCCAACAGGGACTTCAACATATGCATTTACCATGAGTGAATGCATTAGCAAATAAGTTTGATGAAGAATGAATTCAGTGGGTGTGCCAATGCAAACCTTTACACCTTCATGAGAACCAGCAACAGAAGCATGCCGATCATCTTCATATCGATTTATCCTTGCTCTTGTGTATTACCTCTCAGTAAAACCAGCCCCATGTGATTTTGGCTCCCAGGTTGGAAGCTGGGAATTTTTTTTTTTTTAAATGACACGTAATATACTGATAATGTTAAGAGAGAATCTAGAATACAGGTCCACTTTACCCAATATATTTATGCCAATAACAAGAGTATGAATAAAAGGGAACCAGCACAGCAACCATCAGAAAATTATGAACAATTAACAGCAGGATAGTTTTTAATACACCCTGTTAGCCTGGTTCGATTTGGGTTTTTCCCACTGTTCGTGGTTAGCAGATTTTGTTACGTAATAGCAAGTCTACCCATCCATAAGAGTGGTACTTACCAGTGGCATAACTATTATAACTGTAGTCTATGTGCCTGCTTTGGGGCCTGGGGGTGGAAAGGGTTTCCATCCTGGGAGCTTGTCGGGCAATTTCAACATAGAAAATATGTGTGCATGTGAAGATAATACAAATCCAGTACTTGTCAGAAAGCTGCTGCAGATATGATTTTTAACAGTCCCACCTCCACTACTTCTCATATTATTATAGTGAATGAAAGGAAACATTACATCGAATGAGAGATCATTAAAAACACTGAAAATAATCTCCACTATCTCACACGATAAGAGTTAATAGAAAAGCAACACAGGCGTTAACAATAGAGCTGTTACATAGAAGACCAGATACGCAGGCAGGTTACAGACTGAGGAAGGGGATTGTGGATCTCTGAAACTGGTAGATGAGAGTAGCCAACAGAGACATTGTTGTATGTGCATGAGTTGAAACTCTTCCTGGTGTCATTGCTGTACGGTTGGCCACTAAGCACCTTTTTCAAGCTTCTGAGCTCTGGGTTTTTCAGCAAACCCCTAAACCAAGGAAACCCACCAAATAGCGCAATACACACCACTTCCAAAGTCCCTATGGTCCCCTAAGGGTATTAACAAAAAACTGCTCATATTCCTTCTTTCTGTTTACACCACACTTGGCAATCTGTCAGTTTGTAACACAGTTATGCCCCGTACACACAATAGGATTTTCCGATGGAAAATGTGTGATAGGACCTTGTTGTCGGAAATTCCGACTGTGTGTAGGCTCCATCACACATTTTCCGTCACACAAAATTTGAGATCTGGTTCTCAAATTTTCCGACAACAAAATCAGTTGTCGGAAATTTCCGATTGTGTGTACACTATTTCCGACGCACAAAGTGCCACGCATGCTCGGAATCAAGCAGAATAGCAGCACTGGCTATTGAACTTAATTTTTCTTGGCTCGTCATGCATGTTGTACGTCACCGCATTCTTGACGTTCGGAATTTCCGACCAACTTTGTGTGACCGTGTGTATGCAAGACAAGTTTGAGCCAACATCCGTCGGAAAAAATCCCATGGATTATGTTGTCGGAAAATCCTATCGTGTGTACAGGGCATAACTCTCTCCATTTATCTCATACAGGCAAGTGCAGTTCTGTTCATATAATTGTTTTTACTATATGTATGGCCAACTTAGGTTCCATAATCCACTATCTTAGTAGTGTAGCTTTATTGCCCTTAGAGCTTCTGTTTATCCTGTCCAACACTGAAATTAACGCTGTATGCCTAATGCAGTCTTCGTCATGCTGTAAAAGAATCACATTTTCAGTTTTAGTTATAGAGTAATTGTGTGCTAAAAATTTAACGTCATGATATAAACTATTATGACAATTATTTTTTTTTTAGCTGGCTACCAGACCAGCTCTTTCACCACGGACATGCTGCGGAAGGGGTGGGAGGATTTACATTGAAGGCCTGAGATTGGAGATGTTAAAAAAGACTGGTGAGCCACTGAGAAGTTAGCTGTTAAACTAATGTTAAAAGTTAACTTCCGGCATTGATGCCCCCCTCTAACTTGTCCATTTCTACTGCTTTCTGTATTAAATGTATACCTACTTAATAACAGTAGGTAGGTCCCCAGGGGGCCCCATCAAAATGTTGCTATGGGGCCCTTGATCTGTAGTTACGCCCCTGCAGCTAGTAGCAACAACTTAAGCTGTGAGTCAAAAAATAGAAAACATGTCACTTCTCAGCAGGTGTATGTGCTAAGTGCATTTGGCATTCTAGTGATTCACAGGTGTCATTATTGAAATCATGGTACTTGCAAACTGGTATCTGGTTGAAACATTAAAAGTGTTCCATTAATAAAGTCTCATTGTACAGCAAACTCTTTTTTAGGACACTTCCTTTTTTTTTTTTTTATAGCGGAACTAAATCAAAAATGCTTGCACATTATGGCAAAAGCTGCCGCCACTCTCCATTCTAAAGTTCCAAATCTATAATAAAGCCCAAACTTTTTTTTCTAGTTTTGGGTGGAGTGGTGAGGTGTTAAAAAAACCCATGTCAGGTACAAATACTGTCTTTTATTGGGGAGATTCATTGGGGGAAATTTATCAAAATTAAAACAGCCAGAATCTGAAGGAGTTGTGCATGGCAACCAATAAGCTTCTATCTTCATTTGAAAACAAAAAGTATGCTGGACAGCCGCTCTCCAAAAAATTCACCCTTTTATTTCATAAAAAAGACAGAGGTCCAAAACATCCATGTACACATGTACCAACACATATAACTGACGCGTTTCACACCAACAGGTGCTTAGTCGTAGCTAAAGTTACACATACATACTGGTATATAAATATACATATGCATCAGAATAATCAAGACAAATGCAAGACAAAAACTAGAGCATTTGTCATTTGTCTTGATTATTCTGATGCATATGTATATATATATACCAGTATGTATGTGTAACTCTTTAGCTATGGCTAAGCACCTGTTGGTGTGAAATGCGTCAGTCAGTATACATGTTGGTACATGTGTACGTGGATGTTTTGGAATTTTGAAGTGCGGCTCTCAAGCATACTTTTTGTTTTCAAGCTGCTACTGCAAATAGAGCCGACACACATCTTAAACCAGAGACACCTGATACAAGGAGAGGTAATTGCCTTAGAGCGGTGAATTTTTGTTAAGCTTCTATCTTCAGCTTGTTCAATTAAGCTTTGAACATTTATAGATAGAATCTGATTGGTTACCATACACAGATGCTCCAAATTCTGACAGCTCCAGCTTCGATAAATTCCCCTGAAGCCTGGTACACACTCTGAGATTTTTTTAGTTCAACCTAGCAAGTTGAACGAAAAAAATATGTCCGCTCTTGTTGGAGCCACTGTAATTTACTATGGGAAGTTAGTATAGCTATCTCCCCTGCTGAGCTATTGTGCTTTGACAGGGGGACGGCCCCCTGTCAAAACACTCTGCCATTGGCTGAGAGCACTGATCAGGAGTCGATAGGCTGCTGGTTTTCCAGCATGCTCATCCGACAGAAGCAGGCTTCTGTTGGACAGAGTACAATACACACGCCAAATGTCAGTCATTTGTTTTTTACAGGCCGATGTCTCCCGACATTTGGCACATATGTATGGGGCTTAACTGTCTATATTTATCCTGGTAAACCATACCCTCTCCCCCAGCTTCCACACTTATGCATCTGTGTCTAAGTGAGTGTGCTCTTAGCATCGCAACTAAGCTGTAGCCGGTAGCTCCGATGCATACTTGCGACTGAAAGCTTCTGGTCACAGGACCGGAAAGCCCGCCTTTGCCCCCTACACCCCTCCCCCCCAGCATTTAGATCCTCTTAGAGGGCTGGGGGGAATCGAAAAGGCTATCACTTGAGCAGGTACAGTGGTGTGAAAAAGTGTTTGCCCCCTTCCTCATTTCCTGTTCCTTTGCATGTTTGTCACACTTAAGTGTTTCGGAACATCAAACCAATTTAAACAATAGTCAAGGACAACACAAGTAAACACAAAATGCAATTTGTAAATGAGGTTGTTTATTATTAAAGGTGAAAAAACATCCAAACCATCATGGCCCTGTGTGAAAAAGTGATTGCCCCCCTTGTTAAAACATACCATAACTGTGGTTGTCCACACCTGAGTTCAATTTCTCTAGCCACACCCAGGCCTGATTATTGCCACACCGTTCACAATCAAGGCATCACTTAAATAGGAGCTGCTTGACACAGTAAGGTCCACCAGAAGATCCTTAAAAGCTACACATCATGCCGAGACCCAAAGAAATTCAGGAACAATTGAGAAAGAAAGTAATTGAGATCTATCAGTCTGGAAAGGGTTATAAAGCCGTTTCCAAAGCTTTGGGAATCCAGCGAACCACAGTGAGAGCCATTATCCACAAATGGCGAAGACATGGAACAGTGGTGAACCTTCCCAGGAGTGGCCAGCCGCCCAAAATTACCCCAAGAGCGCAGCGACGACTCATCCAAGAGGTCACAAAAGACCCCACAACAACGTCCAAGGAACTGCAGGCCTCACTTGCCTCAGTTAAGGTCAGCGTTCATGCCTCCACCATCAGGAAAAGACTGGGCAAAAATGGCCTGCATGGCAGAGTTCCAAGGAGAAAACCACTGCTGAGCAAAAAGAACATCAAAGCTCGTCTCAATTTCTCCACAACACATCTTGATGATCCCCAAGACTTTTGGGACAACATTCTGTGGACCGATGAGACAAAAGTGGAACTCTTTGGAAGGTGTGTGTCCAAGTATATCTGGCGTAGAAGGAACACTGCATTTCAGAAAAAGAACATTATACCAACAGTAAAATATGGTGGTGGTAGTGTGATGGTCTGGGGCTGTTTTGCTGCTTCAGGACCTGGAAGACTTGCCGTGATAAAAGGAACTATGAATTCTGCTGTCTACCAAGAGATCCTGAAGGAGAATGTCCGACCATCTGTTCGTGTACTCAAGCTGAAACGAACTTGGGTTCTACAGCAGGACAATGATCCTAAACACACCAGCAAGTCCACCACCGAATGGCTGAAGAAAAACAAAATGAAGACTTTGGAGTGGCCTAGCCAAAGTCCTGACCTGAATCCTATTGAGATGTTGTGGTATGACCATAAAAAGGCCGTTCATGCTCGAAAACCCTCTAATGTAACTGAATTAGGACAATTCTGCAAAGATGAGTGGGCCAAAATTCCTCCAGGACGCTGTAAAAGCCTCATTGCACGTTATCGCAAACGCTTGGTTGCAGTTGTTGCTGCTAAGGGTGGCCCAACCAGTTATTAGGTTTAGGGGGCAATCACTTTTTCACACAGGGCCATGATGGTTTGGATTTTTTTTCACCTTTAATAATAAACACCTTCATTTACAAATTGCATTTTGTGTTTACTTGTGTTGTCCTTGACTATTGTTTAAATTGGTTTGATGTTCCGAAACACTTAAGTGTGACAAACATGCAAAGGAACAGGAAATGAGGAAGGGGGCAAACACTTTTTCACACCACTGTATAGAGAGGAAATATTCTAAGGGGGACTCTTTCAGTGAGAACTGCCATTTTTTCTCAATTTCAAGAGATTTCCTGTTGTGTCTCTGGAACAAGAAGTGGAGGAAAAGCAATCCAAAATGTACAAAGATGGAAATAAATAACTGTGTTTTGGATTTAGTTAAACTTTAAGACCAAAAACAATGTATTCAATGTTGTTGAGTAATATAGCTAAACAAATGTAAATATGTAAAAAAATACAGTAAGCTAAGATTATTCAGGGAAAAGTAACCGACCATAGTTTCTTTCTTAGCAATAGTAGGGTAGCACAGTGGCTAAGAAGGTAGGACTTTTTGCAATGGTGGTTTCTTGGGTCGAGTTCTGCCAAGGGCATGATTTCCATTGAGCTTGCATTTTCTCTGGTCTAAATATGGAATTTTTTTGCTTTGGTACATGTTCCCCCTCATGGCATTTGTTTGACAATGCCTTGCCTATTAGCCTAGAAAATGGGCATTGATTCGCCACCTGAAAATAGTAATGTTTCCTGAACCTGCCCTAAACTGAACCCAGGTTCAGCTGATCACTTGTCCAAAAAGTGGTCTCTAGTAATGTACTGCCACCTGTTCAGTATGGAGGTCAGTGGGGTGCCCCATTAAAATGTTGCTATGGGGCCACATGATCTATAGCTACATCCCTGCTGCTACAAACAGCAATTTAACCTGTCACTCTGCATATAACAAACATGTCAGTTCTCAGCAGGTGTATGTGCTAAGTGCATTTGGGATTAGTGATTCACATTGCCATTATTGAAATCCTGGTGCTTGGTGTTTGTAGGTTATTATTTAATGAAGATGCGTTCAATGTTGTTGAGTAATCTAGGAGATGTCAGAACAGAGCTCAGTAAATAGCTAAAATATATTTTTTCTGGTTTAGAAATACATTTCAGCACTATACAAATAAGTATAAGTGGATTGTTGCCCAGTTTTAATGGATTTGTTCTTTATTACAGATATCAACATGGCAGGTGAACCAAAACCATACAGACCAAAGCTAGGAAGTAAAAGACCAATATCATCTTTGTACAGGTATGTTTAATCAATATTTTTCTTTCATGTCCTCCTGAAAAATGCTTTCCCCTTACACAATATGGAAATATAAAAAAAACGGAGCTGTCAAGGATGACCACCATGAGTATATCAAAAGCTGTAAAATTCACATCTTTTATTACAAAATCGCCAAAGACCTGTAACAAAATTGTATAAAAGAGTACAATGAAATCAAATCAATAGACGCTTAACCCTTGGATATCTACGTGTTGGATGTCTATATATATATATATATATATATATGATACCGTATTTATCGGCGTATAACACGCACCGGCATATAACACGCACCCCAAGTTTAGGAGGGAATTTTAAGGAAAAAAGTTTTAGGAGAGAAGTTTAGGGGAAAAAAAAACTTACATTTAAGCGTCATTTGCAGCTTGCCCAGCGTCATTTGCAGCCTGCCCAGCGTCATTTGCAGCTTGCCCAGCGTCATTTGCAGCCTTGCCCAGCGTCATTTGCAGCCTGCCCAGCGTCATTTGCAGCCTTGCCCAGCGTCATTTGCAGCCTTGCCCAGCGTCATTTGTAGCTTGCCCAGTGTCATTTGTAGCTTGCCCAGTGGCATTTGTAGCTTGCCCAGTGTCATTTGCAGCTTGCCAGCGTCATTTGTAGCTTGCCCAGTGTCATTTGCAGCTTGCCAGCGTCATTTGCAGCATTGCCCACGTTTAAATTTCCCGCCGGCGGGACAGACCGCGCATGCACCGCCGGAAAAGACCAAACCGCCGCCGAAAAAGGCCGAAGTGCCGCAGAAAAAGACCGAGCCGACTGTTCGGATCAGCAAGGAGTCCCGCCTCCCTGCTGTTTCGGGAGCGAGCGCAGGGAGGCGGGACTACGAGTCTTTTTCGGCGGCGCTTCTGCCTTTTTCGGCGGCGGTTCGGTCTTTTTTCGGCGGCGGTCGCTATTTTTCGGCACCGCTCGCTATTTTTGTCATTTTTTTGGGGGGTATCGGCGTATAACACGCACCCACAACTTTCCCCCGATTTTAAGGGGGAAAAGGTGCGTGTTATACGACGATAAATACGGTATATATATATATATATATATATATATATATATATATATATATATATATATATATATATATATATATATATATATGTTATCCTTGACAGTCCCTGTTCTTTCTTTTTATATTGTTGTCTTATTAATGTACATTTGGGTTGATGACCCCCAGATACTATTATAGTCTTTTGGCTTCCTCTATCCTCCACACTTCATATCTACCCTGACATACACAATATACATTACCTCATGGCATTCAGATTTTCAGACTTCTGGTGCTTCTAATTCTACCTTTAGGAGCTTTTTGGTTGTGGTTAGTACTTTTTCCTTGCAGAACTGGGGTCCCCAGCTCGAATTCTGTTTGGAACTTCACCTGCATGGGGTTTGCATATTCTTCCTGTGATTATGTGATTTTCCTCCAGGTACTCAAAAGAAATGCTGGTAGGTTAATTGGCTCCTTTTTAAATTGGCCCTAGTATGTATGTCCATGTATGTATGCAGGTGAGGTCGGGATCTTAGCTCCTTGAGGGCAGGGATATATGTGAATGTACAGTTTGTAAAGCCGTGTGTAAATTATTGTCGCTATATATATGCTTGTAATAATAACAATTTGGTGTGCAACAAGAGGCTTTGTAGGCTTAATTCTGATGTGCATTCAAAACCAAACTAAGCACGCAAAGTACATAGTTGTAGGAATTCAAAAAAGCACTACTCGAAACAGAAGACTGGGTGCTGTTACATCATAAAAGAGGATGTAAACCCTAACAGAATGAACATTGGTTGGCTAAAATACTGTGTATGAAAAAACAATTGCCATTTCTTAAAATAGAACTACAGTCAAAATCTAACTAATGCCTCGTACACACGACCGGACTTTCCATCAGAATAAACTCTGACGGTCTTCCCAACGGAGTTCCAAACGGACTTGCCCACACATGATCGGACCAAAGACCGTTCGTTTTGAACGCGATGACGTACGATGGGACTAGAAAAGGAAGTTCAATAGCCAGTAGCCAATAGCTGCCCGTCGGACCGGCATACAGACTAACGGTTTTCCCAATAGAAATTGATTCCGTCTGAAAGATTTAAAGGATGTTCTATTTCTAGGTCCGTCTAAATTTTTTTAAGAAAAACGATTGGATTATCCCACACACGATCGCAATTTCCGACGGAATGATTCCTTCTGACCTTTTCTGTCGGAAAGTCCGGTCGTGTGTACGCGCCATAAGGCTAAACCTACTCCCACCTTCATTCTAAGACTATTCTACCCACCCTGTGAAAAAAAAAAAAAAAACAAGATCCCTATACTTAACTATTCGGGAGTCGCTCTGTCCGGTCAAATGATCTCTCCAGCAGCAGCTTCCGTGTACAGGAGAGATCGCTGACAACAGCTGCAAGTGCCTATGGGGTGACGTCACCCATAGGCTTACTTATTGTCGGCTGTCCCTCCACTACACTGAAGCCGATCATGTGACCGATTTGGGGCGGCTTCAGAATAAGTATAAGTAAGTAAGGTAAGTATAGGCATCTTTTCTTTCACAGGGTAGATAGAATAGTCTTAGAATGGGGTTGGGAGTAGATTTAGCCTTGGTTAGATTTTGACTTTAAAATAAAATACTTTTTTCCCTGTTGTATCTCAATGGTTCTAATCTCCTATAGCCTCTTGAAAGACAATTTCTGTCCTGGCAGGTTGCCTGATGATAACGGTGATCATAACTGCTTAAAACAGTTACTAGTAGTCTCATTCAGAAACCTATGTAACAGGGTGACAACACAGGAGCACAACTGAGACAGAAGCTCATGTAGTCACTCTATAACAAGGATCTTCATGGCAGGATCACCAGGTGTTGCTTTAATGAAAGCAACAGATTTTAAAATATCCACATTACATTAACATATTAAAGCTTACATGAAATGTTAGCGATTGGGTTTATATATACTTTAATAGACAATGTGAATGGTAAAAATTAAAAGTAACAGATGGAAGTGAAGGGTTTCATTGTATCCCCCCATGTTATGCTCGAATTATGTAAATTCAGCTATAACTGGTCCTCAGCTGTAGCTGTACTACATCTACGTAATGTCATAATGTTCATCAACATTGTATACAATGGTTCTGCTTCATAATCTTCCACTGCTAGTGCAAATTAATTTAAGAACCCTTTAGAAAGTGAAGTGGTGTGGTTTAATTGTCTAATTTACATGTAGGCCTTGAATATTACTTGAAATGTAATATCCATCAGTTAAATGTCTCTGCGTGATTATGGTGCTTCCTGAAATCTCTAATACATTTTCTTTTCAGCAGCCTTTGAGCTATAAGATGTGTCAGTGCCGATTAGCTTCTGACTGTGAGGACAGCCATCAATGGTGCTGAACCTAAAGAGCAACTGATTAGTCTTCAGAGAAAGTGACAGAATCAGCATCTATTCAAGACATGCATGCTTTTGTTTTTAACGCTTGCTATAATTGAAAATGGCACCAAAATTACTTTCAGTAAGTTTGATGCCAAATTACATTGTGATAACTGACCGCAAACCTTGAATTCAATATGTGTCAATACAAGGGATCTAGCCTTCAGGAATTTTTGTCAGAGGAAATTTTTTTCAGAACAAAAAGTATGTCTTCCTTATTTGAAGCGCTAGGTCTATGAAGAAATTGTAACACACATTTTGTGATTTTCGCAAGTCTGTTTTGGCTGTCAGACTCAGCAGTGGTAAACGAGAAACTGGTTTATTAAATGTGGCCATTGTTGTAGAATCCGGGTGCAGTTTGTTTGGAACAGGGCATAATATTGAAATTATATAGTTAGGCTGAAAAAAGTCCATCTAGTTCAACCAATACAAAAAATAAATAAAATCATACAATTCATATACACCCTATACCCACAGTTGATCCAGAGGAAGGTGAAAAACCCCAGCAAACCATGCTCCAATTTTCTACAGCAGGGGAAAAAATTCCTTCCTGATCCCCCGAGAGGCAATCAGATTTTTCCCTGGATCAACTTTACCTATAAATGTTAGTACTCAGTTATACTATGTACATTTAGGAAAGAATCCAGGCATTTTTAAAGCAATCAACTGAGCAGGCCAGAACCACCTCTGGATAGAGTCTATTCCACATTTTCACAGCTCTTACTGTAAAGAAATCTTTCTTTATTTGGAGATGAAATCTCTTTTCCTCTAGAGGTAAAGTGTGCCCCCTTGTCCTCTGTGATGACCTTAAAGTGCATCTATTTTAATCTAGAGGTAAAGAGTGCCCCCTTGTCCTTAAGGTTGTGATGACCTTAAACTGAATAATTCAACACCAAGTACACTATATGGACCCCTTATATATTTGTACATGTTGATCATATCCTCCCTTAATCTCCTCTTCTCAAGAGAGAATAAATTCAGTTCCTCTAATCTTTCCTCATAGCTGAGTTCCTCCATGCCTCTTATCGGTTTGGTTGCCCTTCTCTGCACTTTCTGCAGTTCCCCAATATCCTTTTTATGAACTGGTGCTCAAAACTTAACTGCATATTCCAGATGAGGTCTTACTAATGATTTGTACAGTGACAAAATAATATCTCTCTTTCTGAGTCCATACCTCACTTAATACCAGAAAGGACTTTGCTCACTTTCGAAACCGCAGCTTTACATTGCATGTTATTATTGAGCTTATGGAATGGTGCATTTTTACAGCTTGTGTGCTAAAAATAGAATGGATCAGAAGACAGTTACCCCCTTTATCCTAGATGTTGCCAGTTTAACAATGTCAGCCTACACCTTTTTCTTTACATAACTCCTTAGGCATGTGCAGGGGGTGTTCCGGATGTGCCTGGGCACACCCAAATCACCCTGTGCACCCGGGCTGATGACAAGGCAGTACAGCCTGCCCTCCTGTACCAGGCCTGTGTCCTATTAATTCAAAAGAGTTGGCCGGGCACCTGCTGAGTAGGAGGACCAGCTGTACTGTCTTATTGCGGATACTGATCCTCTTGTTCCTACCCCCTGCAGCACTGACAGATTCTCCTCCTCTCCCTCCCCCTGGTTGTGCTGCAGGACCAGCAGTTCTAGCATCTGTGCCTCCATCCTAACCTCAATCTCAGTCTTAAATTACATTAGGGATCTATGTAGAAACCTGATATTTCACCAAAGTCCCCCAAAAGGGTAAGCAAAAAAAAAAAACAATGTTAAAAGAAAAAATATATATATATTTTTTAAATCAAGGACTCGTTCACACGTGCTTTGCACTCTGTAATTTCTGCCATGGCGGCAAAGCATAGCATCGTTGCTGTGAGATGTGTACACCCCTAGCCACTGCCTCTGTTGCGCTGCATTTGAGCTTTGGGGTGCACACCCTAATGCAATAAGCTGCGCACACCTATGCATAACTCACTTCTTTAGTGGGTTTCTTTACTATCTACAGAATTTTATGTCTGTGTGTTTTTTTTTTTTTTAGCTTTTTTGTATGTGTATGCAAGCTCCTGGGTGGGAAGAGGGGAGGAGGAGAGTAGAGGAAACTGTCTGTGGTGCAGGTTTGCAGGCGCTTTCATGGAAGTTTATGGGGCTAGAAACATTTGACACAGCTCTTTAAAAAGCTCACGTATCTTACCGATCACCAAGCAGTGTAAAGATATGAACAGCCTCTGTGGAAAAGAATGAGATTTTGATTATTGAGCATTGTCTTATGCAGGTTTAGGTTCAAAAACATGCAAAAATTGTGTGTTGTGAATTGGGACTCAGGCAGCACTCCGTGCAGATGGAGAATCCCTATCATTCAACTGTACAACCAGTAGTCCTGCTGATGAATGTGTTCTTGGCTTTTTTGTCAAGTTCAATATAAACTGAGTGGCTGCAGATCCTTTACTGTGTCCAATCAGCAGGCTGGAGATGTTTTCTTGACCAAACAAAACTTAGATTGTGGTGGAGTTCGAGGATCTAATTATCTGGATCACAAGACTATCTAAATAAAAATGCATATCATAGCCACCATATACTGTATGTGTTTTACTTTGTATTTAGCTGGGTGCCCGGACAGTAGCTTTAAAGGTACATTCAAGTTAAAACTTAAAGTAGAACTTTGAAATGTATTTGGGCAAAATGGCCTACTCTTTCAGTGCTTTGGATTGTCCTCCAGGTATTTCTGTAATGCACCACTCCACTGCACCAGGGGTGTTTTCTGAATGCAGTGGGTGGGCCTGTGTGCAAGGTCATAAGTTGGCCACCCCCCCCCCGGCCCACCACATGTAAAAGTCATTTGGTACTGATAGGTGTGGCCAAATTGCTTTAACAGTGGTAGGTTCTAAACCTGAGTGTAATAGAAACCTACAACACTTAGCACAATCATTAACCACTTTCCATCCCGTGTATTGTAATATGATGGCTGCAAGGTGGCTCTGCTATCCCAGGCGAGTGTCATATGACGTCATCGGCTTCCCGGCAGTCTAGGGGGAGCGTCACTTGGGAGCCGATGCGCATGCCTGGCAGCCGCGATTCCTGGTTGCAGAGCAGGAGCGTGTATCTGTGTGTGTAAACACACAGAACCATATCTTGTCAGGGGAGATGTTCCTAGTATATAGGAACACCGATCGGTCACCTCCCCCCAGGTAGTCCCATCCCCCCACAGTTGGAATTACTCCCTAGGTAACACATTTAACCCTTTGATTGTTCCCTATTGTTAACCACTTTCCTGTCAGTGACATTTATACAGTAATCAGTGCATATTTATAGCGTCAAAAATAGTGTCAAATTTGTCCAATCTGTCCGCCGTAAATCGCAGATTGCCACCATTACTAGTAAAAAATAAATAAAAAAATGCCATAAATCAATAACCTATTTTGTAGGCGCAATAACTTTTGCACAAACTAATCAATATACGCTTATTGTGATTTTTTTTTTTTACCAAAAATATGTAGAAGAATATATATTGGCCTAAACTGAGGAAGACATTTTTATTTTTTTTTAAATTTGGGATATTTATTATAGCAAAAAGTAAAAAATATTTGTGTTTTTTTTCAAAATTTTCGCACTTTTTTGTTTATAGCTCAAAAAATAAAAACCGCAGAGGTGATCAAATACCACCAAAAGAAAGCTCTATTTGTGGGAAAAAAATTATCAAAATTTCATATGGGTACAGTGTTGCATGACCGCGCAATTGTCATTCAAAATGTTACAGTGCTGAAAGCTGAAAATTAGCCTGGGCAGGAAGGTGGGTAAAAATGCCCTGTATTGAAGTGGTTATAAAGTGAAACTTTTCCAATAAATATTCTTTTTTGCCTACCCTAAGGAAGAACGTCATTGTGTTAATAAAGCCAACAGGGCACCCCACAAACTGGTGTGAGACAAGGCAGACACGTTGTTTGAATTTCATAGTTAGCAATGGAATTTCTTTTTTAGCAGCAGTGGTTCCCCTTTCAGCACATAGCTACATTAGGGACTTAATCTTATAGAAATGTAGCACTGCATCCTTGGGGACTGCTGAGAATTACCTGCTCATCTGCACGGCCATGACAAAGTGAACCTTCCAACCCACCTGACACTCTGGGTTCAGACATCCTTGTAGCACTGTGTGGCAATAATCAAACAACTCAGTATAATTAGGTTCTGAAATACTTTACTTGGACCCAATAAGGGAAAGTTACCTCAAAGAGAGAGGTAATAAATCTGCTGAGTCGAGATAACAGCGTCAACTCAGCAAACAAATTCCTCCCAAAGACACAAACAATGATTCAGCTACAACAATATTATATACATATATTTATGTGAACTCCCTTTTTGATCAGAGTTCACCTCCTAGTGGATTTTTCAGTTAACTACTTATGCGGCACTCTAATGAAGATATAATCTATTCAGTCTATGCTATCCTAATGAAAGGAGAGAGTCTACAAAGAGTAGTATAGAGGCCTTCCTATTAGTAATGGCAAAAGAGTTCCTCGTTGCAGATCTCATGTTCTTCGCTAGCTAGTTGGAGCTTGTTAACTGTAATCCGTTTAGGTTTAATGAAAGCAATAGATTCCTAGTTGTGAAGATCTAAAGGTGTCTGAGCACAATGTTCAAGCAATGCAGCAAAGTGTTCTTGGGATAAAGATGTCTGTGAAAAGTGTCTCTGTAATTATGGCAGTGCAATAATGTTATGTCAGGCAATTTGCCCTCTCACCAACGACCAAATCGCTCCGATGTTTTCTTGATCTTCCGAAATGAAGCTTGCCACATGCACCCACACCGACAGGCAGGAGATCTGGGTGATGTTGTCGACAGGATGTGCAACAGCGAACAATAGAGCTAGGCCCCTTAGGCCTCGGGTTGGAAGTAAGACTCTGCATGGTAGGCCGCGACCTCTCCCCCTGTCTTGCATCGGACCCAGGAGGAAAAGACCCCGCGTGGGCTTTTTGGCTCCTACGCGAAATTTGTAGAAAAAATGCTAAGTAATACTAAGTAATTCTTAAATAAATAAATAAAAAGTACTATTAAAATAAAAAATATATATGTCTGCGCCAATTAACCACTTCCGGACGCCGCACGCCGAAGAGGAATATCGTTGTTATGGCAGCAGCTAGCTGCCATAACTCCGGTATCCTCTTCTTCATCGGCGGTCTGTTTTTTGATAATTATCAGCGGCAGGAGAGGGCCCCCTCCTACCGTGCTCCGGTGCCCTCCGCCGCTTACCGGAGCCGTCGGTAGCGTTTGGATGCTTCTCCTTGCTGGGTATGGAGACAAAGAGTGGAAGATGGCCCCCACCTGTCTCCATACCATTGCAGGGCGGAAGCAACGTCAAATCATTACTTCTGCCCATAGCTCTTAAAGGCAAAATGACAAAATTGTTTTTCCAAATTAATTTCTTTTTTATTTTTTATTGCATTTTTGTGTAAATATGAGATCTGAGGTATTTTTGACACCAGATCTCATATTTAAGAGGTCCTGTCATGCTTTTTTTCTATTACAAGGGATGTTTACATTCCTTGTAATAGGAATAAAAGTGACAGAATTTTTTTAAATTGTAAAAATAAAAGGTAAAATAAATAAGAAAAAAAAGAACACAGAAGCGAATGCATACGTGAGTAGCGTCAGCATATGAAAACGGTGTTCAAACCACACACGTGAGGTATTGCCGCGATCGGTAGAGTGAGAGCAATAGTTGTAGCCCTATACCTCCTCTGTAACTCAAAACATGCAACCTGTAGAATTTTTTAAAAGTCGCCTATGGAGATATTTAAGGGTAAAAGTTTGTCGCCATTCCACGAGCGGGCGCAATTTTGAAGCGTGACATGTTGGGTATCAATTTACTCTACGTAACATTATCTTTCACAATAGAAAAAAAAAACTGGGCTAACTTTAATGCTGTCTTATTTTCTAATTCAAAAAAGTGTATTTTTTCCAAAAAAAAGTATGGATGGATTAGGGTTTTTTAATTATTTATGTAATTATCGTGGTGTTTGCACAGTATGGGTAAGGCAAGATAATGATGTTACTATTACATATATAGAGAAGATAGTTTTTTTAGACAAGCTACACTATAGTCTCTATATTACAAAAAATAAAAATAATAATATATTATACATATTCCCTCTGTGGACTCTCACGTCTAAAAACATTTAAAGGAGTTGTAAAGGCAGAATTTTTTTTTATCTTAATGCAGCACCCCCTTACTTACCTAAGCCCTCTCCAGTGATGTCCACGAGTCCCTCGACCGTCCGGGACACTTCTCCTGATTGGCTGAGACTGAGCAGCGGCGCCATTGGCTCCCACAGCTGTCAATCAAAGTCAGCCAGACAATCAGGGGAGAAAGGGGGTGGGGGCAGTTAGGGGCTCTGTGTCTGAATGGATACACAAAGCTTTGACTCAGCTCAAGGGGCCAAGGGGACACTCGATAGGAGGGAGGGGCAAAACCACTACACAGAGCAGGTAAGTATAACATGTTTGTTATTTAAAAAATTTTTAAATAGACTTTACAATCACTTTAAATATAACCCAACCGCATATGATGAGTCCCAAGTCCATATGCCAAAAAAAAGAGGTATTCACACACGTCTATTTTCAACTGTCAGGTGGCAATGATATTTTGGGAGATCAACTCCTGTGAATGAGGTGACTGGGACTCCACATATTCAATATACTTCAATATATGGAACCACCAATCTGATTTCATACAGAGTTAATCCTGAATACGTTTTTTCATTCCCACAGCTGGCAACTACACAAGAGCAACATTGCTTTGATGGCGAACGCGGTGATTGCACTTTAGAGAAAATTTACCCTGCTTTATCTCAACATTGTGCTGAAATAATTTGCAGAGAATAACGGTTCCTTCTCATTTTTTTTTTTTATATGAAGCTTCTGCAATCCTGATCTATTCACTCTTCATGAATATGGCACTTTGCATTTTAATTCTCCTGAGTGATTCAGGCAGGTGCTGGGTTTTCTAAAGGTGTTTTTGAAATAAGGGTATCGGGAAAGTAATCACACTGAGAGTATATTTTTTAAACTCTGTGTGAATTGGAAAATCAGCAGAGTGTGACTGCAAAGGTTTGTGATTGTAAAGGTACCTTCTCTCATAACACTTCTATGGCATGAAACCTGGCAGCTCCAGATGTTCACCTTTTTGAAGTGGGAATCAATTTCATTGAGGAGTGCCTTTCAAGTGGTTCATCTGTAGCCTGTCTAAGGTGCCATTGTCTAAACCAAATGCACAAATGACTGCCAGACAGGAAAAAGCATATAGATTCAATTATAGAAGACACCATTAAAATACATTTGTTTCACTGCCGTCTAGTTATATTCCCTTGGACTTCACTGCACATGCTATGTACATATGGGGGGCTTGTTGAAAATATTTTCAACCTGAAAATATTTTTTAGAAAAGAACTTAAATTTCCCTACTATTACTACTATCTTGTGCAGGGCCACACAGTGAAGATCTTTTGAGGTAAGTATTTTGGTAAGTGGCTGCCACTCACCGGCTGTCTGATCAGGTTGGCCTGTCAGTTTTTCAGGTGGAACTGATCGGACCCTTCATTCACCCCTATGCCCTACGCCGATATGTGATCCGATTCTGTCCACAAAATCCAGATGGAGGGTGGTCCTTTTTTCCATCCATCTGGCAGATCGGATCGGCTTGGATATGATCAGATCACCTGATCTCCCCATAGAGGAGAGCGGGACTGTGTCCGTCTCCGCTGTGCACAGTGAGCAGAGACGGACCTGTTACCCCGCCTGCCCACCGGGGATCTGCGATCATCCGCTGAGCGAGTGGATTCCGTCCCACGGAGCCGCCCATGCAAATAGGGGCATTTTGCTTAGTTTTGGATAGAGTGGGGAAGGGCCGGTAATCTTGACAGATTTTTATTGTTGTTGTTGACCCCACTTAGAGTTTCAGTAAGAACTCACCAATCGCAGCATACTCTGCTGTGGGAGCCATGGTTGGCCAAAGGAAGGGTGCCTTTGGCCAATCATGGCTCAGGGGCTAAGCCCACACCCCACACTATGTAAGGCTGCTTACAAAGTGGTCGTACATCGTGTAATAAATGAGAGCATCAAAATTACAATTCTAAAGGAAAAAATTTAATTTAAAACTGCTCACGGCTGTAATGTATTGTCGGATCCTGGCAATATACATAAAAATCATTGAAAAAAAATTTGCTAAAATTAAAAAAAAAATGGTGTGGGGGTCCCCCCAAAATTTTGAGGGGAACCCTGTGCCAAAATTAAAAAAAAAAACTCAAAAAATCCATACCAGACCCTTAGCCGAGCATGCAACCTGGCAGGCCGCAGGAAAAGGGGGGTGAGAGAATGCCCCCCCTCCTGTACCGTACCAGGCCACATGCCCTCAACATGAGGATGGTGCTTTGGGGTCCCCCCAAAACACCTTGTGCCAATTTTGATGGGGACAAGGGCCTCATCCCCACAACCCTTGCCCGGTGGTTGTGAGGGGTCTGCGGGTGGGGGCTTATCAGAATCTGGAAGCTCCCTTTAACAAGGGGACCCCCAGATCCCGGCCCCCTATGTGACTGGGCATCGGGTACATTGTACCCCTAAACATTCACCAAAAAAGTGTCAAGAATTTAAAAATGAGAGGAGACAGTTTTGGACAAACAGTTTTGGGAGGCATTCCCACGACTGCAGCCTTCGCAATGACAGCTGTTATATAGATGAGGGCGGGGCTGCAGTCGGCAGGACACCTTCCATAGAGGCAGAGTTTTTCCGTTTTTTTTCTCTGGACCGTCAGCGCTGTGATTGAAGCCCCCACAGACCTCCACAACCGCTGAACAAGGGTTGTGGGGAAGATGCCCTTGTCTTCATCAACATGGGGACAAGGTGTTTTAGGGGGACCCCAAAGCACCCTCCCCATGTGGAGGGCATGTGGTCTGGTATGGTTCAGGAGGGGGGCACTCTCTTGTCCCCCCTTGTCCTGCGGCCTGCCAGGTTGTGTGCTCGGATAAGGGTCTGGTGTGTATTTTGGCACAGGGTTCCCCCGGCTGTAATGTATTGTCGGATCCCGGCAATATAGATAAAATCTTTTTTAAAAACGCTGTTTTTTAATGATTTTTATCTATATTACCATTTTAAATGACATTTTTTCCTTTAGAAATTTAATTTTGCTGCGGTACTGTTATGAACATGCTACTTTACAGGCAGACTAAGACTAAGAAGGCCCCCCAAGTACGATACGTAAAGAAATATTTAATTTTTATTGTTTCACTTTAAGCATTATTAAAATCACTGCTCCTGAAAAAATTGTCATTTATAAAACTGTTTTTGCATTGGTACATGTCCCCTGGGGCAGGACCCGGGTCCCCAAACACTTTTTATGGCATTAACGTGCATATAAGCCTTTAAAATGAGCAAGAGAAAAATAAAAAATGGGACTTTGAATGAGGCACGCAGTCAATATGAAAAGGTCAGGACTTTAAAAGGAGCACTTTTGATTTTTCACGTTCCTGTCCCACAGACTTTAATGGTGTTAGCACAAATTTTTTGCCTGTTCGCATGTTCTGCTGCGAATCGAACCGGGGGGTTTGGCTTATCCCTACTGGCCATAGACTAGTAGAATTTTGTTAGAAATGTTAAATTTTAAGAATGTTCATTTGATTTTATAATTGCACATTCAGAGTTTCAGGTCCGATTTCAGCCCAAATTTTTGGCTGAATTCAGACCGGAAACAGACCAAAAGACGCACAGGGCTCCTGTGCAATTCACACTGGAGCCGCCGTGGGGATGTGAGAATCGGCTCTATTGAGAGTCAGTCACAATCTCCTGCTATGCGAATTGGATACGGGTTTCCCCGCATCCAATTTTCATAGGTGTGAACCTAGCCTTAACCACCCCACTACCTACTTGAACCACAAGGTGCTTCTCCCTTGAGCATCCTGCTGATTTTTTTACTTTAGCACGGCTGTGCTTGGCTCCTCCCATTTGCAGGGATCTGTTAATGAAAATGCTATAGTTTCATCTGCAACTTTACTATTTACTTTCTTCAGCCCCTTTGCTGTAGGTCCATACCTTTATACAGATCTGCAGGCTTCAATGCAAACATTTTTGGAAAGGGTGGACCATACCTTTAACCATCCACTGCTCATTTTAAAACTAAATAGTTTTAGATATTCTTGATGATATAATGTATACATGTGCACTGTCGAAAAATGCGTTTCATTAGTTTATTGTTTTAATTTATTTCGAATCAATTCGTAACTTTGGAAAAATTCATTATGCTCCATTCGTTTAGATGTGGTATTCATAAATTCGTATAAAAAAAAAAAATTGAAAATCTGAAATGATAACTAACTAATAATAATTTCCTTTCAAATTTGGCTGTTTTTTGAACATAACGAATACGAATTTATCCGAAGTTACGATTTATCCAAAATAACGAATGCCGCATCTAAATGAATGGAATGTAACAAAAATAATAATAAAAATGTATAATAATAATAATAAAAAACTTTTTATTATTATTTATTATTATTAATTTGTTACGTTCCATTCGTTAAGGTACAGCATTCGTTATATCGGATAATTCGTAACTTCAGATAAATTCGTATACATTCACTAACAGCCAAATTTGAAAGGAAATTCCAATACCTATAATTCAATAGTTAGTAATAGTTATTATTATTAGTTAGTTATTATTTCTGATTTTCAAATTTTCGGGTTTTAGGATTTTTGTTCTTTTGAATTTTTGGATTTTCATTCCTATTTTCTAATTTTCAAATTTACGAATTTTCAGAAAAATTCATTAAACGGGTTTCTGTTAATTAGAATATTTCCGAATTAGCAAATTTGTCGAATTTCGTTAAAAAAACAAGTTCGGAAAAAAACTAATTGCACATGTCTAATAGAATGGTAATTTCATTATGGAATTATTTGTGTAAATTATTTGTAAGTTCCCTCCTCCCTTTTTGTTACATCTTTTGGAACTCCACTTCTGCTAATCTTTTTTGTAGACTTCGGCAACCCAGATTTTCTAGTCCTAGCTCCTATCGGTTGGTATCCCCAATTATGCTATCCTGTTGGGTAATGAAGCCCTTATTACTTCTGTGGCTCTGCAGAGTTCCACACTGTTTCCACTCACTAAGGGAAGGGTAATTTTGTCGACTATGCTTTTAGTGTTATTGTGCCTATTCTGTGTTCCCTAAATGTTATACCTGCTTTGGTTTAGTAGTAGAACTGTCAACTGAACCTCACTGTCAGCGCTTTACCCGCACTGCGCGGGCCAATCGGCATGTGCGCATGCGCACGGGCGCCGCGGGGAGACTCAGGCATCAGCACAGGTGTGCGCGCCGGCAGGAGGCACAGGTGCGCGCGCGCGCGCGGCGGGCGCGGGCGCGCGCATCGCGGGCGCACACGTGAGCGCGCTGGCGCTGTTTGGCGCCAGTGGGCTCTTTTAAGAAATGGCAGTTGCACCTGAGCGGTGCTGTCCGTCTGCAGCTGTACCCTGACTGTAACCTGTTCTGCAAATCTGTGTATCCCTGATCTACTGACCCGGCTTCCTGACTCTGCTGCCTTCCCCAATCCTGATCCCGGCTCGTCTGACTCTGCTCTTGCTGACCTCTGAACGCTGATCCTGGCTTGTTGACCCTGCTTCTGCCTGCTCCCTCTTACCTGCCTGCCCGTGTACCAGACCCAGCCTGCCTGACTACTCTCTGCCTGATTCCACACATGCTGTGTGCTTCCAGAGTTGCTGCTGCCACCTGGGGATCATCCCGCATCCGGGTGCTGGGCACCTACCTACCAAGTTCTGCTGTTCCTGCTGCCAGAGGACTTCTGCCTACCCTCAGCACCTGCTACTGCATCCAGCCCAGGCACTCCTACTCCGCTGCGCTCTCGGGTCCACTGTTCCCATTCCAGTGGCCCCTGAACCAGAGCCGTAAGAGAGGCCTCCTCCCAGCAAAGTCAGGCTCTCCACCCAGGTACCTAACAGTACGGACAGCCATGACTGAGCCTGCGGGAGAAGCCTCTCCTTTGAAGGACATTTGCTCACACCTCGCAGCCCTCACCCAGGCGGTGCAATCCCTCCAAGATGGGTACACAAGACTGGAAGGACAAGTACAGCAACTTACCGGCACTAGCGCAGCCAACGCTGCGGCTCCTGCACCACCTCAGCCTCCTGCACAGCCTGCCACTCCCCCAGCAGTGGTAATGTTACCGCCTGAACCAAGGGTGCTCATCCCAGATAAATTCGCAGGGGACCGTTCCAAGTTCCGGGTCTTCCGCAATGCCTGCCAACTTTACTTTGCCCTACAACCGAGAACTTTTTCCCTTGAAGCTACCAAGGTGGGGTTCGTGGTCTCATTGCTTCAGGGCGAACCCCAGATCTGGGCACACCGACTGCTGGAGGGGGGGAGCATACTGGTCCAGTCCCTCTCGTCCTTTTTCGAAGCCATGGCACAACTGTACGAGGACCCCCAGTTGACCACTACAGCTGAATCTGCCTTGTATGCGCTCCAGCAGGGCCGCAGGTCGGCCGAGGACTATGTATCGGACTTCAGACGCTGGAGCGCAGATACCCAGTGGAATGATGCTGCACTCAGGCACCAATTCCGCATGGGCCTCTCCGATGGACTAAAGGACGAGCTCGCTCGGGTGGGTACCCCGGATACCCTGGAGGGCTTAATTACCCTGAGCATCCAGATCGACCGTCGGCTCCGGGAACGCCGAATGGAGAGGTCTGCTCAAGTTCATCGGCCAGCTTGGATGACTGCAAGAGCTCCACTACCTGCTACCCGCTACCTATCTAACCATCCGGTAGGCTCTAGTCATCCCACTCCCGATGCTGGTGAACCCATGCAACTGGGCCTTATGCGACCTACCCTGTCCCCGGAGGAGCGTGCCCGACGCCGGCAGTTGAACTTATGCCTGTACTGCGGTGGCTCTGGGCACTTCGTGAGCAGATGCCCGGTGAAGACACGTAAGTGCCTCTCCTCTGTCTCAACCAGTCCTGTACCCTTGCCGGTCCATGCCACCCACATCGCTCTCTCTCTGTCGTTTCAGTTCCTGGGAAGGACGGTTCACACCAGCGCTATCCTTGATTCAGGAGCCTGTACCTGCTTCATTGACGCCACCTTTGCCAGCCTGCACAACATCCCCCTCCGGAAGAAGGCCCACGGGCTATCTGTGTTTCTCGCTGACGGCTCTCGTATCAGGTCAGGCCAAGTTACTCAGGAAACCCTTCCCCTGCTCACCACCGCCTCGCCTCATCATAAAGAACTGTTAACCCTGGATGTGATCTCATCTCCCCTGTTTCCCGTGATCCTGGGCATTCCCTGGCTGCAGGCCCACGATCCCACCATCAACTGGTCCACAGGGGAGGTAAAGTTTCAATCCTCCTATTGCCTGGAACATTGCCTTCGGGAGACCTCGGCACCCCCCTCCACGCTTTTCTGCCTGGACTCCGATCTAAACCTTGACCAAATGGTGCCAGAACCTTATCACGAGTTCCTGGACGTCTTCAGTAAACGGGGGGCCGACGCACTGCCTCCACACCGGCCCTACGACTGCCCCATTGAACTGTTGCCAGGGGCCGAGATTCCTTTTGGGCGTATTTTCCCCCTTTCCGAGAAAGAGCAGGAGGCCCTGAAGGTTTACATTTCAGAGAACTTGAAGAAGGGGTTCATACGACACTCTACCTCACCCGCAGGCGCCGGCATCTTTTTCGTAACCAAAAAGGATCAATCTCTCCGGCCCTGCGTGGACTACCGGGAATTAAACAAGATCACGGTTAAAAACCGTTACCCCCTTCCCCTGATACCAGAACTGTTCCAGAAGTTGAGAACCGCTACTATTTTCTCTAAATTGGACTTAAGAGGGGCCTACAATTTAGTTCGCATCCGATCAGGGGACGAGTGGAAGACGGCTTTTCGTACTCGCTTCGGGCATTATGAGTACATGGTCATGCCCTTTGGCCTCTGTAACGCCCCAGCCACATTCCAGCATCTCATAAATGAGGTCTTCAGGGACTTTTTGGACATCTTTGTCATCGTCTATCTAGATGACATCTTGATCTTTTCCAGATCGCTGGAGCAGCACCGGGGGCATGTGGGCCGAGTTCTTCTCCGCCTCCGCCAACACGGACTCTATGCTAAAGCAGAAAAATGCATTTTTGAGCAGCGGAACATCCAATTCTTAGGCCTGGAAATCTCTCCAGCAGGCATTAAGATGGACCCACAGAAGGTTACGGCCGTTCTGGACTGGCCGGCACCCTCCGACAAAAGGGGTGTGCAGCGTTTTGTGGGGTTTGCGAACTTTTATAGGAAATTCATCAGGGGGTTTTCTGCTATTATCGCACCAA
Source organism: Lithobates sylvaticus (assembly GCA_028564925.1). Taxonomy (NCBI): domain Eukaryota; kingdom Metazoa; phylum Chordata; class Amphibia; order Anura; family Ranidae; genus Lithobates; species Lithobates sylvaticus. The sequence continues at coordinate 95,216,533 of CM053030.1, read as the reverse complement.
TCACCCAGCTAACTAGGCAGAACGTGCGGTTCCACTGGGGCCCGGAGGCTCAGGAAGCATTCTCTAAGCTCAAGGCGCGTTTCACCTCCGCACCCATCCTTAGTCACCCTGACCCATCCCTGCCGTACCTCTTAGAGGTAGATGCCTCGGAGGTAGCGGTGGGAGCTGTGGTGTCCCAGCGTCAGGGCAACAACGACTTACTGCACCCGGTGGGCTTCTTCTCCCGAAAACTCTCCCCTGCGGAGAGAAACTACGATGTCGGTGACCGAGAACTGTTAGCCATCAAATCAGCTTTGGAAGAGTGGAGATACTTGCTAGAGGGTGCAGTCCACCCCGTGCTGATTTACACGGATCACAAAAACCTTGAATATCTGAGAACAGCAAAACGATTGAAACCCCGTCAAGCCCGCTGGGCCCTGTTTTTCTCACGCTTCAATTTCCATATCACGTATCGCCCGGGATCCAAGAATGTGAAACCTGATGCGCTTTCCCGCATGTATGACTCTGCTAAGGACTGCACACCTCCGGACACTATCCTACCTGCAGGCAGTTTTCTTCTGTTACACTCGGATCTACTGTCCCGGATCAGAGAGGCATCTGTGAACCCGCTCCTTCCTCCAGGGATTTCCTTAACCCCCAGAGAGGGGCTCCTATGGAAGGGTAGCCAGGTATTTGTCCCCGAGCCCATCCGGGTCAGAGTACTAGCCCTTCTGCACGACCACCCACTAGCAGGACACTTTGGGGCCCGCAAGACTTTGGAACTGGTGCGGCGCACCTTCTGGTGGCCTGGACTGAAAGAGTTCTGCACCAGATACGTTAATTCCTGTTCAGTATGCTCCAGAAGCAAGACCACTAGGGGCCGGGCCTGGGGTCTATTAAAACCCCTCCCTGCGCCTGACCGGCCCTGGCGTATGATTACTATGGATTTCATAGTGGAGCTTCCTCCCTCTGAAGGCCACACGGCCATCTTTGTAGTCGTGGATCGGCTTTCGAAGATGGCCCACTTTCTGCCCCTCAAGGGAACCCCATCCGCAGCAGAGACAGCCCGTGTGTTCATTAGAGAAATTGTCAGGTTACATGGGATACCCGCCAACATAGTTTCGGATAGGTGAGTCCAATTCACCTCCCGATTCTGGAGGGCCCTATGCGAGAGTCTGAAGATTGAACTGGCCCTATCCTCAGCCTACCACCCCCAGACTAATGGGCAGACGGAGCGCACGAATCAAACCCTCGAACAATACATCAGGTGTTTTACCTCTTTCGTGCAAGACAACTGGGTGTCTCTGCTGCCCTTAGCGGAATTTGCTTACAACAATGCCAGCCACTCCACCACAGGACAGTCCCCGTTTTTTGCTAACTATGGTTTTCACCTAACATTTCTCCCAGACTTTCTTGCAGAATCCTCCATCCCAGCAGTCCAGGATACGGTGACTTTTCTCAGCCGCAACAGTCAGATCCTCCAGGAAGCCATAACAAGAGCCCAGGTGGACAGTAAGAAATTCTTTGACCTTAAGAGGAGGGGAGAACTAAACTTGCAAATCGGGGATCAGGTATGGCTTTCATCTTCTAATTTAAAGTTGGCCTGTCCCTCTAAGAAGTTGGCACCCAAGTTCTTGGGTCCCTTCCCTGTTAAAAGGAAAATTAATGAAGTGTCTTACGAACTGTCCCTGCCTGACTCCATGAAGGTGCACCCTGTTTTCCACGTTTCATTGTTAAAACCTTTGGTACCCAACCCCTTCCCTGATAGGGAGACCGGACCCCCGGCACCTGTTCTCATAGATGGGAACGAGGAATACGAGGTTGAAGCCGTGTTAGACTGCAGAAGGCGACAAGGGCAGAGACAATTCCTTATCAAGTGGAAGGGTTATGGCCCGGAGAGTAACTCCTGGGAACCTGAAGGCAATTTACATGCCCAAAGGCTGATCCGGGCCTTCTTCACTTCTCACCCTGAGAAAGATGATCAGTTGGGCACCCGGAGGTTGCCCCTTGTGGGGGGGCAATGTCAGGGCTTTACCCGCACGGCGCGGGCCAATCGGCATGTGCGCATGCGCACGGGCGCCGCGGGGAGACTCAGGCATCAGCACAGGTGTGCGCGCCGTGCTTCCTAGGGATGAGCCGAACACCCCCGGGTTCGGTTCGAACCAGAACCTTCAGAACGGACCGAAAGTTCGCGCGAATTTTCGAACCCTATACGTTATAATGGACGCGAACGTTCGAAATCAAAAGTGCTAATTACAACGGCCAATATGCATGTTAATGTCATAAAACAGGTTTGGGGACCCGGGTCCTGCCCCAGGGGACATATATCAATGCAAAAAGAACTTTTAAAAACTAACGTTTTTTCGGGAGCAGTCATTTTAATGATGCATAAAGTGAAAAAAAAAAAAGTGACATTTTCCTTTAAATATGGTACCTGGGGGGTGTCCAAAGTATGCCTGTGAAGTGGCATGTGTTTCCCGTGTTTAGAACTGTCCTTGCACAAAATGACATTTGTAAAGGAAAAAAAGAAGCCATTTAAAACCACTTGCGGCTTTAGGTTTGATCTTAAGTAGAATCTGAACAGGTACATTATGAAGTGTAGCTCCATCCCAAAAAAATCTATTTTTAAGCTTTTTGGAGAACATAGGGAGGGGTTATCACCCCTGTAACATTTGCTGTCTTTGCACATCTGTTCAGAACATGTCACCTCACTTTCCGTCCCAATGATAAATGTTTTTGGAAAAGTGGGGTTTTAATTGAAACAAGGATTGGTGATAAAGTATCAGTAGAGAGGAGATCCCTTTTTCCCAAATTAAATCTAACAGGATAGAATTTCCCTTCCTAGGGGTAGATTTCCTCTCACTTCCTGTTTTCTCTTTCCATTTGCAAGTAGGAGTCGTTTGTAAGTTGGATGTTTGAAAGTAGGGGCCTGGCGTATATACTCTGCAGAAATTTGCCCTATTAGATGTTGGTGTAGCCACAAGACTGGTGGGCACAGGAATGGGCCCTGCTGTGAGTTAATAGATCAAGATATGTAATTGCATGCACCTGTTGAACAGGGCAGAAAAATTGGGGGGGTGGTGGTGGTGGACGGTTTTGCCACAAGACTGTAAGCTCTCACAGTTACTCTTGGTGGGCGCAGGAATGGGCCCTGCTGTGAGTTATTAGATCAAGATTTGTAATTGCAAGCACCTGATGAACAGGGCAGAAAAATTGGGCCTTTGGCGGTGGTGGTGGACGGTGTTGCCACAAGACTGTAGGCCCTCATAGTTACTCTTGGTGGGCGCAGGAATGGGCCCTGCTGTGAACTATTAGATCAAGATTTGTAATTACCCGCCCCTGTTAAACAGGGGCTGAAAAATTGTGCCTTAGGCACTGGTGCTGGTGCCACAACACTGCAACCCCTCACAGAGACTGTACTTGGAGCACAGCAGTCACACGTGTTGCGAAGCATTTTTTTAAAAAATTGTAAGTACACGCCCCTGTTAAACAGGGGCTGAAAAATTGTGCCTTAGGCACTGGTGCTGGTGCCACAACACTGCAACACGGCCCTCACAGAGACTGTACTTGGAGCACAGCAGTCACACGTGTTGCGAAGCATTTTTTTTAAAAAATTGTAAGTACACGCCCCTGTTAAACAGGGGCTGAAAAATTGTGCCTTAGGCACTGGTGCTGGTGCCACAACACTGCAACACGGCCCTCACAGAGACTGTACTTGGAGCACAGCAGTCACACGTGTTGCGAAGCATTTTTTTAAAAAATTGTAAGTACACGCCCCTGTTAAACAGGGGCTGAAAAATTGTGCCTTAGGCACTGGTGCTGGTGCCACAACACTGCAACACGGCCCTCACAGAGACTGTACTTGGAGCACAGCAGTCACACGTGTTGCGAAGCATTTTTTTTTAAAAAATTGTAAGTACACGCCCCTGTTAAACAGGGGCTGAAAAATTGTGCCTTAGGCACTGGTGCTGGTGCCACAACACTGCAACACGGCCCTCACAGAGACTGTACTTGGAGCACAGCAGTCACACGTGTTGCGAAGCATTTTTTTAAAAAATTGTAAGTACACGCCCCTGTTAAACAGGGGCTGAAAAATTGTGCCTTAGGCACTGGTGCTGGTGCCACAACACTGCAACACGGCCCTCACAGAGACTGTACTTGGAGCACAGCAGTCACACGTGTTGCGAAGCATTTTTTTAAAAAATTGTAAGTACACGCCCCTGTTAAACAGGGGCTGAAAAATTGTGCCTTAGGCACTGGTGCTGTGGCATGGATCATTGAGGAGGAGGAAGAGGATAGTCAGTGAACATAAGAGGACAGTCACTCAGCATCAGCATAGGCAGTCTTGAAGGGATGTGACATTAAAAATTATTCGGTTATATACGCCTCAGGTGCCTGGTAGCTGGTGGTGATCCAAGACTGATTCATTTTGATGAATGTCAGTCGATCAACCGAGGCGGTGGACAGGCGCACCCTATGATCAGTCACAAATCCTCCAGCAGCACTGAATGTGCGTTCGGAAAGAACGCTGGAGGCAGGACAGGCCAGTAGCTCAATTGCATACTGTGCAAGCTCTGGCCAGTGATCCATCCTCAGGACCCAGTAAGCCAGAGGATTTTCGGTGGGAAAGGTGTCCAAGTCTGACCTTGCCCCAAGGTATTCCTGCACCATGTATATCAGACGCTGGCGATGGTTGCTGGAACCGATCATACCTTGGGGCTGCGGACTAAAAAATTGTCTGAACGCATCGGTCAGACGTCCACCTTCCCCACCGCTCCTTCTGCCACTGACCGAAGCCTCAGCAACTCGTCGCCCAGGACCAGGAGTTTGTAGCCTCCCAGTTTCTGGGAACGCGTTGCACAGACCTTTCTGCAAGGCCTCCCTGAGATGTCTCATCCTCTGCTCCCTCTGCGACGGCAAGATAAGGTCCGCAACCTTACCCTTGTACCGCGGATCAAGGAGAGTGGCCAGCCAGTAATGGTCCCTCTCCTTGATCCGAAGAACACGAGGATCCTTCCGCAGGCTTTGCAGGATCAGGGAGGCCATGCAGCGTAGGTTAGCTGAGGCATTCGGTCCGGAGTCTTCTGGGTCACTGAGGATGACATGATCGCCAGCCACCTCCTCCCAGCCACGTACAAGTCCACTGGCTTGTTGGGACTGTACATCATCCCTAAAAGACTGCTGCTGCTGATGCTGAGTGCCAGGCTCCACCTCCATGCTCACACAATCCTCCTCCTCCTCCTCCTCCTCCTCCTCATCCTCTTCCTGTGTGATGGGTGGGACAGAAGGAACACTGTCCGGATAAAGGGGGCCTTGAGAGGCAAGGAAGTCCTCCTCTTCCTGCCTCTGTTCTGCCTCAAGTGCCCTGTCCATTATCCCACGCAGCGTATGCTCCAACAGGTGGACAAGAGGGACAGTGTCACTGATGCATGCACTGTCACTGCTCACCATCCTCGTGGCCTCCTCAAATGGTGAGAGGACAGTGCTTGCATCCCTGATCATGCTCCACTGACGTGGGGAAAAAAACCCAAGCTCCCCTGACCCTGTCCTGGTGCCGTAGTCGCAAAGGTACTCATTGATGGCCCTCTGCTGCGTGTGCAGTCGCTGCAGCATGGCCAACGTTGAGTTCCACCTGGTGGGCATGTCAGATATTAGGCGGTTCTTGGGCAGGTTCAGCTCCTTTTGCAGCTCAGTCAGCCGAGCACTGGCAATATAAGATCGGCGGAAATGCACACAGACTTTCCTGGCCTGCCTCAGGACATCCTGTAAGCCTGGGAACCTGCCCAAGAACCGCTGCACCACCAGGTTGAGGACGTGAGCCATGCAGGGCACATGGGTGAGCTGCCCCTGTCGCAGGGCGGAGAGGAGGTTGGTGCCATTGTCAGAAACGACCATTCCTGGCTTAAGCTGACGTGGCGTCAACCACCTCTCGGCCTGCCCCTGCAGAGCTGCCAGAACCTCTGGCCCAGTGTGGCTCCTGTCCCCAAACACACCAGCGCAAGCACGGCATGGCATCTTTTTGCCTGCGTACTTGCGTAGCCCCTTGTACGCCTACGGAGCACCGCTGGTTCCAAGGACAGAGCACTGGAGGAAGAAGAAGAGGAGGGGGTGGAGGAGAGAGGTGTGTCACAACCAGTAGCAGTAGTCGCGTTTTGGAGGCGTGGTGGCGGAACAACCTCCAACACTACTGCACCTTGTCCTGCATCCCTCCCAGCTGCCAATAGAGTGACCCAATGGGCCGTGAAAGAAAGGTACCGTCCCTGTCCATGCCTGCTGGACCATGAGTCAGCGGTAATATGCACCTTACCGCTGACCGCCCTGTCCAGCGAGGCATGGACATTGCCCTCCACATGCCGGTAGAGAGACGGAATCGCCTTCCGCGAGAAAAAGTGGCGTTTGGGAACCTGCCACTGAGGAACCGCACATTGAACAAACTCACGGAAGGGGGCCGAGTCTACCAACTGAAAAGGCAGCAGTTGAAGTGCTAGCAATTTAGCAAGGCTAGCATTCAACCGCTGGGCATGTGGATGGCTGGGAGTGTACTTCTTTCTACGGTCCAGCAGCTGGGGCAGGGAAATTTGCCTGCTGCATTCGGACGTCGGTGTACTGCAAGTACTTGGTTGTGACACACCGAATTCTACACCTTCAGTCCTCTCAGAGCAGCTTTCAGAGAGGACTGAAGGTGTAGTGGGGATGGAGATCCCAGCTGAGGAGGAGCAAGGAGAGGTCCGCTTAGTTCTTTGGTGTGGGTCTTTTATGTGTGCCTGCCAACGAGCTGCATGGCAGGTCGCCATATGTCTGGTCATGCTTGTCGTGCCCAAGCGGCTGATGTTTTGGCCACGCGAGATACGCTTGAGACAAATATTGCAAATAGCAGTGGTGCGATCTGCTGCACTCGTCTCAAAAAAGGCCCACACCAAAGAACTTTTCTGATAACGTGCAGAGGCAGCGCCCTGCACAGGCGGAGCTCTGCGGTGTTGTACAGTTGCTGTGCTGGCCTCTACCTGGCCTCCAGGGGGCATCCTGCCTCGTTGGACATGTGACGCCGCATCCTCCTCCTCCTCGTCCTCCTCCTCATCCTCTCTCCCTTGAGGCACCCACGTGGAGTCAGTGACCTCATCATCCCCTCCCTCTTCACCACTAGAGCAAACCTGGCAGTAAGCTGCAGCTGGTGGAACTGTACTGCCAGATTCCTCAAGCTGGGTATCGTCATCCGAGCCTTCGAATCGTTGGGCATCCTCCTGGAGCATGTACCCAACACTGTGCTCAAAGAGTTCGGGGGACTCCTCAGGAGGACATGGTGGGTCTAGGGAAGGGGTGGCTGATGATGCTCTGTCAGTACCCTGAGCCTGGGTGAGAGAGGATGAGGAGGATGAGGAGGGCTTGGTCATCCATTCTACCAAGCCTTCAGCATGATGCGGCTCCACATGTCCAGCTGCCGAAAACAAAGACGCGCGTGTCCCATGGCCACGTGCTGATGACGATGCACGACCACGTCCACGTCCACGGCCACGTCCACTAGAAACAGAGACTGTCTGCCCTGTGTTCTTGGCTCTGCACGCTCTGCCTCCCCTTGGCGGTCTTCCAGCCATTGTAGTCGGTAGTCCTGTGGGTGCTGCTGAGAAGAAAATATAGGAGCTCTGTGTGATGCCACTAACACACTAGAAGTCCTATAGGTGCTTCTGCAAAGAAAATATAGGAGCTCTGTGTGATGCCACTAACACACTAGAAGTCCTGTGGGTGCTGCTGAGAAGAAAATATAGGAGCTCTGTGTGATGCCACTAACACACTAGAAGTCCTATGGGTGCTTCTGCAAAGAAAATATAGGAGCTCTGTGTGATGCCACTAACACACTAGAAGTCCTGTGGGTGCTGCTGAGAAGAATATATAGGAGCTCTGTGTGTTGCCACTAACACACTAGAAGTCCTGTGGGTGCTGCTGAGAAGAAAATATAGGAGCTCTGTGTGATGCCACTAACACACTAGAAGTCCTATGGGTGCTTCTGCAAAGAAAATATAGGAGCTCTGTGTGATGCCACTAACACACTAGAAGTCCTGTGGGTGCTGCTGAGAAGAAAATATAGGAGCTCTGTGTGATGCCACTAACACACTAGAAGTCCTATAGGTGCTTCTGCAAAGAAAATATAGGAGCTCTGTGTGATGCCACTAACACACTAGAAGTCCTGTGGGTGCTGCTGAGAAGAAAATATAGGACGTCTGTGTGATGCCACTAACACACTAGAAGTCCTGTGGGTGCTTCTGCAAAGAAAATAGAGGAGCTCTGTGTGATGCCACTAACACACTAGAAGTCCTATAGGTGCTTCTGCAAAGAAAATATAGGAGCTCTGTGTGATGCCACTAACACACTAGAAGTCCTGTGGGTGCTGCTGAGAAGACTATCTAGGAGCTCTGTGTGATGCCACTAACACACTAGAAGTCCTATGGGTGCTTCTGCAAAGAAAATAGAGGAGCTCTGTGTGATGCCACTAACACACTAGAAGTCCTGTGGGTGCTTCTGCAAAGAAAATAGAGGAGCTCTGTGTGTTGCCACTAACACACTAGAAGTCCTATAGGTGCTTCTGCAAAGAAAATATAGGAGCTCTGTGTGATGCCACTAACACACTAGAAGTCCTGTGGGTGCTGCTGAGAAGAATATATAGGAGCTCTGTGTGATGCCACTAACACACTAGAAGTCCTATGGGTGCTTCTGCAAAGAAAATAGAGGAGCTCTGTGTGATGCCACTAACACACTAGAAGTCCTGTGGGTGCTTCTGCAAAGAAAATAGAGGAGCTCTGTGTGATGCCACTAACACACTAGAAGTCCTGTGGGTGCTGCTGAGAAGAATATATAGGAGCTCTGTGTGATGCCACTAACACACTAGAAGTCCTATGGGTGCTTCTGCAAAGAAAATAGAGGAGCTCTGTGTGATGCCACTAACACACTAGAAGTCCTGTGGGTGCTTCTGCAAAGAAAATAGAGGAGCTCTGTGTGATGCCACTAACACACTAGAAGTCCTGTGGGTGCTTCTGCAAAGAAAATAGAGGAGCTCTGTGTGATGCCACTAACACACTAGAAGTCCTATGGGTGCTTCTGCAAAGAAAATAGAGGAGCTCTGTGTGATGCCACTAACACACTAGAAGTCCTGTGGGTGCTTCTGCAAAGAAAATAGAGGAGCTCTGTGTGATGCCACTAACACACTAGAAGTCCTGTGGGTGCTTCTGCAAAGAAAATAGAGGAGCTCTGTGTGATGCCACTAACACACTAGAAGTCCTGTGGGTGCTTCTGCAAAGAAAATAGAGGAGCTCTGTGTGATGCCACTAACACACTAGAAGTCCTGTGGGTGCTGCTGAGAAGAATATATAGGAGCTCTGTGTGATGCCACTAACACACTAGAAGTCCTGTGGGTGCTTATGCAAAGAAAATAGAGGAGCTCTGTGTGATGGGACTAACACACTTCAAGTCCTATAGGTGCTTCTGGGAAGAAAATATTGCTCTGTGTGTGTAATGGGACTAACACACTTCAAGTCCTATAGGTGCTTCTGGGAAGAAAATATAGCTCTGTGTGTGTAATGGGACTAACACACTTCAAGTCCTATAGGTGCCTCTGGGAACAAAATATAGGAGCTCTGCCTGCCTGCCACGAACACACTACAAGTCCTATAGGTGCTTCTGGTAACAAAATATAGGAGCTCTGCCTGCCTGCCACTAACACACTACAAGTCCTATAGGTGCTTCTGGGAAGAAAATATAGCTCTGTGTGTGTAATGGGACTAACACACTTCAAGTCCTATAAGTGCTTCTGGGAACAAAATATAGGAGCTCTGCCTGCCTGCCACGAACACACTACAAGTCCTATAGGTGCTTCTGGGAAGAAAATATAGCTCTGTGTGTGTAATGGGACTAACACACTTCAAGTCCTATAGGTGCTTCTGGGAACAAAGTATAGCTCTTTGTGTGTAATGGGACTAACACACTTCAAGTCCTATAGGTGCTTCTGGGAAGAAAATATAGCTCTGTGTGTGTGATGGGACTAACACACTTCAAGTCCTATAGGTGCTTCTGGGAACAAAATATAGCTCTGTGTGTGTAATGGGACTAACACACTTCAAGTCCTATAGGTGCTTCTGGGAACAAAATATAGCTCTGTGTGTGTGATGGGACTAACACACTTCAAGTCCTATAGGTGCTTCTGGGAAGAAAATATAGCTCTGTGTGTGTAATGGGACTAACACACTTCAAGTCCTATAGGTGCTTCTGGGAAGAAAATATAGCTCTGTGTGTGTAATGGGACTAACACACTTCAAGTCCTATAGGTGCTTCTGGGAAGAAAATATAGCTCTGTGTGTGTAATGGGACTAACACACTTCAAGTCCTATAGGTGCTTCTGGGAAGAAAATATAGCTCTGTGTGTGTAATGGGACTAACACACTTCAAGTCCTATAGGTGCTTCTGGGAAGAAAATATAGCTCTGTGTGTGTAATGGGACTAACACACTTCAAGTCCTATAGGTGCTTCTGGGAACTAAAAATATAGCTCTGTGTGTGTAATGGGACTAACACACTTCAAGTCCTATAGGTGCTTCTGGGAAGAAAATATAGCTCTGTGTGTGTAATGGGACTAACACACTTCAAGTCCTATAGGTGCTTCTGGGAACAAAATATAGCTCTGTGTGTGTAATGGGACTAACACACTTCAAGTCCTATAGGTGCTTCTGGGAAGAAAATATAGCTCTGTGTGTGTAATGGGACTAACACACTTCAAGTCCTATAGGTGCTTCTGGGAAGAAAATATAGCTCTGTGTGTGTAATGGGACTAACACACTTCAAGTCCTATAGGTGCTTCTGGGAACAAAATATAGCTCTGTGTGTGTAATGGGACTAACACACTTCAAGTCCTATAGGTGCTTCTGGGAAGAAAATATAGCTCTGTGTGTGTAATGGGACTAACACACTTCAAGTCCTATAGGTGCTTCTGGGAAGAAAATATAGCTCTGTGTGTGTAATGGGACTAACACACTTCAAGTCCTATAGGTGCTTCTGGGAAGAAAATATAGCTCTGTGTGTGTAATGGGACTAACACACTTCAAGTCCTATAGGTGCTTCTGGGAATGGGACTAAAAATATAGCTCTGTGTGTGTGTAATGGGACTAACACACTTCAAGTCCTATAGGTGCTTCTGGGAACAAAATATAGCTCTGTGTGTGTAATGGGACTAACACACTTCAAGTCCTATAGGTGCTTCTGGGAACAAAATATAGCTCTGTGTGTGTAATGGGACTAACACACTTCAAGTCCTATAGGTGCTTCTGGGAACAAAATATAGCTCTGTGTGTGTGATGGGACTAACACACTTCAAGTCCTATAGGTGCTTCTGGGAAGAAAATATAGCTCTGTGTGTGTAATGGGACTAACACACTTCAAGTCCTATAGGTGCTTCTGGGAAGAAAATATAGCTCTGTGTGTGTAATGGGACTAACACACTTCAAGTCCTATAGGTGCTTCTGGGAAGAAAATATAGCTCTGTGTGTGTAATGGGACTAACACACTTCAAGTCCTATAGGTGCTTCTGGGAAGAAAATATAGCTCTGTGTGTGTAATGGGACTAACACACTTCAAGTCCTATAGGTGCTTCTGGGAAGAAAATATAGCTCTGTGTGTGTGTAATGGGACTAACACACTTCAAGTCCTATAGGTGCTTCTGGGAACAAAGTATAGCTCTGTGTGTGTAATGGGACTAACACACTTCAAGTCCTATAGGTGCTTCTGGGAAGAAAATATAGCTCTGTGTGTGTGATGGGACTAACACACTTCAAGTCCTATAGGTGCTTCTGGGAACAAAATATAGGAGCTCTGCCTGCCTGCCACGAACACACTTACAAGTCCTATAGGTGCTTCTGGTAACAAAATATAGGAGCTCTGCCTGCCTGCCACTAACACACTACAAGTCCTATAGGTGCTTCTGGTAACAAAATATAGGAGCTCTGCCTGCCTGTCACTAACACACTACAAGTCCTATAGGTGCTTCTGGTAACAAAATATAGGAGCTCTGCCTGCCTGCCACTAACACACTACAAGTCCTATAGGTGCTTCTGGTAACAAAATATAGGAGCTCTGCCTGCCTGTCACTAACACACTACAAGTCCTATAGGTGCTTCTGGTAACAAAATATAGGAGCTCTGCCTGCCTGTCACTAACACACTACAAGTCCTATAGGTGCTTCTGGTAACAAAATATAGGAGCTCTGCCTGCCTGCCACTAACACACTACAAGTCCTATAGGTGCTTCTGGTAACAAAATATAGGAGCTCTGCCTGCCTGTCACTAACACACTACAAGTCCTATAGGTGCTTCTGGTAACAAAATATAGGAGCTCTGCCTGCCTGCCACTAACACACTACAAGTCCTATAGGTGCTTCTGGTAACAAAATATAGGAGCTCTGCCTGCCTGCCACGAACACACTACAAGTCCTATAGGTGCTTCTGGTAACAAAATATAGGAGCTCTGCCTGCCTGCCACGAGCACACTACAAGCCCCTCTTTGTCAAACAATCTTTGTAACTGAATCTATCTAACTCAATCTCTGCAAGTGAATCTCTCTCTCTATCTATCTAAATGCAGCAGAGTGTCACAGGAACAGCCTGCTCAATCTGCGCCGGAACAGCATGTGACCGGCGCAGACGGCGTGGCGGCGTTTTATAGGGGGGGGCGTGTACTACAGCCCCTGAGCTGTAATTGGCTACAGGCGTCCTGCCTGTAGCCAATTATGGCTCTTCGAGTTTCCGGGGCTGTGATTGGCCAAGCATGCGGGGTCACAGTGCATGCTTGGCCAATCATCAGCCAGCAATGCACTGCGTCGGCCGCGCCGGCCGCAATGCATTGCGGGGCCGCTCGCATCACACGAACGTGATGCGAGCGGCCAAAATAGTTCTGGGCTCGCCGAGCGAGCGAACGCCCGCCCGGTGCTCGATGCGAACGTGGGTTCGCATCGAGCACCGGGCCCATCCTTACGCAGATACCCAGTGGAATGATGCTGCACTCAGGCACCAATTCCGCATGGGCCTCTCCGATGGACTAAAGGACGAGCTCGCTCGGGTGGGTACCCCGGATACCCTGGAGGGCTTAATTACCCTGAGCATCCAGATCGACCGTCGGCTCCGGGAACGCCGAATGGAGAGGTCTGCTCAAGTTCATCGGCCAGCTTGGATGACTGCAAGAGCTCCACTACCTGCTACCCGCTACCTATCTAACCATCCGGTAGGCTCTAGTCATCCCACTCCCGATGCTGGTGAACCCATGCAACTGGGCCTTATGCGACCTACCCTGTCCCCGGAGGAGCGTGCCCGACGCCGGCAGTTGAACTTATGCCTGTACTGCGGTGGCTCTGGGCACTTCGTGAGCAGATGCCCGGTGAAGACACGTAAGTGCCTCTCCTCTGTCTCAACCAGTCCTGTACCCTTGCCGGTCCATGCCACCCACATCGCTCTCTCTCTGTCGTTTCAGTTCCTGGGAAGGACGGTTCACACCAGCGCTATCCTTGATTCAGGAGCCTGTACCTGCTTCATTGACGCCACCTTTGCCAGCCTGCACAACATCCCCCTCCGGAAGAAGGCCCACGGGCTATCTGTGTTTCTCGCTGACGGCTCTCGTATCAGGTCAGGCCAGGTTACTCAGGAAACCCTTCCCCTGCTCACCACCGCCTCGCCTCATCATAAAGAACTGTTAACCCTGGATGTGATCTCATCTCCCCTGTTTCCCGTGATCCTGGGCATTCCCTGGCTGCAGGCCCACGATCCCACCATCAACTGGTCCACAGGGGAGGTAAAGTTTCAATCCTCCTATTGCCTGGAACATTGCCTTCGGGAGACCTCGGCACCCCCCTCCACGCTTTTCTGCCTGGACTCCGATCTAAACCTTGACCAAATGGTGCCAGAACCTTATCACGAGTTCCTGGACGTCTTCAGTAAACGGGGGGCCGACGCACTGCCTCCACACCGGCCCTACGACTGCCCCATTGAACTGTTGCCAGGGGCCGAGATTCCTTTTGGGCGTATTTTCCCCCTTTCCGAGAAAGAGCAGGAGGCCCTGAAGGTTTACATTTCAGAGAACTTGAAGAAGGTGTTCATACGACACTCTACCTCACCCGCAGGCGCCGGCATCTTTTTCGTAACCAAAAAGGATCAATCTCTCCGGCCCTGCGTGGACTACCGGGAATTAAACAAGATCACGGTTAAAAACCGTTACCCCCTTCCCCTGATACCAGAACTGTTCCAGAAGTTGAGAACCGCTACTATTTTCTCTAAATTGGACTTAAGAGGGGCCTACAATTTAGTTCGCATCCGATCAGGGGACGAGTGGAAGACGGCTTTTCGTACTCGCTTCGGGCATTATGAGTACATGGTCATGCCCTTTGGCCTCTGTAACGCCCCAGCCACATTCCAGCATCTCATAAATGAGGTCTTCAGGGACTTTTTGGACATCTTTGTCATCGTCTATCTAGATGACATCTTGATCTTTTCCAGATCGCTGGAGCAGCACCGGGGGCATGTGGGCCGAGTTCTTCTCCGCCTCCGCCAACACGGACTCTATGCTAAAGCAGAAAAATGCATTTTTGAGCAGCGGAACATCCAATTCTTAGGCCTGGAAATCTCTCCAGCAGGCATTAAGATGGACCCACAGAAGGTTACGGCCGTTCTGGACTGGCCGGCACCCTCCGACAAAAGGGGTGTGCAGCGTTTTGTGGGGTTTGCGAACTTTTATAGGAAATTCATCAGGGGGTTTTCTGCTATTATCGCACCAATCACCCAGCTAACTAGGCAGAACGTGCGGTTCCACTGGGGCCCGGAGGCTCAGGAAGCATTCTCTAAGCTCAAGGCGCGTTTCACCTCCGCACCCATCCTTAGTCACCCTGACCCATCCCTGCCGTACCTCTTAGAGGTAGATGCCTCGGAGGTAGCGGTGGGAGCTGTGGTGTCCCAGCGTCAGGGCAACAACGACTTACTGCACCCGGTGGGCTTCTTCTCCCGAAAACTCTCCCCTGCGGAGAGAAACTACGATGTCGGTGACCGAGAACTGTTAGCCATCAAATCAGCTTTGGAAGAGTGGAGATACTTGCTAGAGGGTGCAGTCCACCCCGTGCTGATTTACACGGATCACAAAAACCTTGAATATCTGAGAACAGCAAAACGATTGAAACCCCGTCAAGCCCGCTGGGCCCTGTTTTTCTCACGCTTCAATTTCCATATCACGTATCGCCCGGGATCCAAGAATGTGAAACCTGATGCGCTTTCCCGCATGTATGACTCTGCTAAGGACTGCACACCTCCGGACACTATCCTACCTGCAGGCAGTTTTCTTCTGTTACACTCGGATCTACTGTCCCGGATCAGAGAGGCATCTGTGAACCCGCTCCTTCCTCCAGGGATTTCCTTAACCCCCAGAGAGGGGCTCCTATGGAAGGGTAGCCAGGTATTTGTCCCCGAGCCCATCCGGGTCAGAGTACTAGCCCTTCTGCACGACCACCCACTAGCAGGACACTTTGGGGCCCGCAAGACTTTGGAACTGGTGCGGCGCA
Source organism: Lithobates sylvaticus (assembly GCA_028564925.1). NCBI lineage: Eukaryota > Metazoa > Chordata > Amphibia > Anura > Ranidae > Lithobates > Lithobates sylvaticus. The sequence goes on along the minus strand of CM053030.1, from coordinate 95,200,985 downwards.
CCTTCTGGTGGCCTGGACTGAAAGAGTTCTGCACCAGATACGTTAATTCCTGTTCAGTATGCTCCAGAAGCAAGACCACTAGGGGCCGGGCCTGGGGTCTATTAAAACCCCTCCCTGCGCCTGACCGGCCCTGGCGTATGATTACTATGGATTTCATAGTGGAGCTTCCTCCCTCTGAAGGCCACACGGCCATCTTTGTAGTCGTGGATCGGCTTTCGAAGATGGCCCACTTTCTGCCCCTCAAGGGAACCCCATCCGCAGCAGAGACAGCCCGTGTGTTCATTAGAGAAATTGTCAGGTTACATGGGATACCCGCCAACATAGTTTCGGATAGGTGAGTCCAATTCACCTCCCGATTCTGGAGGGCCCTATGCGAGAGTCTGAAGATTGAACTGGCCCTATCCTCAGCCTACCACCCCCAGACTAATGGGCAGACGGAGCGCACGAATCAAACCCTCGAACAATACATCAGGTGTTTTACCTCTTTCGTGCAAGACAACTGGGTGTCTCTGCTGCCCTTAGCGGAATTTGCTTACAACAATGCCAGCCACTCCACCACAGGACAGTCCCCGTTTTTTGCTAACTATGGTTTTCACCTAACATTTCTCCCAGACTTTCTTGCAGAATCCTCCATCCCAGCAGTCCAGGATACGGTGACTTTTCTCAGCCGCAACAGTCAGATCCTCCAGGAAGCCATAACAAGAGCCCAGGTGGACAGTAAGAAATTCTTTGACCTTAAGAGGAGGGGAGAACTAAACTTGCAAATCGGGGATCAGGTATGGCTTTCATCTTCTAATTTAAAGTTGGCCTGTCCCTCTAAGAAGTTGGCACCCAAGTTCTTGGGTCCCTTCCCTGTTAAAAGGAAAATTAATGAAGTGTCTTACGAACTGTCCCTGCCTGACTCCATGAAGGTGCACCCTGTTTTCCACGTTTCATTGTTAAAACCTTTGGTACCCAACCCCTTCCCTGATAGGGAGACCGGACCCCCGGCACCTGTTCTCATAGATGGGAACGAGGAATACGAGGTTGAAGCCGTGTTAGACTGCAGAAGGCGACAAGGGCAGAGACAATTCCTTATCAAGTGGAAGGGTTATGGCCCGGAGAGTAACTCCTGGGAACCTGAAGGCAATTTACATGCCCAAAGGCTGATCCGGGCCTTCTTCACTTCTCACCCTGAGAAAGATGATCAGTTGGGCACCCGGAGGTTGCCCCTTGTGGGGGGGCAATGTCAGGGCTTTACCCGCACGGCGCGGGCCAATCGGCATGTGCGCATGCGCACGGGCGCCGCGGGGAGACTCAGGCATCAGCACAGGTGTGCGCGCCGGCAGGAGGCACAGGTGCGCGCGCGGTGGGCGCGGGCGCGCGCATCGCGGGCGCACACGTGAGCGCGCTGGCGCTGTTTGGCGCCAGTGGGCTCTTTTAAGAAATGGCAGTTGCACCTGAGCGGTGCTGTCCGTCTGCAGCTGTACCCTGACTGTAACCTGTTCTGCAAATCTGTGTATCCCTGATCTACTGACCCGGCTTCCTGACTCTGCTGCCTTCCCCAATCCTGATCCCGGCTCGTCTGACTCTGCTCTTGCTGACCTCTGAACGCTGATCCTGGCTTGTTGACCCTGCTTCTGCCTGCTCCCTCTTACCTGCCTGCCCGTGTACCAGACCCAGCCTGCCTGACTACTCTCTGCCTGATTCCACACATGCTGTGTGCTTCCAGAGTTGCTGCTGCCACCTGGGGATCATCCCGCATCCGGGTGCTGGGCACCTACCTACCAAGTTCTGCTGTTCCTGCTGCCAGAGGACTTCTGCCTACCCTCAGCACCTGCTACTGCATCCAGCCCAGGCACTCCTACTCCGCTGCGCTCTCGGGTCCACTGTTCCCATTCCAGTGGCCCCTGAACCAGAGCCGTAAGAGAGGCCTCCTCCCAGCAAAGTCAGGCTCTCCACCCAGGTACCTAACACTCACATATGCTTGTACTGCTCTATTTTATTCGAAACCTTAATAAACACTTATTGAAGAAAAATAAAATATTTTGTAAATTGTATACATTTATAAAGAAACTTGGGTTTTCTTTTTTGCACATTGAATTATTGCCTTATTTTATCTTTATCTTTGGTATAGTTTTTGTTTTTTCTAATTCAACTGCCTAAGGCCCCTTTCACACGATGAGCTCCACCTGTCCGTTTTACAGGTGGATCCAAGCGGGCCACCCATTGACTTCTATGGGCAGACAGATGTCAGAGGAGATGTGTCCGCTGACACCCACCTGCCATCCGATCCGACAAGATCCACTCAAAACAGATGGATGGCGATACATTTGCCATCCATCCAGTGGATCGGATTGGTTGAAAACGGACAGGCTGTCCATATTCATCCGATCTCCCCATAGAGAACAGCGGGGCTCTGACAGGTCCATCCCTGCACACTGAGCAGAGAAGGACCTATCATTCGCCAGCTCAGCAGAGATCAACAGAGTGATCCCCCACTGAGCTAGCGTAGTCTGTCATTGTGAAATGGGCCTAAAAAGCAAACAGTTACACATTGCAACATTGACAACAACAATAAATGCACCTACCTCTGCATTTTCAACAAATACCTTTTCCATGTTTCTGAGTGTTTTGCGACAGCCCCAATAAACTGTATTCCTCCAATCTTTTTATAAATACTTCTAATGATGAGCGCTGAGTGGAAAAGTTGTAAAGCAGAAAGGAATGATTATTATCCTTTGAAATGTTCGCCATTTGACAAAACGGCAACGGGCTTAGCTCGTCATGTAGACATGACACAATTACAGCAGGATAAAAGCTTTGCGGGAGAACATTTCATCCAGAAAACCAGTGCATTAGTTACACAGGCAGGTTTTATGCATGTAAACATCTGTTTGACAGGTCTATTTAGTGTTGTTCTAACTGAAGAAATCAAAGAAAAGAAAGAGGTCAGCAACATACAAATATGACTGCCATTGCCCTGGAAACAAAAGCACTTTGCAAACCCTTTTAAAATCTACCTATTGTTTACACCCAATGAATGCGGCTATTTGGCGCTACTCCGGGATGCATCTCTCAATGCATCTTAAAAGCACATTATTAGACTATGTTTTTTTACTGTGTTAGCTTTCAGCAGCAACAGTCTGGCCCTGGTCATTTTCATTACAGAGGGAGTCCTTAATCCCCTCTCACAAAAACACTCCTTGTGACTTTAAGCCTCACATTACCCACCCCCTTAACCTTAACACTAATCCCACTTTGAATTATCCCTGTAAACCTAACACTAATTCTAATTCTCTTGGTAACCCTAATGCCGCGTACACACGTGCGGACTTTTGCCGGCGGACTTAGTCCAGCGGACAATCCCGCCGGACTTTCCAGCTGGGTCCGCTGGACTTTCCGAGCGTGTGGACTTGCCCACACACGCACGGACTTCTCCGGCGGATAATCCGCCGGCCAAAAGTCCGCGGGACTTTTGAAAATGAACGGACTTGCCCACACACGGAGCAGTCCGTTCATTTAGAACGTAACTTCAGGTTACGTAGCTAGCGTAGGAAGTAAATGCCGCCGCGCTAGCTCCGTGACCTGGCATGGATTTAAAGGGACTCCCCACGCCGAAAAAAAACGGCGTAGGGGTTCCCCCCAAATCCATGTCAAACCCTCATCCGAGCACGCAGCCTGGCAGGCCAGGAAAGGGGTGGGGACGAACGAGCATCCTCCGGGACTGTGACAACACAAGGGGGCGGGGTCACCATGTGACATGAGCATGTGACCCTGTCCCCCATGTCCCTATATAAGTCCCAGCGCAGCGCGCCTCTGCCATTCCGGCAGAGAGAGCATCGGGTCAACATCGGAAGAAGAAGAAGAAGAACAAGAAGAAGGACAAGAAGAAGAAGAAGGCGCCGGCGGCGCGGAAGACGACGACCGCCGCAAGAACAGAAGAGACCCCCGGAAGACCCCCGAAGGCGGATCGAGACCCCCAGACGACGGCGGCGACGACGAAGAAGGTAGCCGGACTCCTCCGCTCGTGAAAGAGCTAGGTAAAAGAGCAGAAGAGAGCGGAGGAGTCCGGCGAGAAGACCCCCAAGACGGAAGAAGACCCCCGGAGCAGTGCAATAAAATATTTTTTCAAAAGTGTGTGTGTTTTTGTACTTTACATTTTACACCTTAGGTGAATGGGTAGGGGTACATCGTACCCCATACTCATTCACATAGGGTGGGGGGCCGGTATCTGAGGGCCCCCTTATTAAAGGGGGCTCCCAGATTCCGATAAGCCCCCGCCCGCAGACCCCGACAACCAACGGCCAGGGTTGTCGGGAAGAGGCCCTTGTCCTCATCAACATGGGGACAAGGTGCTTTGGGGTGGGGGGGCCGCACGGCCCCCCCTTTCCCCAGGGCACCCCCCATGTTGAGGGCACGCGGCCTGGTACGGCTCAGGAGGGGGGGGGGCGCTCGTTCGTCCCCACCCCTTTCCTGGCCTGCCAGGCTGCGTGCTCGGATGAGGGTCTGACATGGATTTGGGGGGAACCCCCACGCCGTTTTTTCGGCGTGGGGAGTCCCTTTAAATCCATGCCAGGTCACGGAGCTAGCGCGGCGGCAGTAACTGCCTACGCTAGCTACGTAACCTGAAGTCACGTGCTAAATGAACGGACTTGCAGATGAGCGGCAAGTCCGTTCATTTCAAAAGTCCCGCGGACTTGCCTACTAACGGCGGGATTGTCCGCCGGACTGCCAAGTCCAGCGGATAATTTTAAAACCAAACTTAAAACGTTGGCGCCAAAAAGTCCGCCGGACTTTGGCGCCAAAAAGTCCGCCGGCGCCCACACACGAGGGGATTATCCGCTGGACTTCAGTCCAGAGGATAATCCCGCGGGATTGTCCCTTCGTGTGTACGCCGCATAACATTAACCCTGACTCTAACTCTGCCCAGAACCTTAATGCCGCGTACACATGGCCGGACTTTGGGCCAAAAACTCTGCATTTCCAACGGAAAAATTTAAAACAGGCTCTATATCTAAGTCCGTCAGAAATGCCGACAGAAAAAGTTGGGCATACACACGGTCGGAATATCCGATGAAAAGCTCCCATCTGACTTTTTCTGCTGGAAAGTCTGACGTGTGTACGTGGCATAACACTATTTCCAACTCTAATGCCACATACACACGGTCAGATTTTCCAACGGGAAATGTTCGATGGGAGCTTGTTTTCAGAAATTCCGACTGTGTGCAGGCTCCATCGGACATTTTCCGACAAACAAAATTTGAGATCTGGATCTCAAATTTTCCGACAACAAAATCCTTTGTCATAAATTCCAATCGTGTGTACACAATTCCGAAGCACAAAGTTCCACGCATGCTCGGAATCAAGCAGAAGAGCCGCACTGGCTCGTCATATGTGTTGTACGTCATCGCGTTCTTGGTGATCGGAATTTCTGACAAGATTTGTGTGACCGTGTGTATGCAAAACAAGTTTGAGCCAACATTCGTCGGAAAAAACCCATGGATTTTGTTGTCAGAATGTGCGATCATGTGTACGCGGCATAATTCTTTGTGGAAGCCTAACAGTATTCTGAGTCTAATTCTCCCCTAACAGTTATCTTTACTAAAATTTCTGCCTTAACCCCAACTTTAAACCTGACTCTCTCCATAACCCTAACACTAATCCTAACTCTAATTTTACTTAGAAACCTAACACTAACTTTGACTCTGATTTTGATACTCCACATTGACAAGTGCTGTTGACCTTCTTCTAACCTGCATTTGACCTGCTTTTTGTACCCCTAGGTTTGTATGGGAATGCAAAACTTTCTTTTTTTTTTTTTTTTAATTCTTTATTTATTTTTGTCAAAGGTACTATACATTACATATTCACACCATATTTCCACATCAACAATCACGTATTTACTAATGTTTACTTATCACCTATATTGGTTTGGCGAACTTCCATCTTTTTACCGACCTATTTCGTCTTTAAGTCCTTAATGTTTACCTCACCCGGTAATAAGTACCATTTTGCACATTAGTTATCTTATTCTCTATTCTTCCCTTTTTCTTTATTCCCTGAAAAACCCTAACCCCAAAAACCCCTCCCTATAAGATAAATATGGGAATGCAAAACTTTCAATGATGTGAACAAAAGCCCATTGGCACAGGCTGTAAATCTTCATATAACCCTAACACAGACCTTCAGACTAACCTTTCCTGTAACCCTAACACGAACCCTCTTTGTATTCCTAATACTAATGTTTGCTCTACTCCTAACCCTAACATAAATTCTCCTTCATCTAGACTAACTCCCTTGTTTTTATATTTACCTCCTCACAGTAAAGACGACTTTTTCTACCCCAAACAATACAGCAAGCAATGTCCATCTGTCCACATCTCCTGCTCTGCCCTTTCCAGGACCTGTCACACCTTAGAACTCTTAGTGCATGGCTGTCTCACAGTGATTGTCACTATTCTCTGGTTTCAAACTGCTTTCAGGAGCTTTTGCATGGCTGTCAATCTTTAATCCTTTCCCAAGGGTGACCTTGGGAGTTTCGCTATGAGACAGAAGTTGGCAGTTATTGTATGGTAGTATTTCTGTAAGTAAAATTATTTTCATAAACTTCACTCAAGGAGCTAAATACATAGCTGAAATACATATTTGGAAAGTAGTTTTTTTCTGCCAAAGGATTTGTGTGTCTGTGGTCTGGTCATAGAGAATAATGGCTGTCTGCCCAGTCCCACTCTTCAGGTCTGGTACAAAGCCAGGCCTGTTTCCAACTTGGTGCTTTCACAGGATTTACAAGGAGTTGGGAACACTGGAGATGATAAACACGTTGCTGACCCAGGCAGGGAAACTATCTTTACATCACAAGAAAGTGACCACTAATATTTACAGAAGAGGCTGGAAGAAGGCGGTCCTACTATTTTATTTGAAAGCGCACATATCCTTTAAATTTACTATATACCAGCAGGCACTCATAATCATAAAGGATAATATTAAATATTCATATCAGTGGATGTTCATTTAGCAATGAGGGGTATGTACTTTACTAACTCCTGACCTCTGCACACTTCTGACCCCAGTACTCTGTACATTACTGTATATTACCCACTCCTTATCACTGAACTATGTACATTACCCACTCCTTATCCATGAACTATGTACATTAACCTCTCCTTATCTCTGAACTATGTATATTAACCTCTCCTTATCTCTGAACTATGTACATTACCCACTCCTGACCCCTGAACTATGTACATTAAACATTTTTGACATCTGCACTCATCGTTGCCCACGTTACCCATTCCTAACTCCTGCTCACTGTATGATACATACTCCTGACACCTACACTGTGCACATTACATACTCCTGACCCTTGCACCCTGTAGGTTACATGTTCCTGACGCCTGCATTTTGTATGTACACACTGTACTTCATGCTTAGAAGTACAACATAGTAGTTGTGTTACACTGATAGATGTAACACTTACAGATCTTTACATAAATGTTGTAAGGAAAATTTTTCAAAGTAAGCATGTATAGTTGTCAAAAATACACAATCGTTTTCATCCAATGTCGACCGGTGATCTCACTTTTTAGTTAGCTTATAATCAACAATCAAGGAGTAGGGCTCCATCACAGCTGAATATGCATGCAATGCCTGCAGAGTTCTAGTGGCCCTAGAAAATTTTTCCTTACAGCATGTTCTGTAAAGATCTGTAAGTGTTACATCTATCAGTGTAACACAACTACTATGTTGTACTTCTAAGCATGAAGTACAGTGTGTACATACAAAATGCAGGCGTCAGGAACATAACAGAGTGCAAGGGTCAGGAGTATGTAATGTGCACAGTGGACCAGCGGCATAAAACCATTGATTTTTGTAGCTTTTTGACTTTCTGGTTTTCTGACCATAACTGTAAGGGATGCATCGTTCCCCAACCATCAATGAAGGCAGAATTCTTCCCACTGACCCCTAGTTAAAATTATTTTAACAAGGGTTTTCTGAGGCCTGAAAATTATTTCAAAGGTTACTCTGTGGTAAAAAGGTTGAGAAAGGCTGGTCTAATGCCCCGTACACACGATCGGATTTTCCGAACAACAAATGTTGGATGTGAGCTTGTTGGTGTAAAGTCCGACCGTGTGTATGCTCCATCTAACATTTATTGTCGGACTTTCCACAAATGTTTGTTAGCAGGTTCTCAAATTTTCTGCCAACAAAACTTTGTTGTCGGAATTTACGATTGTGTGTACACAAGTTTGTCGCACAAAAGTTCACGCATGTTTGGAATCAAGCAGAAGGAGCCGCACTGGCTATTGAACTTCCTTTTTCTCAGCACGTCGTATGTCTTGTACGTCACCACGTTTCCATGTTCGTACTTGTTGGCAAACATTTGTGTGACCGTGTGTATGCAAAACAAGTTTGAGCCAACAACCTTCGAAGAAATATCCACGGTTTTGTTGGCGGAAAGTCGGATGGTGTGTACGGGGCATAGGTTTCTACCTGATATACCATTGTTGTGGAGGGACCTCTTACATTCTGCTGTGTATCTTGGACAGGAATTGAGGAGGAAGTCTTCCTGACAATACACAAATAGCTAAAATAACAACCTTTCCCTACACTATTTGTTGCTTTGCATATATTCTAAAGCTCCTATGATATCTACTTTAAATGTTATAAAACTCACATAACAGGTAACTTCATAGCATATATACAATTATATGTTTCTTAGAAGAATTATTCCGGAAGTTCAAATTCCGGGCAAACCTTGTGAATTTGTACAAAATTAGGAACGTGGCATATGCTTAATATAAATTTCTTCTACCATATATCTCAACTGGGTATTACAAACCTATAACAACCTCCCTGTGCTGCTTGTTGAGGAGGAGAAATTACTGTTTTAGCTGCCTTCCCAGAAGTGTGATAGTGAGTATGATAAGCTACAGTCATTTCTGGAAAGCTTTTAAGCCTGAGCAATTCAAACTCTGGGTTATATTAACAAAATGTATATATACAATTTTTCTAGATGTGGCTGCATCAACCTTTATGCATCTTTACTTTTACACCCTGCACATCTCAATCTCTTTTTATTTTAGCTATTCAAATCTCCAAGATGGGTGGTAGTAGCAAATATTCAAACGAGAACTTTGAAGGCCGAAGTGGAGAAGGGTTCCATGTGAACAGCAGTTGAACATGGGTCAGTCGGTCCTGAGAGATAGGCGAGCGCCGTTCGGAAGGGACGGGCGATGGCCTCCGTCGCCCTCAGCCGATCGAAAGGGAGTCGGGTTCAGATCCCCGAACCCGGAGCGGCGGAGACGGGCGCCTCACGGCGTCCAGTGCGGCAACGCGACCGATCCCGGAGAAGCCGGCGGGAGCCCCGGGGAGAGTTCTCAAATCTCCAAGATGTTATCGTTTAATAATGCGCTCATTGGTATGCATGGAGAATCTGTCTTTTCCCAATGCACTTTTGTAGTGACTAAGCTGTCATGAGGAATTCGATGCCGAGAAAAAATAGGCCAATGTTTTCATTACAGTATACATCACAATTATTTGGCATTTCGAGAGCTGTGCTGCACACTGTCCTGAAACTAAGGTCCTCTCTGGAGGATAAAGCAAAATTTGACCTATAGTTGTCAAAGGAAGCTTAGAACCCAGCTCCAGTCAAAGGAACTGCTTTGTTCTTATAAATGAAACCAATTCAGAGATATACAATTCTCGGGTTCTTTATTTCGGCTCTCAGACAGGCAGACTTGATGTGGGAGGCTGGACAATGGTTAAGCTTTGTACATAGCTATATCATATAGCATATCTTTAGCATACCTATAGCACCTTTTATCTACCAATACACCTTTACACATTTTGAAGTACCCATTAAAATTATTATTTTTTATTATTTAGGAAAGCCAGAGAACAGACAGAGCAGGAAAGAAAGGAATCAATCCAGTTGAGTTTACAATCCAGTGATTGTAAAGCTTCTGATTTAATTTAAAAAAAATAATAAACATGTTATTCTTACCTGCTCTGGCAGTCCTGGCTCCTCCCCCCTGTCGGGTGCCCCCAATAGCAAGTCTCTTACTATGGGGGCACTTAAACAGGCTCGCTCCTGAACCAAGCTCCTGTGAATGGACACTGCCCATTCACACACAGAGCGCGCTCCGCCCCTCGCTCTCGTCTCACTGACTAACTAGCCATGATTCACAGCAGTGGGAGCCAATGGCTCCTGCTGCTGTGTGAGCCAATGAGGAGAGAGAGACCCGGGGAGCACTGCTCTCATGCACATTGCTGGATCGAGATGGAGCTCCGGTAAATATAAGGGGCTGGTGGTAGCTGATTTTTGTAACCTAATGCATAGAAAATATTAAGGTAAAAAACCTTCTGCCTTTAGCATAACTTTAGGAGCGAAAGGTGCAGCTTCCAGTCATGCTGCAGGCAGCCTATCACAGTCTTTGGCAGGTTGAGGCTGGATGGGCTGAATGCTGTTTGGGGAACTGTCTGTTTAGGGGTCAGGTTTCAGAATGTAGGCCCAGTAACATGTCCAGGCACACCTGTCATAGACTTTGCAGGGATGGAAACTACCCCTGCAGAGGGGTTGGATGATTCCCCTATCCCATCCAGGCACACAAGCATTGGGAGGAATGCACTGCATCTGAGCAGCCCAGTGTGCAAGGGGTCTAATGTGAAATGTCCATGTTTTGCTATGTTTTACAATGGAAACTGTGGAAGCTGTTTATAAGCAATTATCTACAAAAGCTATTGGTTTAGTGTACTTCCAGCCAAAACAGTTTTTTCTAGTTTTGAATAAAGCGGGGAGCTCTGGCACGCTCTTCTCCCTATTCTGCTCCATAAAACAAGCAGTCCCTCAGCATAATCATGTACGGGGTTATTAACTCTGCATTGTACAGTATGTGGAGGAGACAGTTGTGTAACTGTGGCTGTGAGCACCTTAGTGAGGAGGCTTCAGAGAAACATAATTTGACATTGTGTGGGAAAGGCGCTCTTAAAGGGACCAGCACCCAAACCCCCTATGAGGAACATTTGACAGGATACCAGTACCCCAGTGAGTGGAAGGCAATACTACAAGCATACAGAGGATCCCTAACAGGATATCAGCTGGAAAGAACCAAGTTTGATATGATTATACATGTGTTGTATATCATATCACTAAGATGAAGGCACTGAGATCATTTTTTTTTTATAAGAATCTCACATTATAAACATTTGATGAATTGTCACCTTTACTATATGAACTGACACAATCTAATACACAGTGGTCATTAAGAACAATATTTCATGCCTAGTTTGTATTATTATTTTCAACACATTGGTATTTAAGTTGATCTCTGTATCACATTTTTAGTATTGATGTTTCACTCATATATTTGCAGAGACTAGTAGCACAGCACTTACTTACCTTAAAACTTTTATGGCACTATCTGATAGGTGTAACATGGTGCTGTATCTGGTAGGTGTAACATGGTGCTGTATCTGGTTGTTGTAACATGGTGCTATATCTGGTTGATATAACATGGCAATGTATCTGGTTGATGGAACATGACCCGTATCTAGGTAAAAATGGAACATGGTGGTGTATATGGTTAAAGCAAGATGGCACTCTAACTGGTTCATAATACACAGCGTTGTATCTGGTTAATGTAACAAGTACTGTATCTGGCTGGGGTTACATGCCACTGTATCTGTTTTTTTGTGACATGGCACAGTATCTGGTTCATGTAAAAATGGCGCTGAATCTGGCTCATTAAACATTGTACTGTATCTGTCTCCTTGAAGCTGGTACTGTATCTAGCTCATTGAACATGGTACTCTTTCTGGCTCCCTGAAGCTGATACTGTGTGTGGCTCCTTGAAGCTGGCACTGTATCTGGCTAATTGAATATGGTGAAATGTGGATATTACTGCGCTAGACCCCAAAAAAAAGTGACAAGCAGCTACATAAAAAATGTGACAAACATAAATAAGATCTAAATGGTAAATAATGCAGCGCTAACCCATAAACATAAATAAATGAATATGAAAAATGATGAATAATAGTGATAAAACAAATCGAATATACAAAGTGTCCAATGTATGTAAAAAAACTGTATAGGTGAATAACCCAACACCAATGAGCACTGGAGGATATGTAAATCAAACCAGTGCAAAAAAGTGTATAGAGTCTAGTCCAACAAAAATGATCCTCCAACACGGGGTAATAAGGAATCAAAGTGTAAAACATTGTCTGATATGGAGGACATCAAAGATATTGCATCATCAACAATGAAGAGAAGTGCGTGTGCCTTTACTGGAACTGGTGGACTCCAATGTCAGCGACATGGAGTCATACAGGCATGGTGCCACAAAAGGCGAAAGTATGGAGCTCCACAGGATCCAGGACCTCAGGGTGAAATCCAGGGAAGAGACAGGAAACTTATCGCTCTTCACATTGCCCAGCTTTTTATGCTCGTGATCACTTTTATACCTGTATGCTGGTTTTTAGAAATAAAATAAAAAAATTTTTATCTACACTATGTGGAAGCATTTTCTTTCTCCACATTACTTTCCTGAGAGTGGCTTCGGAGTCCTGTTGATCTTACCATCCAGATCCAGTTTAACGAGGTGCATTTGGAGGTTTCCTGTCTCTTCCCTGGATTTCATCCCCGAGGTCCTATACAGTTTTTTACATACATTGGACACTTTGTATATTCAATTTGTTTTATCACTATTATTCATCATTTTTCATATTCATTTATTTATGTTTATGGGTTAGCGCTGCATTATTTACCATTTAATTGAATACGGTACTGTCTCTGGTTCCTGGAAGCTGTTACTGTATCTGGCTCCTTGAATATGGTGCTATATCTAGTTTATGTAACGTTGTACTGTATCTGGTTTAGTGCTGTATCTAGGGCAGCAGGCTCACACAGCTGAAGACTTTAAATGTTAAGGGTTCAGCAGGTCTCATTTGATTTTTGTTGTTTATATAAGTATTAAATTAGTAATATTATTACATTATAGTGGGATGTATCTGAACCATAGACATTATACAAAGTTTTGGCCTTCAAAGTTAGCACTGTTTGCTTGAACCACTTTTGGTAGAAAATGCTTTGACGTGTAATTATAGAGACAAATAGTAATTGATACCAGTGGCGCTTGCTCTTCGCCATGTATATCCAAAAGTATGCTGCCACATGTTTAGAGTGAAGATGCCAAATTATTATGTTGCCCCTTTCTGGCCACATCATCCACTATACTGTCAGTTTGCTGGAATCATTCAATACATATCATTTGATACAGCTGGACAGGAGCAAAGAATGACTCACCCTCCTGTTGCGTAATGCGGAACTCTATCCAACTATAAAAAAAAACACCTTTTAGGTCCATTTATGTAATCAGTACAAAACTTTAGCATTTATCCTAATATACTGCTGTTTTAGTATAACTGCTTTGCAATTTTCTTCCCAAAAAGTAGAACATTTGAAAAATGCCATTTACATATGGACAAAATGTACACTACAGTCATTATCAAATGCAAAGTCAACAGATGTCTCAACCTTTCAATTATAATCCTTAATGTGACAAAATATATGTTTACATCTATGTGTAAACCTTTAGTTAACTAAGTGTTTTTTTTTCTTTTTGGTAGACACAATATGGTCAGAGAGCATACATATACAGTTTTTTGGATGTTAACCCCTGAAAAAAGGCCAGGTACATATTCCAATAGTTCAAAGTAGAAGTTAAGGCTATGCAATAACCCGCCTTTTAAATGCTCCTTCTTCATTGCCCTGCATACTTTTTACTATAAATTGCAGTGTAAATAGATTTTCCCATGTTTTTCAATTCATTAACATGCCCGCAAATCTCCAAATTCTCTGTGATGTGATGTGAAAGGCCAAAAAAGGGATAGCTCTAGCCATTGTCAGCGGGGAAGAGAGTCTCCTCCCATCAGCCACATCAGCTGCTCATTTACACAGAAGATCCAGAGCTTTGAAGTCATCTGACCGTATAGAAAAATATGATAAAAGGTATTTGTATTGGGTTTTGTCAGAAACCATGAATCAGACCGGGACAGAAGTGCAGTTAAAATCACACTTGTTTAATAATAATAATAATAGAAAAAGGTAAACAGAGCAAGGCAGTCAAATCAAAGCCTGAGTTAGGTAACTGGAACGGATAGTCAGACAAGCCAGGACATCAGGGAGCCAGAGATCAGCGTACTTCAGGACAGGCCTAGTGGAACAGCAAGCAGGATCAGGAACCAGAAGGGATGTCAGCCAAGCAAGTCTTCAACAGGTACCCCGGAGAGAGTCTCTGGGTGTGTTGACCAGGGCGAAGGCAGAGAGGAACTGAACTTAATAGCTTTCCCCTGCAGCTGCTGCTGGCTGACACAGGGTAGTTAACATGGCCTTAGGTAAATATATACAGCTTTGGTTAGTCAGAATAGGTTTTAATGGGGGGGGGGGGGGCGGTTATATGAATGGTTGGCATTGTGAGACTAGTCAGGTGTAGCCTGGAATTGCATACCACCCCCTGCTTGGGAAGAAGGACAAAGAAAAGATGGAGGAGCTATGAAAGTGAAGAAAAAGAAAGAGAATAAAAAAAAAAATGTTGGGTGAGCGCTGAATTTTTTGAATCTCTATAAGTAGTCATCCACACTACCAAGCAGAGTAAGATATCATGCATTGTGAGCCAATAAAGCTTTAAAATATTTTACAGTGATTTTAATCAAGCACCTCTGGATTAGAATTTTACAGGAAAGGAAGAGATCTGAGAGCTCCTAACCTACCGGCTGTTATTTTTGTTTTTTCTTGAAAATCGTGACAATCTGGCTTTGTGGAGATGTTGCTTGGTTTCTTGTACATGCCCTTGGTTTGAGTCCGGTTTAGGAGTTGGGTGGGATAATAATATTTGTGTCCTATTGTCATTGCTGGTGGTGCCCTTGTTGACTGGGATGGCATGAAGGTTACCAAAGTGGCACATGTTTTGGCACAAGATAGTTAGGTATATATTTATTTCATTTGTGCTTGCCTTAAGATCCACTTTATTGGCAACCCTTTGTCAGTTTGGCCACTATATGAACCATTATTTTTGAGTTATTACTACAGCATGCGATGGAAGATTGTTATGTTCTGGTTTGCATACTTTTATCTCGTTATCTTATCTAATAATGAGCAGGAACAAAATATTAAGAGTGAAAAGAATAACTATGGGAACCCTGACAGAGGTAAGTCTCTTTTGTAGAGGTAAGCAGCATACATTAGTACTCACATGTCTCTGCTACCACCTCACCTTGGTGCCATTGCAGCTGCTATACACTGATAGACCCATGATTTCATGCATATACATGAACAGTGTCAGCTATATGCTGATAGATTCATGATTCCATGCATATACATGAACAGTAAGGGCTGTCATACACCCAGAATGTGGGATGTGGGTCACATTAAAGTACGGGAACAATAATTTGAACAATAATATAGTGTGTTGTGCTATGACTCATGTTTCTTGTATAAGGGCTTGATTTTATCTATCATGCTCGTTTGTGAACACATTTTAGATGCAGACAATGTTTCTACAGAAACACATCCAGTCCAACCATAAGTAAGAGCCACATGAGGAGTCGGGAAATGCACTCAATTCTTTAAGCTTGATTTCACTGCATTAATTGCAATATGGGTGACTCACTCCTCTCCATACTGCAATAGATTTTTGCGACGCCTCTATTTTTCTGATGTGACTATTATGTAATGGGGCTGATTTACTAAAACAAACGACAAGAGCAGGGAAAAACCAACACAGTACACTTACGTCTTTGACCAGCATGCTTGCACAGTTCTATGCTCACAAACCAGTCATAATCTCCGACCTGATTATACACTGATATTTAATATGGTACACAGTTCTAGTTTGTCCAGTATGTTGAACATACAATAATGTTGCTTTGCTTCCTTCATTTTCCATAAAGAATACTAAGGTTTGATGTGGCAACATTTTTCCAGAAAATAAAAGAAAATGCAAAAATAAACTAGGGTGAACAGGACACTAAGAAATTAAATGTGCATTTAATTTAAAGCAAAGTAGGAAAAATGTCAGCATATGTAAGGCTATTTATTATTGGAGCCTCCTTCCAAGTACCAGTGTATGAACTTCTGAGCATACAGGGTTGGTAGGCTTCTTTTTTTTCCTCCTTTCACTTTCTTGCCTCTTTCTTAGCCCCCCCCCCCCCCCCCCCCCCCCATTTTTTTTTAGATCACCTATCCATTCACATATGGTAATAACTTACTTAAAGTAGAAATTAAGACTGCACCCCTTTATAAATGCTGCTTCCCTGTTTACCCACATACACTTTAGTACAATCCTTCATAATTATGATTATATATGTAAAGCTACATATTCCAATTCTACCAAAAGCCAAACTTGTTACTGGCTCTTTTGATCATAAACAAAAACTGTTTGATGTGGGTATTTTATTTTTTCATTTAATGGCTGGAAAGTTGGTAATATCATGGCAGGTACTATGTAGATCTTCCACGTCTCTGTTAACCTCCGTTTGATTATCTGTGCCAACTGTTCAACAAAAAACGTCTTTCGTCTTTTCATTTTTCAAGAGTGCTCTGTTCTTTAGTTTTGCTGTTTGCTCTAATGTTGTCTGAGTGGATGGGATTCCTACTTCTACATCTTCTGTAGTTTTATATATACATACGGTATATTCACAATGTTTAAGGTATTTAGGCAAGTTAAATAGTGGAATTTATTAAAATCAAGCGTTTAACTTGCTCCTCGCATCGACACTCAACTAACTGCACTCAACTCATATGCTTTATTTTAGTTACAGGACAACTTATACTGGAATTTGTACTTCTAATAAAACAGGTGTGCTTATCTTTATAAATTCATACTCAGAAAAAAATGTGCGTAAAAAAAAAAAATATATATATATATATATATATATATATATATATATATATATATATATATATATATATATATATATATATATAAACATTTTCAATATTATTTTTACATTGGAATTTCTACCTACCATTGTAGCCCCATATCTTGTGCCATGACTGCAAGAATTGATTAGGTTAAGAATCGGCACGCAATCAAAAGGAGACTTTTGATTGAGGTGCTCCTCCTAAAGTAAAAGAACCTTTTGGTATTCCAGAATCATGGGCTGTGCACGTGAACAGTTAAAAAACATATCCTCCCATAATTTGCCTTAACAGTACTTTAACCTCCTCACAGACACTTCTGCATTCAAGCCTATTAGACTGCCTGAACACTGGTAGAATCAGTACCTTTTCAGCACCAGATCTTCTTGATAGCTTGCTTTTGTCACTAACATATACTGTAAAACCATGCCGTTGACCTCTAAACTGTTCCTAAGCCTTAACCTAGCCCATACTAAATACCCGACACCTACCCTGCTCTGAAGCACTTAACTTGAGCTTTAACACTTAAGCTCAATACTTAAACTAACCTTAAAATTAACCCTTAACTTGACCTTAATATTTAACCCTGATCCTAATGTTGAGCTCAGGGAAAAACAAAATTGCTTCCCTGGACCCGAACAAGCATTCCACCCTTGCAGAGCAGGGGCAGCCCCACGGCATGTGTTAAATTCTTAATTAGATATAGATGACTGCAAAAAGCACTCTTACATACCTGATCCTCTGCTACCACAGGGTTCCTCAGGGTTGTAATACTGGTCCTGGAAGCCTTTCCCCCCTATGCTTCAGCAGTTGCAAGTCCTCAGATGTCATCAAGACCAATATCTCATAACCCTACACTGGATGTAAGGATAACAATAAACAATCCCCTGCTGGATTATAGAGGAGTGGAGGAGAGCACCAGCTGTTGGGGGAACATATTATTGGGTAATTATAATTATAATGGCTCAGTGGGGTGTGTGTGGGGGGGGGGGGGCACAGATCCATGGCAAGGGAGCATTTCTCTCTGGAGATAGGCTTTACGTTTAACAGAATGAAAATTATAATACTCAATCTGCATGCAAGCCAGTAAGTTAGACACCATTGACTCATGAAGGTTAGCTTGGAAGCTAGGCAACTAGCATTTCCAGAGGATGGTCAGCAATGGCAGGCTCCACATTTTTTGGGATTGCTATATGTCACGTACTCTTAACCATACACCTAAAAATAAGTGTTAACCAATTGACCAAGTGCTGACAGGAGAAGAAAGCAGAATGAACAGAAGTATGGCCTTATCTGTGGTCACTAACCCTAAATGCAAACTTGAACTGCCATTTCATGACACATTTATTCTGTTGCTTCAAACCTCACTAACCTTTTTCCTATTTATTTCTGGACATTTCTTTTTTAAAATATATGACTGTTAGGTAAACTGAACATTAGCCATGAGAAAAATAAGTGTTTCACTTGTGCAAGCAACTCCAAGAGAATTCAAATTAACTCCTCCCTGTTTAAATCAAATATGTTCTTTTTACTGGTCATAATGTATTCTACATAATAATTCCACCCCCTTTTGTAGGATTAATCATCTTATCTATACTAATTACCATCTTTAAAAGCTCATGTATAAAGAAGCACCTTTAGAACAATTTCCTTTTTAACTATTCTCACGTGTGGAAAAAAAAAAAGCTTTGATATCTGAATTGCCAGGGCACCTTCCTGCACTCCTCTCCTCCACATTAGATACAAAGTGTGATGAGCTTTATAACTGACTTGAAAAAATAGATCCTGAAAGGTCCTGTAATGTCAGCCTGTGATGCCTGTTGCTTTATTTAAGGACAAAATGTTCACTATAACAAGGTGTGCTGATGAAGATCTTTAATTTCCTGGGCTTTCTTACTGGACGACAGCAAGGTGAGGAATTCAGGAAGAGGTGGACTACATTGGGGTTGATTTAAGCTCTGCTGATTTCCATCATCCATTTATGTGCAAGCCAGAATGTATATACCGTATTTATCGGTGTATAACACGCACCGGCATATAACACGCACCCCAAGTTTAGGAGGGCATTTTAAGGAAAAAAAGTTTTAGGAGGGAAGTTTAGGGAAAAAAAACACTTACATTTAAGCGTCATTTGCAGCTTTGCCCAGTGTGATTTGCAGCTTGTCCAGCGTCATTTGCAGCTTGCCCAGTGTGATTTGCAGCTTGTCAGCATCATGTGCAGCCTGCCCAGTGTGATTTGCAGCTTGCCCAGCGTAATTTGCAGCTTGCCCAGTGTGATTTGCAGCTTGCCCAGCGTCATTTGCAGCTTGTCAGCGTCATTTGCAGCTTGTCAGCGTCATTTGCAGCTTTGCCCAGTGTGATCTGCAGCTTGCCCAGTGTGATCTGCAGCTTGCCCAGTGTGATCTGCAGCTTGTCAGTGTCAGTTGCAGCTTGCCAGCGTCATTTCCATCTTTTGCACATTTAAAATTGCCGCCTAGAAAGACCGCGCGGCCGAAAAAGAGCGAGCGTCGGCGGAAAAGCCTGAGCCGTCTGTTCGGCTCCTGCTCTCAGTCCCGCCTCCCTGCTGTTTCGGAAGCGAACGCAGGGAGGCGGGACTGCGAGCAGAGCGGAACAGACAGATCGGTCTTTTTCGGCGGCGCTCGTTTTTTTCCGGCGGCGCTCGTTTTTTTTTCGGCGGCGGCCGCTGTTTTTCGGCGCCGTTTTAATATTTTCGGCACTTTTTTTTGGGGTATCGGCGTATAACACGCACCCACGACTTTCCCCCGATTTTAAGGGGGAAAAAGTGCGTGTTATACGCCGATAAATACGGTACATAAATTGCACTGAAAGTGCACTTGGAAGTGCAGTCGCTGTAAATCTGAGGGGTAGATCCAAAATGAGGGGACGCTCTGATGATTTCATCATCCAATCATGTGCAAGCTAAATTGCTGTTTTTTATTTTCCTTGCATGTCCCCCTCGGATCTACAGCGACTGCACTTCCAAGTGCACTTTCAGTGCAATTTCAAGTGTACTTTGCACTTGTAGTTTGCACTTGTAGTGCAAAGTGGATTTGTCTTTCATAAATAACCCCCATTGTCCCTAATATAACACCCTGGAATTTAAAGTCTAAGTTTAGTAATTTGTTCAAATCAGCACAAGGGACAGTGCTTACATTTAATGAGGAGTGACCCTTGTGCTAGTGGTAAAATCTTGTGTCCTCTGACCCACCTCCCTCCACATCTCCCACAACAGTAAACTTCTGCCGCTGAAGAGGATACTTCAATAACTGGCCCTGTCATTATTAGCACTCATCAAAAGTGCCGACTATGCCCCCCCACCTTATTCATAGAAACGTTACTATAGTTTCCATCAATGAAAAACCCTCTATAAATGGAGGAGACGGACCTTTTATTCATCCATCCATTTGAGAACTTTTCATTAATGGATGCTATAGTATAACTTCAAAGTGCCTATGCCAGGTCCAATGGGTGGTTTTACGCTTCACAAATTACCACTATGGTGGTGTGAGGGGACAAATGATGAAAAGTTTTAACTAGGACAGCAGCCACCAGCATAAGGGACACTTTTCAGTGAATATAAGTATTGTCTGTGCTGATTCTTTTAAAAAAAAATGTAAGTATAGGTTGACCTTTTCAGAAAAAATGAAAATTTGAACTAACACCCTACACCCTCCCTCCCCCCCTGGTCACTACTGTACTTACCTCCATGGGGGATGAGCTGTCCGTGCCCACGCAGCCAGTGTAGCGATCTGAGGATTTTAAATCCTAGCTCTTCTCCCTCATCTTTCTGCAGGGCTTCTGAGGCAGATTAGAGTGATTTTGATTGGTCAGCGCTAGCACAGCAAATCAATCTGATCCATCCTGGAAGCCCTACAGAAAGAAGTGCAGAAGAGTAGAGACTTCAAATGCCTGGACCTCTACACTGACTGTGTGGACACTGTCAACTCATCACCTACAGAGGTAAATACAGTGGGAACCAGGGGGGATGGGGTAGGTGTATGATGTTAGATTACTTTTAAATTTTTTTCTGAAAAGGAACTGTAGCACCTTCCTAGTTAGGTAAATGTAGTTCTTAGCTCCCCTGTAATAAATGGAGCTGGTTGTGATTGATTTAGTCTTTTTTGAGTTTCACAGGCTGTGAGTTGACTGCTTCTCCCTGTTTTTTGGATGGTTCTGGAAGTGGGTTGGGAGAGTCAAATTCACAGTATCAATATTTATGTGGCCCCAGCCAATCCCTGGGGCTTAGAAGGTGTCTGGCAGGTAGCATACATAGCCTGAGCAGAGAGTGTCTTGTCCAGAAGCAGGAGCTTCCAGCCTAAAGGGCTTCAGCTCTCCCGGGCAGTCCAGGGTGTTTCGCTGCTCATTGAGGTCCCAGTTTTGCTAGCGAAGGGTGCCTATTCTGCTGAACCCGACTGAGGGACTTTCTTTTTGGGGATCTGGTCTGACGTCTTTACAGGAGAGGTGTATGGAAGATATTAGAAGGAGGCATCCAGTTATCCAAAGACATAAGGGAGTACAGACCAATGTGAGAGATCCCAGCGACTGTGAGCTGCTGCTCTCCCTTTTTTAATTATAGTCTGCGTTACTTATAAAGGTACATTGTTCATGGTGACCCAGTGTAGGTCAGCTCATCATTTGCTGCTGCAAGGACTGTGCTCAAATTCTTTATGAGGAGGATAAGTGTTCTCAAGTTACTAAGTAACATTGCTGGAATATCCCACAGTTACCCTGCACTCATCCAAGTTTCCAATAAAACAACAAAAAGAGAAAACCTTACGATTATTAAGGAGAAAGAGTGACTGTGACAGTGTACCTGGTGACTAGTACTAGTAGCTTCAGAACTAACACTTTAACTAAACTTAGGCTTTAAAGTTGGTTAGGTGTCTTGCTATGGAGGACTATATCTGCTTGACTATCATGCTGCCATGTGGTTGCTTGTGAGTGAAAATCACACAAGTTTTTAAGCATGGCAAAAAAAGAAAAAAGGTCAAGTTATCTGAACCTATCTGTTGGTTTGGTAAAATCAATGATTGTGCTGTAGTCACTTTCATTTTAAAGTAACATTATGGGAAACTTCTCAGGTTGCTTTGATATAAACAGAGTCTCTTAGATTAAGAATGTGTTTGGATTCAGAAGACTTGGGTTTATGAGTGTCAGTATTCTGCATTAACTTTGCAGTGTCCCGGAAGGGGAAGAAGGGGAGCACTCTCCTTTTCTAATCAGTCCATAAGCAGAGCTTTACACCTTTATAGCTGAAAGTGAAAAATCCCTTTAAGTTTACACTGTCAACTCTACACAATGTTGGCTGAGTTGCTGTTTACATTCTCTGAAATCAGAGTTTATTCTTCAACTGTAATTTTAATTTATCAACCTGTCACTCAGAATAGTCCGCTGAAACATCCGAGTGCTTAAACCCATCACTTGATCGTGCAGCTGTCATGGACACCCTTTTGCACTTGTCAAAACCAAGACAACTGAACTGCCATGACAGGTACAATATTGCCAATAAATTGAATAATCAATCATGCATGTGCACAGCTTGACAGCGATGTCAAGAGCACCTGAGCAGCTTTGCAATTATTAAGGATAAGGAACCTATTATTTATCAGCTTTCAAATGAAAATCAATGAATGATGGATTTGTACAAAAGATTGAGATTGAGAATAGAAAAGTTTTTCTAATTTCAGATGAAAGCTTGCAAAGTGAGATTGTGAGCACATACATCTATACTATATTTATTATGTCTATAAACCTACTCTGGTACCCCTGCATTCCATAACAACACAAGTAAAAATATAAAATATAATTCAAAAAAGAGTTGGAGAGATGGAGAAAATCTTACATCTGATATCAGTATGTATACTCTCCTCATATTCCCTATGGCTGCTACAGTTTCCACCCTCAAAGAAAAGTAACAGTGTATACATATTGATTGTGATAACATTTAATATTGTGGACCACATTCATTTGTCTACAAGCGTTGTACCAATCTGATACTGCTATTTTTGGGGCCATGGGATTTGTGGTGTGTCCACAGCATCTGGTAGAAGACTAGTTTGGACAGTCTTGCTCAACTTAATATGTTATACTAACATTTCATATTCCTGATTTGTGCCTGCTTTACCATGTACTTGTAGGTAAAGTATCCTGTTCTCTTTATATTGCTTACTTTGTGTGGGTACCTGGTGTTCCTGCCAGTCCCTCTGCTTTCCTATTAAAAAAAACTGACCTAGTCATGAGAGCACAGCAAGGTCAGTTTCTGCCTCTGCTCGGAACTCAGCCTGTTCTCCTCCAATGATCAGACTTGTCCTCACATCTCCACCCTGCACAGCCATTCGCTGGGAAGGCCAGTGTGCTGCTGTTTCCTGTTTCTCCTCACCCTAGCTTTCTGATCTCCTCATGCAGCTAAAAACAGAGGGTATGTGATCACGTCTAGAAAAGGAAAATAAAATGTTTTTGTATATGTATACACAAAGTTTTGTCTTTCATTTCTACTTTAAACTGAATGGGTTGTTATACAAGGTGAGGGTTCACATCTACTGTAATGCCCTGTAAGGACACAATCTTAATAATTGTATTGTGCATTAGGAACTGTCTTTATTCCACTGTGTGAGCCATACATTGGCATTTATTTGCTGCCTGACTATAACTATTTATTTAAACGAGTCTCCCCATAATGTAAAAGTACACTAGAGTAAATATATATGCATTGGTGGCGTAGACAAGTTTTGGTGGCGGGGTGGATTCAACTGGTGAGTGATATATAGATCTATGTAGACTTTTAAATCCCTACTTA
This sequence comes from Lithobates sylvaticus, assembly GCA_028564925.1. Classification (NCBI taxonomy): domain Eukaryota; kingdom Metazoa; phylum Chordata; class Amphibia; order Anura; family Ranidae; genus Lithobates; species Lithobates sylvaticus. The sequence continues at coordinate 95,177,289 of CM053030.1, read as the reverse complement.
AGGTCACTCTGAATAATGCCTTAGTTTATATGTATGATTCCATTGCTGCTGCTTTTATATGTTTACCATATCTGGTGGTACCGGTAATTCTATTCATCCTTGATGGCCTAATAGAGTTTAGGGGGAGCAAAAGGAAGGGATAGAGTAGAGGGGGCATTAAAGAAGACTTATTCCTGAAGAGTGAAAGTACTTTTAAAGCAGTGGATCATGGTCACTGCATATTGATTATTACATTGTGGGCCTGCATACAGTATATGAAATTAATTGAAATTAGGTACTGTTACTTTTTTAACACATTTTTAGTCATCATTTTAATTGTGAAGTAGAATACAAATAAATAATTATAAAATATGCAATACATTGGATGATGATGTACAGTGGTTCTCATTCCCACAACCACTGTACACATTTTTCTTTTGTAACTGTAAGGTTTAATTGCTTCCAGCAGATATACAGTTTGTGTGTGTGTTTTTGTGTACATATACTGTATGTGTTTTTGTATAATGGTGTGGCAAGGACATTATTGGCTTCTAAGTTGGCACGGACTGATGGTAATTGTGATGGTAATGGTTCAATGTACGTACAAAGAACTGTGGGCTGTGCCATCACTAAATAAACAGGAAAAACAGGAAAATAAATGTACAGTTAAAGTGCAATAAAACCAAAACATTGTGCTATATTTGGACAGAGAAGGAAATGTTATAACCACTGGGCAGAATCCCTTTACTTCCTCTCTAAAGACACAATAGAAAATTAAATGAATTCTTCCAAAAGTAAGAGAAATTGTCTCTTAGACAGCTGTCACTGGAACAAGTGTCCCTGTTGGATTCCCTCTCAATTTCTATTCTGGTAACAACTCAAAATTTTGTATTTTCCCATTACTTACAGTCAGCAGAATAAATGGAGAGGGTGAATCTCCCAAATGTGGATGCAGGTAGCAATAAACAGCCGATAGAGGTTAAAATAAAAAAGCTATAGATACACTTTATGTTCTTTACATTTGCATGTCCACATGCTCCACTACACTATTCTGACAGACAGTACAATATTTTAGGAGAAAAGAAGGGAAGATTCAAGTTAGATAATTGGATCTGGGTTTTTTATTTCTAGCATGGAATGTGCTATAAAAATAGGTGGTGTAGCCACAAATAAAAACATAAATGTATCTTCGTGTGTGTATCTGGTAGTCAGCAGCATGGGGATATAAGTTTATACTGTAAGAACCCTGCTATAATAGGGTTATGTTATGTACATTTGGTTAAAATTGGTATGTCTTTGCTCATTGGTCAATAATCAAATGGCCACATGCTAAAATCCCATGCTTTTTTCCATGCCACATATATTGTGTAATGAGAAAAATATGAAAGGTATAATTAATCCACCAAGTAGATCTATTCAGAAAAGTTGGGTACTTGTGATAAATACCCCAGGACTGCTGGAGGTGCCTGAGGCAAACCATGCAAATGAATTCAAATGAGCAGCAGAATATCTTAATGGCCAATAGAAGTAATTGCAATATTCTGCACTAATTAAAATTTGAAACAAATGAGCTGAATACACAGTTTAAATTGGATGATTATTGCAGCACACAGCCTATTTTGTGATATGCCTCGAAGCCAAAGGCATCTGATTCAAGCATTCGAAAAAATATACGAACATGAAAGATCTCATATCATTTAATAGCATTCTGGCTTCCTGTCCTCAAAAGAATAGAGCAATTTCTTGAGCTTTCTTCCATTTTTTTTCAGCCTGGCATGTGATGGTATAAGATGACACTGGGAGCAAGCCTCCAGTGTGAAGATTGTGTTTCAGATAGACGCTGTAGTTTCCTACAATAACAGGCTTAATCAGCAAGGCGAAGGGTTATGTGCAAAATGCAGTCCCATAGCAACCAATCATAAATCATCTCTCACTAATCTGACAATTCAGAACTAAAATCTGTTTGGTTGCTCTTTGTGCTACTTTAGTGAAGTTCTAATTCCTTTATTTTTCCTTGGAATACATTGAAAAATATGTGTTTTTAAAAACACAACCATTGTTTATAATGAGCCTGTCCAGTTCTATGTTTTCCCTCCTAAAGGATTGTCAATAGGTTTGGGGTTTCCTGTGAACAGACTTGTTTTGTAATAACTGGAGTGAATAAAAAATGTGGTTCAACTGATAGCAATTATCGAGATATGTGGGCAAATGTCCTAACCTGCATCTGCAGGGTGACAGCTATGAGAAAATTTATCAGTAAAAGAAGTTGGCAAGCTACTTGTATCTTTCATAGCCTCTACAATTTCAGCACTGTGAATAGCTCCAGTCAGCGCAGTCATTGACCTTACTATAGATCAGCCTTTCCCAACCTTTTTAAAAAGAAGGAACCCTTGAAATATCTTTCAGGTTTCAGGAACAATTTCTAATACATTTATTTTGAATAACAATAAGAAATTATGAATTACTTAATAATGAAAATAATAATGATCAGAAAAGAAATGCAGACAGTAAAAATTTAAGTGTTCCCTTATATTTGTAGTCAGTGAGGGTGTACCCTCATACAATGGTGGTCAGTGAAGTGTCCACTTTCATTAATGGTCAAGAGAGAAGGACCCTTTACACTGTGGTCATTGGGAGAATAACCTTTTACAACCATGCTCAGTGATAGGAATCTCACTTACAGGTACCTAAAACGATCTTTGTAGTCATTGGTTACTTATCTGAGAAGCAGAAATTGCTAATTGTTTAAGGAACACCTAGCAATTTGTAGAGGAATCCTATGGTTCCATGGAACCTGGTTGAGAAAGGATGCTATAAATTCTGAAGAAGCTTACAGCTTTAGCACTTTGGTACCTTTGGTACCTGCTGTTATGTAGAATATTTGGGTTTTAATACAGTGGAAGAAAAGCACATTTTATGAAATATATAATATATAATTTTCTTCCTCTTTCTTTTCCATTGTCTTCATTTACATTAGTGGAACTAAAGGCAAAACAATTTTTTATTTATGATAGAGTAATGCCGCGTACACACGGCCGGAATTTCCGATGGAAAAAGTCAGATGGGAGCTTTTCATCGGATATTCCGACCGTGTGTATGCCCCATTGGACTTTTTCTGTCTGCATTTCCAACGGACTTAGATATAGAGCCTGTTCTAAATTTTTCCGTCGGAAATGCCGACGTAGTTTTGCCCGATTGCAAAGTCCGGCCGTGTGTATGCGGCATAAGGGAGGGTTATATCTTTGACGTTTCGTTCCATTGGAGAGATTTTCCTTCACTTCCTGTCCCATAGCAAAAACAGGAAATAGCCCCAGAGTGAGCGAATCTCGGTGTGTCACTAAGGCTATCAGAACTAGTGTCCCCATTGGAAGGTTTCCCCTATATTAGTGTTCTGGTGTTAACTGGTGGGTACAATGCAGTGTGAACAGGACACATAGAAAACAATTGTTTTCTGTATGTCCTAGCTGTGACCTGTGTTCCTCCAGTGCAGTAAATGCAAGTCACCCCACTATATATAAACAGGGTCTAAAAACAAGTTGTCGGTGTACAAAAAGATATTGGGGTTGATTTTCTAAAACTGTATAGTGCAAAATCTGGTGCAGCTGTGCATAGAAACCAATCAGCTTCTGTTTTTTATACATATCTGTATGTTTTTTTTTTTTAACTTTCAAGATTTTTATTAGTTTTTCAAAACATAAATAACAAAGGAAAAATTATACAGTTACATATTCTAGATACTGCATCTCTAGGATAACTGGATCAGTTTCAGAATGAATACATTTTCATATAATGTTATTATCACGAAATAATGGTAGCTTAAATATCTATACAAGTGGATAGGCTCCTAGAAAACAAGAAAAAATAACAAGATAGGAAGATTGATAATTCCCTGTTTACCCCTATCGGGATCATGCTGTAAACATGGGATAATGTTTCAAAGAAAACTTTACATAAACGGAGGATCAGAAGGAATATGACAAGGAAGGGGGGGGGGAGAAGAGGGGATTGATGTATGGAAGTAGACATATACATCAGACCTTCTATAATAATGCATAAGGAAAGAAGAGGAAGAGAAGTAGAATTATCTCTCAGGGGCATAGTTAGTGGTTCTTAGGGTCCTTCAGATAGTTGGAAGCTCTAGGGTGTCCTATCCATTCATTCCAATTTTCGAGGAAGTGACTTGTAGAACCTTTTTTATGTGCTAACATTAACTCGTAGTGCGCCTGATTGTTTAGTCTCAGTATTACATCAGATAAGTTAGGTGCTAAGGTAGATTTCCATAATTTGGTAATGGTGAGTCTTGCTGCTATAAGGATATTAGAAATTATAATTCTATACTGTGGAGGATAGATGTCAAGGTTTATACTTAACAAAGCCATTTCGGGTGTGAGTTTCTTTAAATTACCCGTGAAAGAAGCTATGAAGGTGGAGACCGATTTCCAAAAGCTAGAAAGAGTTTTACAACTCCATAATGTGTGTATCAGATTACCTATGTGGGTATCACATCTCCAACACCTAGAGGATGCAGTGGGGAATATTTTGCTGAGTCTATATGGAGTTAAGTACCAACGGTTGAGGATCTTTTGGGCATTTTCCCAGTGTTCAATGCATGCTGTTGATATGCTATTAACCTGTATGGCTTTTTGCCACTTTTCCCATGTGAAGGTCTGAGAAAGATCTTTTTCCCATTTCAGCATATTTTTAGTCTTAGTATGGGTTGGGAAGGATGAAAGTAATTTGTATATATAGGATATACCTTTCTTCCCAGTGGTCTCGTGGGAGAGGAAAAATTCCCATAATGCGCTAGGGATTTCTACACTTTTTTCTGGGTGAAAATTTTTGGTAAAGGATTTGGCGGAAAGTTTATTTTTTATTCTCTGTTTGTGGTTATCTGGCAGATGTGTAAAGAAGTTGAATCCCTGTTCAGACCAGGATGATGTATTTATACGTATTTTACAATAATCAATTACTCTAAGTGGTATAGGTACAAGGGCATGGGCGTTCGAAGATTGCAATTTTGTTAAAGCGAATTTCCAGGCTGTCAATGTGGATTTAACTGTCAAGAAGTTTGGTGCATTTATTTTCCCTAAGGTGTGGCTGGCCATTGATAGGGAGAAAAGATAATTTCCTTTGGTTATTTTCCTTTCAATACTCATTTGGTCATTTGGTCAAGGAGCATGGCATAATAATATAGACGAATATCTGGGAGAATCAGTCCTAGACATAATAGATAGTGCAATCCTAGGTTTTTTTTCCCATCCAGACCAAGTTGCTAATCTTTGAGTTAATTTGGGTGAAAAATTTCGCCGGTAACGGGATTGGGAGGGACCTAAAATAATACAGGATCTTCGGCAGGATCTTCATTTTAAAGGCTGCTATTCTTCCTATCCAGGATAGCTGCGTTTTTTTTATTGATTGTATAACTTGATTTATTTGGGTTAGCAAGGAGGGGTAGTTGGTATCGTACAATTTAGTTGGAGGATAGGCAAGTTGAATGCCTAGATAGGTAATAGAAGGATTATCCCAATTATAATTAGAGTGTTGTCTTAGTTTAACAACTTGATCCGGTGGGATGTTCATAGGCAGAACATAACATTTATCAGGATTGATCTTATAGCAAGAGATGGATGTGAATGCTTCCAGAGTGCTGCTCACTTCATTAAGTACATTGTCAGTCGCTGATAGTGATAGAAGGACATCATCTGCAAATAGGCCTAATTTATGTTCTACCTGATCTTTTTTGATCCCCGTGACCTTGGGATTGGATCTAAAAGATATTGCGAGGGGTTCAATTGCTAATGAAAATATGATGGGCGATAGGGGGCACCCTTGTCTGGTTCCGTTCGTTAGATTAAATCTTTTAGATATATTTCCTGCTGTATATACTCTGGCAGAAGGGGTGGTGTAGAGTGACATTATAGCTTCAAAAATAAATCCAGAAAATCCAAATTTCCTAAGAGTTTCCTCCATATATCCCCAATGCACTCTGTCAAATGCCTTCTCTGCATCCAATCCAAGGAGCAGGGAAGGCATTCGACTACGCTCTATAAGACTAAGGAGGTCAATCATGCGTCTAGTGCTCTCTGGGCCTTGTCTCCCTCTCACAAATCCAACCTGATCTGGTTCAATTAGATATTGTGTGATTTCTAATAATCGGTTGGCAATGACCTTAGCAAATATTTTCAGATCCGAATTTAGTAGTGATATGGGCCTGTAATTAATTGGTGATGTCGGGTCTTTCCCTTGTTTTGGAATAGTAACAATAATTGCTTCAAGCATTTCTTTGGGGAACGAATGGTTTACCACTGCATGGTTAAATATTTTAGCTAGAAACGGGGTAAGTGTTGTGTTAAACGCCTTATAATATTCACTGGATAAACCATCTGCTCCTGGGGTTTTATTTGCTGGCAGTTTTTGAATGACTCTCTTAATTTCCTCAGGGGTTATTGGGTCGTTCAGCCTTTCGAGGTCACTCTGATCTACAGCGGGGACATTAATCTTACTTAGGAATTGGGCTATTTGTGTTGGTGTTGGCTGGATAGTATTAAGATCATCCTTTAAGTTATATAAGCTTTCATAATAATCAGCAAATGCATCAGTTATACTTTGTGGGTTGTATAGTACTTTCCCTGTTTTGTGATGAACTATTTTTTCTATTTTTTGTTTTCTTTGTTTATGGCGTAATTGGGAGGCCAGTAGTTTCCCTGCTTTATTTCCCTGTGAGTAATAGGTTAATTTTAATCTCTTAAGGTATTTTTCGTGGTTGGAAATCAGTATTGCTCTAAGTTCATTTCTTGTTTCGTTTAATCTTTGAAGAAGAGTGGGATTACTGGGGGATGATTTGTGATCTTTTTCAAGTTCAGTTATTTTAAGTAGTAGTTTGGCTATTGACTGTGTGCGTCTTTTTTTTTTTTTTTCCCTCGAGGCTAATTGGATCAATATTCCTCTAATAAACGCCTTATGGGCACACCATATACTAGAGATAGATACCATATCATTATCATTTACCTTGAAGAATTCTTCCAATCTTTCCTTCATCACTGCCAGAGCCTCCCTTTGGGACAAAATATAAGTGTTATTTCTCCAGAGTGTATGATTCGAATTTGGCTGTTTTAAATTTATGCTTAGTGATATTGGGGCATGGTCGGACCATGTTATGTTAAAAATGCGAGCATTTGATATTTTTTACTCTATCTTCATATTGTAGATTGCAATAACATATCTGTATGTTTTTTTTAATATGTCACAACTAGCATCAGGCTCTAGTAGGAGCATATACCACGTACAAGTGGTAGCATATGTTTTCATACTTCTATTTTAAGCTCAGCTCAATTATTGTATGCTAAGTGACCTTACCTACCATAGCAAGTCCCCTATCTTCTCAATGAATTTTTTATATAGGAGTACATTGAGACTGGAGAAAGGGTGGTTGTCGGAGGAGGTGTTGGGTTATTAGTCTTGTGTTATTACATTGCCCCCATCTTTATTAACATTCTACTCTCAAATGTACTGTTAACAGGCAGAGACTTTGTGAATAGACATTTACTGTATATGCTGATGGTAGTGCATACTATGTGGGAAAACAATATTTTCAAGGTACAGAGCTGTTTTTCACTATCGTGGTTTGTGATCTGTTCCAAAGATGAACTAGAAAACTGAAATCTGGAAACTTTAAATAGATTTCAGAATGCTTCTCTGGTTATCTAGTTGGGTACTTGACTTTCAGTGAAAAGATGTGGTTTTGATTGAGCATGTGTACATGATGGATGGGAGCCCTGGGGTAAGGTTCAGGCTAAATGCAGTTTTGTGTTCTATATGTTTAGTCTCAGAGTCACGGGTGCCTGTCAGCAAAGTCATCTTAAGTGAGATTTCTCTGCTTCGCTACGATTGCTTGATGGAATATTATATGCCTTGGGCAAGTTCCCAGACCATTCAATTAATTGGTTATTGATATACGGGACTGGTACCCAGTGTATGAAGGCATTTGGTAGCCACTATAAATTTAGATTGATTATTTTGTTTGTTTAGGGTTAGAAAAAAAAAGAGGACAAACAAAACATTATTTGAAATATGTGGTGTGTTGCAACCAAAGACGTGATGTTTTTGCCAATGGACACACTCCTGAAAAACAAGGTTATGGCATTGTCTACGGTTAAAAGCTAAGTGCTGAAAAGAAGAGAGATTTTCTGGCACTCATATATAAACTCCAGATATTTATAACTGTGCCTGACAGGTTCATAAATCTGCTTTAAAGGTTAAGTCAAAAACTGTCGAGAAAGTTAAGTAGCATTTAAGGTGCACTTTTTGATTTTTATTCCTGTCATTTTTTTTACAGGTGGAGTCTTTAACAATAAATGGTTGATATTAAAAAGCGCCTATTCCCTCGTGGGTGTTTTTTACTTTCTACCACAAAGGGCTATCATAGTACAAATAAAAGAAAGCATGTTAGTGAATGACAGGTAAATTATATTGAGATTTAATTCTAAACCCCAATTAAACAGCTGAAGAAACAGTTGGGTTGTGACCGACAGCCAGCTTTAGCCACTCAGTCAGTCCAGGCTCTGGAGAGATCCTGACTTCAATGTCAGGATACACCCAGATGCCTGAGGGGCAGCTGGCTCAGCCTTTCAGTGTTCTGTTGAGACCCTTAGCCATCGCCTCCTCAGCATGACGCTCCAGTGAGCCCTGGAGGGGCAGAGAAGAGAACCAGTGACTGTAACCAGCTCTCTTCTCACTGAAGACCGAGAACTGAGCGATCAGCCATGGTGTGATCGCTCTATTCTCAGTCTTAGAGCCAGGCCGGGGACATCCATCTAGGTGAGTATAAATGTTTATTTTTTTCAATTCCCATGCTTCTCTTTTAAAGCTTGGTCCAGGACACAACCTAAACTGCAACAACAGAGTTATGATATCATTTTTGTTTTTTAGTCTTCTAGAAACATGTTCATAGTCCTGCTCTCAAACACCCTTGTCACCTCATCCCATGCTCGCCTTTTGGACTTCTTCAGAGCCTCTCCCATCCTTTGGGATGCTCTACCCCAATTTGTCCGATTTTCTCCTCCTTTTCTACTTTCAGATGATCCCTGAAAACTCATCTCTTCAGAGAAGCCTATCTGGCCCCCACCTAACAACTGTACATTTATCTTCTCAATCAGCACATCACCCACAGTTATTACCTCTTGTATCTCTTAACCTTCCCTCTTAGATTGTAAGCTCTAAGGTGCAGGGCCCTCTGATTCCTACTGTATTAAAGTGTATTGTATTTGTACTGTCTACCCTCAAGTTGTAAAGTGCTACGTAAACTGTTGGCGCTATATAAATCCGGTATAATAATAATAATAAATGATAAATAGTCTTGGACTGATATTACTGTTCCCTCAAGTGAAGGCTGATGTGTTCCTAGTGCTGGCCATATTTATTTATTCCATCTGCACATGATTGTTTTTCATAGTGAACACAGTTAAAATGTATTGATTGAACATTCTCAACTCCTTTAGTATATCAGCCTCAATGTTTCAGCAAATCTGGTACCCCTTGTAGCTGACTTGTTTGAGCAGGCTATAGGGGAACATAAGAATAAAGGATAAAAACTGGAATATATATATTTTTTTAATAGTAAACATTTTCAAAAATTAGGTGCTCCTTAAGAAAGGGGCTGCTTGCCCCATCTCTATACCAGATGGGTTAACCAGTCCTCATTGTTTGTTTTATCTTGCTTCACAATCTCCCTTTTTCTCAGCTGGCAATTTCCTTGTCTAGGGTAACTGTGTTCCTTGGATTGCTATTGTGCATGGACAAAAAAGAAAAAAAGAAAAGAGATATGCTGTGCATCTCTGTTGTTTGCTATATGAAATTTGCAATGTGAATGGAAAATGGTTACCTGATAAAGCTGTGATTTAAACTGTACAGCGTGGATGTCCTACATCAGGGCTCTCCAAATTGCTATTCAGTACAGGGGCTACACTGAATATTTTACAAATATTTGTGGGCTGAAAAAAAAAATGTGATACATTTAAAAATATAGAATGAATACATTGTAATTGGATCCTTTTCAGAATCAACATAAAATGAGAAATTTAGTAATTGGGTAATTGAGTAATCTGGGGTTTTGTAGTGGTAGTCGGAAAAGTGGATATAAATTGATCTGAATCTGTGAAGTCTGGAAGAGGACACACCATTGGGTGACTAAAATCTCATAGCGGGCTGTACTTTGGAATTCCCTGGCCTAAAGCATGGTGCAAAAAGCTATTTTTATTAGCGTGAGTGTATAATGGTTATGTATGTATGTATATTCATTATTTACTACTTTTATTTAATAAGGTAAATATGAGTATAAGAGTATTTTATATTTTTCTATCTAACTAGCAAATGAAAGGAGTTATAAAGGGAGAAGGTTTTTTTATCTTAATGCATTCTATGCATTAAGATGAAAAAAAAAATGTGTAGCAGCCCCCCTAATACTTACCTGAGCCCCATCTCTCTCCAGTGATGTCCACGATTCCCTCGGCCATCCGGGACTCTCCTCCTGATTGGCTGAGACACGGCATTGGCTCCTGCTGCTGTCAATCGAAGTCAGTTAGCCAATCAGGAGATAAAGGGGGCGGGTCTCTGCAGCCCGTCCCAGGTGCCCCCGTAGCAAGCTGCTTACTTTGGGAGCACTCGGAAAGAGGGGGTGGCCAGGAGCAGCAAAGAGGGACCCAAGAAGAGGAGGATCCAGGTGGATCTGTGCAAAACCACTGCACAGGACAGGTAAGTATAACATGTTATTTTAAAAAAAATATGTTTTTCTTTTGCTGGAAAAAATCATGTAGTTTACAGAACTCAATAGCTAAAGCTAAGATATACACACGTTAATATGTAAGAACAGTAGCTCTCCATTTCAGAATGCTCTACCTGAAGTTTACGTGACAATCATCTTAAACAAATGGAGATAACTACTGTTGTGCGCTTCCTTTAGGAAGAAAGTTTTTTTTTTTAATATGTTAAAGATAAACTCCAGCCACAAACAAATATGTTTTTAAATGTAGCTCTTAACTCACTTTGTTAAAATGCTTAAGGCTTTCTTCTGCAGCTTTCCCCATGTTTGAACAAACCAAAGTGAAAAATAGCATTTCCAGCCTTACAGAGAGCCAATATCCTGAACAAATAATTTGTCATCCCAGCCAGCTCTGTATGTGCTAGGTGACTGGTTGCCTTATTGCCCCCTCACACTTTTAGGGCAGGGATTTGTATTAGCCTCAGTTTTCCTTCCCCACACCACCCATCTCTGCCCAACTCTGCTAGTCCAGCATTCCTGCGATGTACAAGAGGACACTTAGGGCTTTTCAACATTACAGGATCATCAGGGAGGCTTCAGAGGGAGAAGATAATAAGGAAAAGTGCTTATTCCTATCCCCCTAAACAAAATGAGCATTTAATCTTGCAGTGTGGAGGGGGACAAAACTGCAATGGTAAAGTTTTCCAGCAGTGTTCGGCTTTAAAACTGCTACATTAACCCAACTCTTCTCTATTGATCAATATAGGTCACTATCTTACACCATATAGTTGTGCCAGAGCTTAGGATATCAAAAACAGAATAAAAACATATTAAAGCGGGGTTTCACCTAAAAAAAAAATTTTTAAAAGTCAGCAGCTAAAAAAAAAGTCGCTGCTGACTTTTAAAAAAGTACACTTACCCTCCCAGGGCGCCCGCGATGTCGTTGGTGGAGGCCGAGATGTCCCTCGACTATCCGGATCCAGCGCCACCATCCTGAGTAAGGGAAACGGCTTCTCGTTTCCTACTGCGCATGTGCGAGTCGGCGCGTGGCCTACTGCGCATGCGCAAGTCGGCGCGCGGCCAACTGCTCATGCGCGAGTCGTATTTGTGAATGGGGAACGCTGTGTGTTGTGGGACACAGTTCCCACAACACACCGCGCCCCATTCACCTGAAGACGGAAGAAGAGAAGATCACCGTGGCGCTGGAGGAGGCAGATTAGGACGATCTGCCTAGCAACAGCCATTTCTGGTAAGTAAAAAAAAAAAATTTTTTTTTTTTTTAAATTGTTACTAACTTTCTCCCAAGTTTTTATTTTCAGGGTGTTCCACCACTTTAACTTAAAAACAGAAAATTACCATTGACATAAAATCATTATAGTTTTCCTCTAAGTTGAAATGATATCTGTAATTCCTGTAATACTTTTTAGTATTTTTGATAATTGAAAGTAGTTATCACTCTCTAGCAATACCTGCTTTGATCCTTACCCAGCCGATTAGCTTGGAATTAGAAGATGTATGATCGACTTTAAAGAACATTTCAGGTACAAAAAAATGAAAAGAACTGCAACAAGTTAAGTTCACAAGAATTACTAGATGTGAATAATAACTGTGAGAGGACACAGAAATTTGAAATTCATACTCACAGCTTGATTTTCGGGTTAATTACAGCTATGTGTTACTATTCATCAGTTTCTATAGTTTCATGTCAAGCTTCTATTGATAGGAGAGCGGCCCTTCTCTGTTCTGATAATAATGAAGTGCCATTTAATCATGTATTAACCCACTGGGCATACACAATTACTGTAATTTAATTCCTGCTTGATGACTTACATTATTTGCCTCGCCTGGACACATACATATTTGTTGGATAAATGTTACTCTTGCTGTGCAAAACCCAAATAGCTGAAATATGAACACAGCCCTTCATGATGTGATTAAAATCTAAATTTTTTTATTTAACTGCTTCGGCTCCTTGCATAATACCAATTAACATACCACTTATGGATGATTTCTGCATGTAAGAAAGGGGCCTAATAATTAAAAAATCATTGTGTCCTTACCTATGATGCCAAAGTAATACATATACTTTTTTTTTTTAAGATGTCAGAAACAAAAAGTGATGGAGTGAGTAGGGATTTTTTTTTTTAAATTTAATTGAAGAACAAAAAAGTTGTAGGACTGAAAGATAATGTACATTTTGAGTATTTTTTTTGTTAGATTGGTGTATTGCTTATTGAGTAAACCTATGCCGGTTTGTATATTCACCTAGTTTTATAAGAAACCCATATGACCTGCAAAATGCTCAATTTTTGGCAATCCTTGGCTTCAATCATGTTGTTTTGGTTGATCTGGAACAAGTTTAAAGAACACACCAGTCAAAGTAAGATCAAATTCAGAGGTCAGTGACTAGTAAGTATTAAAGCCAAAGGATTAGTGTGACAGCTAGGGAAGAGATGAGCAATAGCCTCCTCCATACTTTTTCTATAGATTTGGTTTATTAAATGTTTGTGTTTAAAAATAATAAGTAATTTTCACAAAGAATATTAGATAAACATTACATGTGTATGTGCCATTAAATATGCAGTAATTATTAGTAATTATTAATAGTAATTATTATTGAAGATATACCAGTGTGTAACATTCAGTAAAGATAAAGCAGACATTTAAGAATACCTCTTGCAAAGGAAGCCTCCTGGTTGATGGCACCCCATGGTCATCACAGCTTGTCTGAAGAACTTATTAAGATTTATCAAGCTCAGTTTCGTTACTTTGGACATGAAAGGATAGCTGTGGAGTCTGATATTATGATTGCATGAAAGTCACTTTTCTCTGTTCTTGGAGTTTCCCCATCAGGTTAATGATGGCTTGGATATTGAGTTGCCGGTGAATTTCAAATTTTCTCTTTTAAATTAACACTCCTTAGAGTGAAATATTGCTTTGATTTATACAGCATGTATGGAAAATCTACTAAAACCTTTTTGTAGCATTTTTTTAGTTTGATTTATAACTTATTCATGTCATTTTTAACAGATATTTGATATTCTTTCAGGAAGCAAGGAAACACTTTTTGCACATGTTTCGTTTTTTAAGTATGAAATAAGGAATTTATTAAAAGCTCATAAACTTGAATTGAGAGACTAATGCAGGCCATACATGGTCGAATTTCGAACAGATTTTCTTTTCAAATTCAGAAAGTTTTTTTTTTTGTGATCCGATAATGCCACCATTGATTTTCAAAATTCGGCCAACCAAGCCTTCAATTTTACCTCATGTTGCTATAGAAAAGAATTTTCGTGGCCGGGAATTATTCTTTTCTCTCTGTAAATTTTATTTTCTTATTACATTTCTCGCATGATTCTCCCATCATTGATTAGAAAATTGTTTGTTTTAAAAAAAATTTCCAACATGTCCGATTCCTCAAATTTGATTTCTGCACGAAAATCGGCTGTTGCTGCAGCCCACTAATGGTGCGAAATTCGTACGAAAATTCTTAGATACGATTTTCGAAAGAAAATTCTTTCGAAATTTGAACCATGTATGGCCGGCATTAGGTTTGAAATGAGTCAATGAATCCTGAAGTAACTCAATATAGAAAGTATTACTAAGTATTTTGGCTATTGGATTACATATTAATCTCTCAGTAGCTAAGGAAATATGGTTGGCCAGTTTCACCATTGTGTAGTCTTTTAAGATGGTTTTAGTGCTTCGATTTTTTTTTCATTTAAAATGACAGAGTCGAAATCAGCTGGTACATATATAAATAAACTTCTTTTCTTCTGTTGCAAAAGCCTTTATATAGTTTTAGAAACATAAGAAATTCAACAAGCCTGTTAGAAAGCACTGCAAAAACTCAATATCACAATTTTTACATGGATAATATTTTTATTTTGAAAGTTTAAAACAACCTGTTTCCAACTGATTAATGCCCCGTACACACGGTCGGATATTCTGATGGAAAAAGTTTGATCGGATTATGTTGCAGGAAAATCCGATCGTGTGTGGGCTCTAGCAGGCTTTTTCTGTCGGAATTTACGATGGAAAAAATTTGAGAGCAGGATTTAAAAATTTCCCACAACAAAATCCGATTGGACTTTTTCCGATCGTGTGTAGAGAATTCTGATGCACAAAGTGCCACGCATGCTCAGAAGAACTTTGGAGACGAAAGCTATTGGCTACTGACCTCTACGTAGTCCCGTCGTACGTTTTATACGTCATCTCGTTCGGAACGATCGGATTTTCCGACAACTTTGTCCGACCATGTGTGTGCAACACAAGTTTTGGACAAAATCCGTCTGAAAAAATCTGACGGATTTTGTGGTCGGAAAGTGTCCGACCGTGTGTACAAGGCATAAGACTCTATACGCTGTATGAATATTGTGACATTTTATATCCTAGTCATTGTATGTGTACTTCTGCATATACCCTTTAGAATTTAAGCTCTACGAACAGGGCCATCCTGTCCCTTCTGTATTGAACTGTACTGTAATTATGCTGACCCCCCTCTACATTGTAAAGCGCTGCATAAACTGTTGGAGCTATATAAATCGTGTATAATAATAATATACTAGAAGAAGTTCCTTGTGTAATCCCAAAGACAAACAGCCAAAGTATAGGTACAGTACTAAGTCCTTTTCTGTATTATTTTCTTAGAAGAGCAGTTTAATATTGGTGTTGATGCTGATGGTGTTACTAATCACAACTATCACTTCGTCTGGAGAATAAACTGGATTAGTAAAAGGTTTTACAGAGGGATGGCTCTTTTTATACATTTTAGAGAAAATCTAAAAATATCACTGGTTAGATTTATCAGGGCTGGATTGCTAATAGATTTATTTATATTTTTTTCCTTTAAATATCAACAAAAAGGTTAATTTTATTTTTTGGTGTAAAGACACCATTTATTTTATAATAAAACAAAAATGAAAAAAAAGAAAGAAAACTTAAAGCGGAAGTAAACCCATCGATTTAACAGTCTAAAAAAAAAAGGCATGCCGTGAATGCTAACTGCACATTGGCTGTGCTCTCAACCAAACAGTCAAACCATCCAATGGCTGGTGTCATAACGGATCACATGTGCAACACTGTGGCAGTTGAAGATTAAACAGAGGCAAAGATGGCAGCTTCCTTGGCTGAAAACGATAGGAGGGTACACTTCCACTTTAAGCTTGAACTGCAGCCAAAATGTACTTTGCTTTGTGTAGGGTGGGGAAGAAATAGAATCATGGCCAGGCATTATTGAAGAAATTTCCCCTCAAGTCCTGTTCTATAGTGGTCAGCACTTGGCAGCACTAGGGTCATTGGTTTGAATCCCAATCACTGCACTACCTGCATAGAGTTTGCCCCCCCCCATATGTAATGGACAAATAAAACCAAAAGTAAATAAAGAGATACCAGCCCCCACCCCAAAAGAAAGCATGTGTGCCCGCAAAATAATAATTCTAAAAGTGCTCCCTAAAGAACCCAACGTGTTTCGCTCTACAAAGATAGAGCTTTGTCAGGGGTGCATAAAAATAAATAGGAGAAGCAACCAAATGAATAGTGTGCTGAATAAAATGCAAGCTAGAGCCACATAAAAATGGTGGCTCAATTGTTCCCCTATTTATAATATGTGTTTAAAAAATGCCTGCCATGCTACGTGCGTGATAACGTCTGTCAGGTCACCTGAGACCAGGTGCACTCAGTAGGAATTGGAAGTGCACCGCTAGGTAGTGGACCTTAGGACTGACTGCTGCGGATTGTACCCAGGGAGATTCAGGACACAGGTCTACTGGATCACTAACACAGATCCCAGTGGGAACTAGAGCATAGATTCCCCAGGGCGCGGAGTCTAAGAGCCAGCAGGTGTTCGCCAGAGCCTCTAGTGGTGAGGATGGGCTTCGCTGCAGTCTGGCTCCAGGTCACGACCCCCAGGATCTCACAGCTCACGCTCACAGTAGACTACAGGAGAAGGAAGCAGCAGGCTGGAACAACAAGGATAGTAAGGGGATAAGGCAGAGGTCAGGGTAAACAGGAACAACAGAGTACACGCCAAAGGTTCAGGGTCACAGGCAGACGGGGATGGTCGGGGACATGCCAAAGGGTCAAGATCACAAGCAGACAGGAATAGTTGAGAACACGCCAAGGTCGGTAACAGAGACAAGCATAGAGCACACGACAAGCAGGAACCAGGAAGCCTGGGGTGGAGCCATGCTTAGAGGAGAGGTTATAAAACCCACCAGGTGAGAGTGGCTGGCCTCTTAGTTGGAACACATGAGGAGAGGTAAGCAAACAGGGAAAGATTACTGCATAACCATGACAACGTCATCATGCATGTCGCGCAATGATGTCACCGTGCACGTGGCATAATGATGTCACAACACACGCACATGCGTGCTACGCATTTCTATTATCACCATCTAGAGGTAAGAAACAAGAAGACAATAAGCAAACCAGGTGTAAATAAACACTGCAGAAGCCATTGTCATTATTTTGTAAACTAAGGGGCACATCTTTAAGGTATGCTAGGGAGCACTCTACAATCCCAGATACCACAGGGTTGTTTTATAAGTTGCTCGCCACATCTTAATTTGGGGGGGGGGGTTTGGGGGGTGGGGGCTGGTGACTCTTGATTTACTTTTAGTTTTATTTGTCCAGTCATGACATATGGAGAGGGTAGTCCAAACAATACCCACTTATACACTGGTACCTTTGATTAAATCTTTACCTTATATAATGTTTGGTTTTAGGTTGGGGCATATTTTTGTGATACTTATTTTTGTCAATGGAGAAAATCTATTTTCCTAAACTATTATTATTGGGGGAAGACAAGATTTTATGACCATTTATGCAAGAACCCTGATCTATATATGAAGTTGTCTGCATGTATCTGTCCTGCAGAGAGCTGTAAATAAAAACGTCAGAACTGCAGGTGGTGAACCTTTTCCCCCATTTTGTGTTCTGGACATTAACCAATCAGTAATAGATTTGGGGACTTTTTAATATTACCTCTTTAGTTGAACAAGTACATACATTGTCATCTATGCACATTTTATAAAATCCTAAATATGGGTTACATTTCAACCAGTGGCAATTGGTGCATAGGGAGAATGCACCCTCCTGTAGTCATATATGTACCATTTTTGGCAGCACACCACAACTCACGTCTGTTGGCAAGTTGAGTTGGGGGGCCATTCAAATTGAATGACACTGCATCACACCAACACATGTTTCTGTAGTCAGTGCATTTCTGTAACCTGATACTAAAGTCTCAGATTTTTTTTTGTTAAAAATAACAAACATGTTATACATACCTGCTCTGTGCAGTGGTTTTGCACAGAGCAGCCTGGATCCTAATCTTCTCGGGTCCCTCTTTGACGCTCCTGGCCCCTCCCTCCTGATGAGTGCCCCCACAGCAAGCAGCTTGCTATAGGGGCACCCGAACCGCAGCTCTGTGTGTCCATTCAGGCACAGAGCCGCGGGCCGCCCACGCTCCCTCTCTCTTCTCATTGGCTCACTGACTTTGATTGATAGCAGCTGGAGCCAATGGCACTTCGCTGATGTATCAGCCAATGAGGAGGAAAACTACCGGGCAGCTCAGCCTCTTGTGCAACATTGCTGGATCGAAATGGTATTAGGGGTGTTGAGGGGGGGGGGGGGGGCTGCTGCACACAGAAGGCTTTATATCTTAATGCAAACCTTCTGCTTTACAACTACTTTAAGTAAGGGCTTGACATCTTTCATCTGTGTTTGCTTTCATTGTCTTGAAATGTATTTACCCTTTAAAGTATATGTAAATCCAATCACTAACACCTCATTTAACCTTTAACTTGCTGAGTAATTTTCATTTTTTTTTTGCTACTTTCTTTTAGGCCCCTTTCACACTGGGGCGGTGATCCGCGGTGACGGTAAAGCAGCGCTATATTTAGCGCTGCTTTACCGTCGTTTTCACCGCGGTTTTTGGCCGCTCGCGGTGCGGTTTTACCCCCCGCGAGCGGCCGAAAAAGGGTTAAACACCCCCCGCAGAGCGCCGCCGTAGCCGCGGTATTGCCGCGGTAACCGCGGTATTGCCGCGGTTTTACCGCGGTCTCCCATTGTAATCAATGGGAAGGAGCGGTATAGGAGCGGTGAACACACCGCTCCTATCCCGCTCCAAAGATGCTGCTAGCAGGACTTTTTTTGCCGTCCTGCTAGCGCACCGCTCCAGTGTGAAAGCCCGCCGGCTTTCACACTGGAGTTAAAGGGGCCGGATTTTTTCATGCGGTGAACAGGCGCTATTTTTAGCGCTGCACCGCATGAAAAAACGCCCCAGTGTGAAAGGGGCCTTAAAGAATTGTGATCTATAATGAAGGTCCTTGTTCAAACACTTCTTCTAGTGTGACAATGCACTGTCTCTGTCTTCCACATGTGCTCCAGTTGTGTCACTCTGTTACACAGGCTCCTGGTAGAGACTGCAGCATGCATACAGGCATGGACCTCTGCTGTCATCATAAGGAAACCTGACCTGAGAAATTTAAAGTATTATTTTTTGGGTGGACTAAACCTTTATTTTTCAAATTTTTGCAATCTGAATATACCTGTTCATGGATAATCATGATCTTCCATCCACTGTGCTGTGATTGCATATCCCTCTCTGATCTGTGTAGTTAGCTTAAAAAAGAATTCAGTAGTGAATCATGATCACACAGCTTACTAAGCCCAATCCTCTAGACAACAGATAGCTCTGGTGCTGTGTGTTTGAATTTATAGCAAATGTCAGAAAATAAATCTAAGCATTTCTGGCAGTGATATATTTTCTTTTTATTGATGTGCCATGGAGAACATCAAACACAAAATTGTGATTCTTTCTTTAGAAGTTAATATATCCTGACTCAGATGTAAGCTATTAAGATAGTTATGTTTCATGTCATCTTATTAAATCGTTGCTCTGTTTATAAAATATGGTTGCATAGATCATCACAGATAAACACAAGAAATTATTAAGCTCTAGCAAACCTAAATTGGAGGAACCAGATTTGTTAGAATTGGGATTCATTAAGAACTCTGCAAATCATTATTGCATCTTAAGGTATGGCAGATTAATCTGTCATTAGCTGCGAGTTGAGTTTAGGGTTATTGAGTTTTATTGAGTTTTTCATTTTATAGCAAATCCCACTATTTGACATAGTTTGCTAAGTACATGTTAAAGGAAATTATAACTCTTTTAATGTATTTAATATTCTACTTATTATATTCAGTACTAAAGCATGCTCTATTATTTGTGTTTCATTTCTTTTCAGTCTGGCAAATATGAAATATTGCATATGCATATTTCAAATATACCAATTGCATTTAGCAAGTGGTGTGCTTGAAACAGTTATCTGAACAACTAAATGTGTCAGAGGAGGAACTACACTTCTTTTTCCTTAGCAGTGAGGAGAAAGCACTTAAAGTGATTGTAAAGGTTCATTTAAAAAAATAACAGACATGTTATACTTGCCTGCCGTTGGTTTTGCACAGAGCAGCCCAGATCCTCCTCTTCTCTGGTCCCTCTTAGCTGCTCCTGGCCCCTCCCTCCTTTCGAGTGCCCCCTCAGCCAGCAGCTCTCTATGGGGGCCCCCGTGCCGAGTCAGAGCTCTGTGTGTGCATTTAGACATTGCGCCCTGACCCAGCCCAGTCCAGCCCCCTCTCTCCCCTGATTGGCTGACTGACTTAGATTGATAGCTCGTGGACATCGCTGGAGAGAGATGGGGCTCAGGTAAGTAATTAGGGGTGCTGGGGAGGCTGCTACACACAGAAGGTTTTTTATCTTAATGCATAGAAAAACCTGGTGCCTTTACAACTCCTTTTATAATCACTTTGGCTAAAATAGCCAACGAGCATACCGACAGTGCTTGGCAGTTGGTGGCATCAAATCATCAAATGGAATTAAAGCACGTGTATTATTATTATTGCTATTAATATTATTACTAAAGTAAATGTATTAATATCATATAAAAATGTAAACAAATCAGTTTATTTAACCTACAAAAAATATAATTGACCAAAAAACATTGCATTATAAGGTCTGTACCAATCACCATTTTTTTTTACAGTTTTTATAGGACTGTCTCAAATTTTGGGTTGAGCATGTCAAAAATGCATATGGTTCTGCTGTGGAGTTTTGGTGTGTCCAGACGAGGACATGTCATTCATATGTCTTGCTTTTCAATTTAAAAGATACATGGGTATGAATCAACTGTTAAGACAAGGATGAATTCTGGCACCTTAATTGTGGCTGGAAAATTGTGTTTAAGCAAGTTTGTATATCAGCTGATTAAGCAGAGATTAGTTATAGGGTATCTAATTGAAAAACAAAAATACAATATATTGCAGTCTAACAGTCCTTATATGTGGTTCTTAGTTTTCTTTTTTAAGGTACATTTCCTTATTTCCACCTTGTAATCCTGTGAATCACACACTTCCTGTTGTAGGGTGACTACGCTCACTCATGATCAGATTACATTTTGTTATATCTTACTAACAATAATAGCTATCTTGTATGAATTGAATAAAACATTTGTAGCTTGTGAAACATATCTAATGCTCAAGATGTTTCTGTTTCGAGGAGACGTATATCTTGTGAACAGGGACAGAAATATTTCTCACAATCCTTAGTTTTGTGGAATGTTGTACAAATTAGATATTAAACTTCTAGCTAAATAAAGTATGTTAGAACTTTTGGTAACTTCTCTTTTTCCAATGAATATAAGTTTGTGTACATCACAACAGTCCAACTTGTTCCTTGTCTCGGCTACTTTGTGTTGTTTTTCTGCATTGCTGCAGTCTAAAAAAAAAAAAAAAAAAAAAAGAAGTCTGAAGATTTAGCCTAATCTGGGTCTGAAGCTCGTCCTGAAACATTTTCAAAATCCCGGTGAATGCACGTTTAGTAAAATGTAGATTAAATCTAAATAAAAAAATGAAACTGTAATAAATTTCAGTCTACCAGTCCTTGGATGTGGTGGAGGGAGACACAGTGGGGAGTGATACTCTGTCCTCAGTGCAGCTCAGTAACGCTGAGCCTGGTAAAATCACAGGCTCAACGTTACTGAGCTCTCTGACAAGCTGCTGTACCTGTCACACAAGCAGGCACAGAGGCTGAGCCTCTTCAATGACATGGATTCTTTTAAAAGTTCAGGTAGAGTTAAGGCCCTGTCTTTGACTTTAATTTCTAACTGGAGGTCAGCTTTACAAGATTTAAATATTTTATACTAGAATCATATAATTCAGAAAAAAACTATCAGCAGTTAAACTGGAAGAAGATGAGTTCTGTCAGCCTAACACAATATACTTCTATGAATAAAACAACAATACAATAATATAGTGTTGTGTATTTAACAAATGGAGTTCATATCTGGGGAGATCAGAGCTAACCTCATTATTGAGCTGATGTTATACAACTATTGAATTAAAGTCTTGAACAAGCTTTATTGCTTTGATTACTGTGGAGAAATTTAAATGGTCATGGTCGGGCTATGGCATCTGATAAAGGAGTATATAGGCTTGCCATGGATAGGTAGTTCTTTGGGATTCCTCCATTCCTAAAGCAAGGTGGGTAGAGGAATCCCCCCAGCTGGGGCATCGTATTTGCTTTCAAAATAGACTTATCAATGGCTGCAGTCGATTGGTTCCAGCCACTGACCAGGAAATGTTTCCCAACATTCCTGTTCAACAGAAGTTGAACATTAGATTGACTTCTGTCAAGAGGGAATGCCAAACATGGTCCCAGCTGAACAGCCAAATTTCAATCCATCTATGGCCAGCTTTAAACTTTAATGTAGAACCAATGTCACCAACCTTTCTTTTCATTTTGGATACAAAAAGAGAGGGTTATTACCTCCTAAAAGTTTTTTGCCATTTGTATCCTATTGGGAAGATTTCCCTTCATGTCCTTTCACATAGCCAAAACAGGAAGTTAGACTGATTTCTGTCGAGGTGGAATGGCCATATATGGTTTAAAGCGGGAGCCAATCAGCAGGTCCGGCCAACCCGATGTCGGCCAGGACCCGCTGATCTCCCCCGTGGCATACAGAAGGGCGGTCTGACTATGTAAGCAAGACAGAAGCCCATTCTGTGACAGGAGAAGACAGAGATTGCGTGTTTCTGCTAAGCAGGAATACAAATCTCTGTCTTCTTACAGTACAAGCACCCCCCCACGTTATAAAGCACTCCCTAGGGACACATTTAACTCTTTGATTGTCCCTGATGTTACCCCTTCCTTGCCAGTGTCATCAGTACAGTTACAGTACATATTATTTAGCACTGATCACTGTATTGGTGTCACTGGTTCCCAAAAAAGTGTCAAAAGTGTAATTTAGTGTCCGATTTGTCCGCTGCAATGTCGCAGTCCTGCTATAAGTCACTGATTGCCACCATTACTAGTAAAAAAATGAAATAAAAATTCCATAAAACTATCCCATAGATTTTAGACACAATAACTTTTGTGCAAACCAATCAATATACACTTATTGGGATTTTTTTTACCAAAAAAATGTAGCAGAATACATATTGCCCTAAATTGAAGAAGAATTGTTTTTATTGTATTTGTTTTATAGCAGAAAGTAAAAAAATATTGTTGTTTTTTTATTTCAAAATTTACGGTCTTTTTTTTGTTTATAGTGCAAGAAATAAAAACACTGCAGAGGTTATCAAATACCACCAAAAGAAAGCTCTATTTGTGGGGGAAAAAATTGTATTTGTGTACAGCGTTGCTTGATCCCGCAATTGTTAGCTAAATTAATGCAGTGCCATATCACAAAAAATGGCCTGCTCATGAAGGGGTGGGGGGGGGGGGTAAACCTTCCGGGGCTGAAGTGGTTAAGCAAAATGTGCTCAGCTCTATTGGTGACTTCTGGAGAGTTATTACCACCATGGTTCTTCTCTGATAGCCAATGTTCTTCTGTAAGCTAGTTTATCTTGTTCCCCAGCAAATTCTCAGTATTTGTCTATATAAATATCTCTAGGGTCTAGGTGACACAGTATAACTCCATCCAAAAGATAGAAAGAACACATTTTTGGTAGAATTTTATTTTAACATTCAGCCAAAGTATTGGATTGTTATAATATGTAAATAATATCTCCCCTTCTATAAATGTTTTTTTTAGCAATGTCT
Organism: Lithobates sylvaticus; assembly: GCA_028564925.1. Taxonomy (NCBI): domain Eukaryota; kingdom Metazoa; phylum Chordata; class Amphibia; order Anura; family Ranidae; genus Lithobates; species Lithobates sylvaticus. Next base: position 95,153,449 of record CM053030.1, on the reverse strand, counting down.
AAAAGGTCTATTATTAAAGCGTGTTCTCTGGCCACAGCGGTGCAGCAGTTAGATGTGAATTTGTAGAAAGCTGGAAAATTACCATACTTAACTAATCTTATGTGAGCTTTCAGATAAAGGCTTGAAATGATGTCTTTCACTTTAGAGCTAAATTGTAACTTTCATTCTACAGACATCAATGAATGTAATTATGTGAGGCACCAGATCATTACTGTTCTTTGTTTTCTTTCTACAGCGGCTATGAGTTTGATTATGATTACTACCGGGAAGATTTCTACAATCGGTATGTGCAGTTATTTCTTCTCACTTCTGTTTCAGTGTGCTTGTATGTGTCTGTCTGTCTTGTCTGTCTGTCGGTATTAAGGGGTGTGTTCATTAAAACTAGAAACAAAAATAAAAGAAGACAAGTGGAGTGGTAACCAATCAAGTTTAACCTTTTTATTAAAAAAAAGAAAGATAAGAAAGTAAAACAGAAATGTTGGATGGTTGCTGAGGGCAATAGATGCACCGTGCCTATTTTATTTTCTTGATTTTAAATGATTTAGATACAATATGTTTTCTATATAGGAAATCACTTTAACAAATGATAGGGAACTGTTACGTAAAATGGGCATATTGGCATCCAGTGTTTGAAACCCTAGTTGTAAATACACTGTGCTTGTGCTAACATTAAAGGGTATGTAAACCCAAACACAAAGCACATCAGTCCTTAGATTTTCTTCAAGTTTCAGGCTTTTTTCTTTATTTTTGACCTGGTGATCCCAGCAGTGACAATGCTGTCTCACTGTAGTGTATATATAGAAGTGTAGCTTTGTAACTCTATGTTCTCCTGATTTTGTCAACAAATACTGCCTCCTCGCTCCATCTCTATTATTCTATTTCCTTGTCAAAAATATTTTATTCAATAAAATCAAGTACAATACAATTAATATTGAGTATTGTACAATTCAGAATACTTATATAATAATCATATGTGGTTACAATTATAGAATTGATTATGAGGTAAGGCATTGTGAAAACTTTAAGTAATTAGTTAACAATTATGAACTAAACCAATAATGAAGGAGACATTCAAATATCATGTAATACTTAAGATTATGAAAAAACTAAATAAAGATTTCCTGAATAATCTTGCTATTATTCTATTTCATGGGGAAAAGGGAGGGGGTGAGGGTTGTGTGTAACAGAAGATAACGGGCAAATATCTGATACCATTGTTTTAAATGTAATTACCGTACACAGACAGTTATAGGGACATACATTTTCTGGCAAGGTCACCAGATCTTTTTCTGAACTTGCAGAAAATATACTTAGCAGTTAGCACGAAAAAATAAAAAAAAATGATTTGAGGAATGGTAAGCTGCAGTATAATAAATGTTTGTTCTTGGATTAAACTCTGTGATTTGCAATACTTTGAATAATATGTCACATATGCCCCTATCCTGTCCCATTCAACTTCCTAATGAAAAACATTAAAGCTGTTTATCGGGTCTTTGGGGATGATAAAGGGTTTTTTCATTTTTGGAATTTTTTTGGTGTTGTGATGGAGGTGATCTTTCACACTTCTTAATAAAAAATGATCACGGCAGTGTGAACTGTATGTGTACCATTTGTGTAAAGCCTCGTACACGCTACTAGTTTTTTTTCATTCAAGCCTCAAAAAACTCACAGCTCAGGTTGGTGCAGCTGTACTAACAATCTGAGGTTAGCACAGCTATCTCTCCTGCTGTGCTATTGTGTTCTGACAGGGAAACAGCCCCCCTATCAAAGTACTCTGGAGAGCACTAATTGGGATTGGGTTTTCAGTCATGAGCCTTTGACAGCAGCTTATGTCGGACCGGCTGTCATACACATGGGCTGCATGTCAGCCCATGTGTACTATGAGAAACAGTGGTGTGTCTCAGAATTGCAGAGAGTAGGTGGGTGCTACCTTGCCTGGCATTCTCAAGGAGATAACTTCTTTTCTGTGACCAGTGTTTTAGTAAATTAATATTGTATGTACTTTACAGAGCCACAGTGTGATAGGGAACGATGCTACTGTTTGGGAAAAAAAATGTGTGAGTCCTTAAGGGTTTTAGACTATTCCCCAAATGGCTTCCAAAAAAATCTGATCCTCATCTAATGCCCCATACACACGATGAGATTATCGGACAAATGATCGTCCATTTTTTTTTGCATGCTAATCTCAGATCGAATCTGATGAGTTTACTAAAGTCACGAAAATTCCCGCACGACAGAAAAAAAATTCAGAAGTGATGTCATGTGTTGTAATGCATTTGTATTTTCGAACGATAGCTGTACTGATTAAACGAAAATCATACGATCTAGCATTGTACGAAAAAGAATTCCGTGCATGTCCGATAGAATAATATAGGATGAACTGTCCTGATCGGCTCTCGAAAGCTCTGTACTAACGATCCGATTCGCTTTGAAAGCAATATTTTCCATACGATTTTCTGATCATGTGTGGCTTAAATCATAGTAATGAATAGAGTTTTGTTCAGTAAACAAAATATGTAACTTATGTACATTGCCATACCTTCACTGCTGTACATTTACTTTAAATGTAGTAATTTTTATGCATGTCCCATTCTTGGTAATCACATTAAAGGGGAAGTGGGGCCAAAGCTCTTTTGGCCATACTTCTCCTGTGGGTCACAGGAGTGCACCTTGTTCTGCACTAGTGACTCGTATTCAGCCATCGGCAGTCTAAAGTACGCTGTCAGCTGACATCACTCAGCCGGTCCAGGCTCTGGAGTGATCCCGACTTTAATGTCGGGAGGCGGCCACTCCCGCCCCCTCCACAATTTGATGCTCCAGTAAGCACTGAAGGTGAAGAGCAGAGAGCCAGTGACTGACAGTCACTGGCTCTGCTCACGGAAGACTGAGAACCAAGGGATTAGCATTGATTGATCTCTCGGTCCTTGGTCTTAGAGGCAGCGATGTCAAATCCACCTTCTTTTTTTTTTTTACTGCACTTTTTTAAAATTTGCAGACACCCTGCCATTGACACACTTCTGCATGTGATTTTCATATTTGATTACAAACAGGTACAACTAAAAGCTGAATTTATAAAAAATGTTAGTGTTGTCCAGTTTACTGGCTAGCAGGGATAAATGTCAGAAAGTGCATCTGCTTAATGTACTGTAAGCGTTGTGAATTTCTCCTCTTATGCGCACTTTCCTTTGGCTATAAAATTATAATCTGCTTGTCATTTTCCCTTTACATTAGTTTAAGTGAAATAAGATATGGAGGGTTACCACTGAGGGATTCTAGGAATAAGGCTAAGCAGAACTGCCAAGTTTTTTCTTTGTCTGGCCAAAGACTAGAGCTTTTTTAAGGGGACTTTGAGGATGAATGGAAGGGAATTCCTTCCAGCTGGATAAGCTTGGTACAGATTCAGCAGGAACCTTACAAGAGGCACTCACATAAGAGGTCTATACTTTTCCTATTTGCTACTCTCGTTTACAAGAAACAGCTGCACCACAGAGTGTTGCTCTGGAATCATCGAACTTTAGAACAGTGGAAACTTATTTATTTAACCTCCGCCTAAAATCAATATGTGAATTGATTTTCAATCCTGTAGACTTTAAATCATTTTTAAAGCTTTTACAGAACTTAAAGCAAAGAGCTGTAAAAAGAAATAGATTTACAGTTTATTTCATCCGGTGTAGTTGACAAGTCTAATAAAGCCTAAACCCCATTCCAATACTTTCTGTACATTCTGTAAACACCTCAGCTTGGTGGTTTGTAAGGGATTACATACCACTTAATGGATGGTTTACTGTGGTTGGCCTGGAAAACAATTGTAGCTGCAAAGTCAGTAGGACAGAATAAGAAGTTAGATGAGTACTATAAGGACAACTGTAGGTGGAGTTGAATAGGGTATCTGAGATCCATCTCCACTGAAAATATTATCATGTTATCCAAGTAAAGTGCAAAGGGTAATTTTCTGCTAAATTCCTTTACTGAATCCTTGCTACTTTTTTCATTGTATTGAATCCCCCTTTTATGCAGAACTCAGTTCACTGCACATGCTCACAGTCCAGAGTTGGACATTAAAGTATTTCTACTTTTTTAATGTGTACATAAGTGTGTACTAGCACATACAGTAGCTGGCAGACAATTTACAATCCCCTGTAGATAACTTCTTTGACCCTTTTTTTTTTTTTATTATTTTTTTTTTTTCTCCCCCTCCCCCTCTTTGACCCTTTTGATGTGTAAAATGCAACTTGTCTACAATACTGGCCAATTACCGACCTAATTTTCAGCAGAGTGAACCAGAAGCATTAAGCTCTGAGCACTTTCATTTCAGAGCTGTCAAAATCCAGGGTAAAAAGCAGGAAGTACGGCTGATCGAGCATACTCTTGTGCTTGGTTGGCTGGAGCAGAAAGCAGTCAAAAGAGGACTCATCACCTGCCCAATGCTATCACATAGGGGCTTTCAGCCCCTTTGAGACAGCAATAAAGATACATTTAAAAAAAAAGTTAAAAATCAAACAAGAGGGGGCATGGTTTGACCTCGCTGGAAGATGGCCACCTAAAGCCAGAGCCCCTACCGCTACAGGTTTTCACCGATCTCCCGTAACCCGCAACTCCTCTGCCACCTGCTCCAGCTCTGCTCATGAGCAAACCAGGGGATTAAGCCAAAGTATACCTGAGATGTTCTTAACTCAGAGGAGAAACATGGTGGCTTCCCGACACAGGCTGCAGCCATGTCACTGGAACGTCACCCGCACCCCCCACAATGGGGCCAGGGGAGAGCAGTGCACCTCCCCAACAGCACCTCAGCCTTCAGGACCTGTGCACCATTGCTGCAGATATAAAAGACACACTGTCTGCAGCCCTCTCTGACCTGCGCCTGGACATACATGCACTGGCTGACAGAGTCAGCTGCTGCGAGTGCCGGAGAGCCTCCAGGAATTTTGCGATACTTTAGGCATTTCTGTGATAAATGTCCCAAACTGGCATGCTGAATTCCGCCACACCTCCACGAGAAGAGATACGCGCCGTGAGGAACCCATGGATGCACAAGACACCCGGTTCTGCAGACAATGATTCCCATCAGGAACCAGATCTCACACCTTTACCCAAGGCGCCCGTCATGGATCAAGCCCTATCGAGTCACCAAAACCGCAAAGGGCCCAGCGAGACAACTGAAAGCACCACAGGCACCCTTCCCTAGTAGTTGATGCAAGACTCGTCCGGTTCAGTTAAGTAGTTCTGTTTTGTTTTCCCCACCCTAATCACAAACACACAGTTATTTCTGATGACCTTATGCAATCCTCACTGATAAAGACAGCTCTATTGCACATAGACAATATATGCTGAAGGGTCCAAATGTTCCACCAGCCTCCCACCCTTCTAAGTAAACTCCTGCTATTTGGCTGCAATCCACTAAAAGCCTATGAGACTATTGATGCCGCCAACAACTTTCCACGCTTGCTTAACTTTGACTGATGCCTGGCCTGCCTCTCTCAATGGGGCTCACATTAAGAAACTGCAAGGGGTACTTCCCTGACTGCTGCTCATACTTCCACAGGGGACATATATTCTCTCCTGCTCCCCATTTTGATAGTCTATAGCTCCTGGAACTGTAAACTGATAGACCTGCAGGATATATGGTAGGATGTAGAGTAAGCAGCACTGCAATAATGTATGCTTTGGTTTCTCTCAATCAAAATCGCTGCAGGCCCCCTCACCCTTATCCCTTCACAGGGTTTACATTAATTCAGACCTACTGATAAAAGGAAACCCAGTCCTTTTATTCCTCCAGCCAAACACAATCAACTGTATTTTCTTTAGCATACGGAAACCCCAGCATTTGAAACGATCTGCACCAGATCGGAGCCCCAAAGACACCTGATTTCAGATATGTACTCTCTAATGTTCTCAAGCAGTGATCCCAAAGAAAACCCAACTAGCTCCTGGAACTGTAAACTGATAGACCTGCAGGATATATGGTAGGATGTAGAGTAAGCAGCACTGCAATAATGTATGCTTTGGTTTCTCTCAATCAAAATCGCTGCAGGCCCCCTCACCCTTATCCCTTCACAGGGTTTACATTAATTCAGACCTACTGATAAAAGGAAACCCAGTCCTTTTATTCCTCCAGCCAAACACAATCAACTGTATTTTCTTTAGCATACGGAAACCCCAGCATTTAAAACGATCTGCACCAGATCGGAGCCCCAAAGACACCTGATTTCAGATATGTACTCTCTAATGTTCTCAAGCAGTGATCCCAAAGAAAACCCAACTAGCCAACAACGAGAAAGGGAACCCACAATAGATCTGTCAAGAGAACTGGGAGAGAGTTCACACCCATATCCACAAAGGGTCAACTAACATTTTAGCACAGGAAAATTGATTTGAAATCTACTCAAGGTGGTATAGGGCACCAGATAGAATTCATAAACATCATCCCAGTGTCTTTCCATTGTGCTGGAAATCATGGGCATCCGCAGGAGGGGGCAAGGGGGGTCAAGTGCCCCCCTGGAATCGTCAAGGTGTTGCAGCAGCTGGAAGGGTCCGCCGCAGCTGCCGCCACACTGCAGACTTTTTCTTAGTCCACTGGCTGCTCTCTGACATCTATCATCTGACGTCCCCCCTCACCCTGACCCGATCATCCAATGCGATGCTCGCCTTGGCTGCTCTGCACCAGTCATTGGCTGTCAGCCTGCTTGTGTTGTGTCCCTCGGCTCCTGGGTGGAGGCGCAGGCATCTTCAGTAAAGTTCACAGACTGGTTCCCTACTGCGCAAGTCACGCTATGCATCCTGACTGGTCTCTGCTGTCTTCTGGGACCTGTGTGTCTCCCAGAAGACAGCGGGGGGACGAAAGAGGGGCTGGACATGGCGTAGATCACCACAGATTATGCAGCGTCCTATTGCCGGAAGTTGGAGCAAATACCTGTATTAGACAGGTATCTGCTCCCGCCTCCCCCTGAAAGGTGCCAAATGTGACACCAGAGGGGGGGAGGAACCAGATAAGAGGTAGTTCCAAAAACTGTGTGGAACTCCACTTTAAATATTGCATGACCATCTTTTTTCTAAGGGGCCTCTGTTTTCAGAAAATATATAATGTACTGGGGTTCAAAGTAATTTTATTGCCAAAAATGCAGATTTTAACATAAAAATGAAAAAAACTTAAACAAGGCAGACTGCCCTTCTGCCAAAGGGGAAAATGGAGATCTTGTTAAGCAGAAACATGGATCTCTGATTCCCTTTAGTCAAAACACCTCCCCAACAGTTAGAAAGCACCCCCTAGGGACACATTTAATCCTTTAATTGCCCCTGACGTTAATCCCATCCCTTCCGGTGTCATTTGAAAAGTGACAATAATATTTTTTTTTAGCACTGTTCACTGTATTGGTGTCACTGGTCCCCAAAAAGTGTCACTTAGTGTCAGATTTGTTTGCCGCAGTGTCTCAGTCCAGAGACAGTGTCTCAGTCCACCAAAAAATGGCTTGGTCATGAAGGGCATAAAATCTTCTGGGGCTGAAGGGGTTAACGTGGATATAAACCCGATTCATGAACACACATATATCTGTAGTGTTTTCTTATCTCTCATCAAAGCTCTAAGTCCCGTGTCTTTCTGCTGCTCCATTCCTCTGTTATCAGCATAACTTCTAAAAAGTTCTCCGACACAGGAGATAAAACCAGCCTGAAATTTGTGTCGGGGAGGGTGCTATAAATAGATAAGTCTTTTCGAAGCACAGCTCTGCACATTTCTTTCTTCCTCTGCCTATGTGAAGGGGGTGTGTACCTTTCCTCCAATCAGCTGTCACACAGTGTATGCCCAGACTCCCCTCCCACTGTTGAAAGAGGAAGTAAAAATTCTAACACGATGTGCACTTTATGAAGAATATAGGAAGCTGAGGACAGAAGATATACATGTGAAATGTATGTGTGGAGATTTGTTTCATCTCTGTGTATTATCTGAGGCTGTTCACTTTACTGGGTCTAGGAGAGGGTTTATATCCACTGTAAGGGTGGAGATATATACAGTATAATTACAATATTAGTAGAAAGAAGAACAGAGACATCAAAAGGAATTAAAAATAGACATGTGTTTGTATTTGTTTTCGTTTCATTTGTTTTTTTGTTTTCATTTTACGGGTCATTCGTTATGATAGCAAATTATTAATGCATAAATTCGAAAACTTGAAAATCCAAAAATTTGAAAATCCGAAAATAAGAACAAAAATCCGAAAATTCTAAATAATAACTAACGAATAATAACTAACTATTAAATTGTAGGTATTGGAAATTTGGCTGTTAGTGAAAGTAACAAATACGAACTTATCCAAAGTTACGAATTATCCGAAATAACGCATCTAAACAAATGGAATGGATTGAATAAATAATAAAAAGTTTGTATTATTATTATTATTGTTATTTATTAGTATTCATTTGTTATGTTCCATTCGTTTAGATAGAGCATTTGTTATTTTGGATAATTCGGAACTTCGGATAAATTTGTATTCGTTACATGCACTAACAGCCAAATTTGAAAGGAAATTTCAATATCTATAATTTAATAGTTAGTTGTTATTGTACATTTTCGCATTTTCAGGTTTCAGGTGAAAATTCGTAAATTTGTAAATGTGAAAATTAGAAAATTCGTAAATTTGAAAATTCGTAAATTCAAAATCCATAAATTCGTAAATTCAATTTATGGATTTTGAATTTATGAATTTTCAAATTTATGAATTTTCAAATTTACGAATTTGCAAATTTTCACATTTACGAATTTTCAAATATTCAAATTTAATTTTTAAATTTGTTAAACGGCTTTTCGTTAATTCGGATGTTTCCAAATTAACGAATTTGTCGAAATTCGTTAAAAAAATAATTGGGAACTAAATGAATTGCACATTTCTAATTAAAACATACCACGTGTACCAATGAAAATGATGGATTGGAAATAAATTGTGTGGGAAAATTAGATTTCAAATAAAGAACATACCAAATTGTATGCACCCATTGATACCTTTAAGATTAAGGGCAATAAATTACACGCATGAATCTGTTCAGTAATCATACCCTTGAGTGCATGACATGTATGTTTCTAGTCTGTAAAATGCAGAGTTGCAGGTGGAGCATCTTCAAGGTGGAGCCAGCAGCCAGCTTCATATTCATGGATAATTATACTCTTTTATTTAGAAAATCTGCTTTTAAAAGACTTTGAATAATAGCAACAATAATATGTAATAATCATTTAGGTTCAGTTCACAACAGATGAAGTTCCATGCACTTTTTTTCTGCACTAAAAATGCATGCACAGTGTTTTCCATGTTTTTCAATGGCTCTAGTTCACACCATGCAGTCAGTTTCCAGTCAGTTTCCTGCAGTCAAACTGACTGCATGGTGTGAACTAGAGCCATTGGAATACATGGAAAACACTGTGCATGCATTTTGTGCAGAAAAAAAGCCCACAGAACTGCATTTGGTGTGAACTGGCACTAACAGTGAAAAGGTGGCCAGTGAATGGATATTATAATAAGACCTCTCTATAATTGTGTTTTATGCTTTACAGCCGTGAATCTAGTTGTTTCAACTAATTTATATTTATTATGGGGATTCACTTATGCAAGTTTTCTCTTCATATCATTCATAAGTGGTAAAAACATGTAGGAGAACTGCAAAGATCTATAGAGGTAGAACAATCAAAAGTGATGACAGAGCAATTGTTTCACATTTGTTAAGGCTATTGGATTGAATTGTTATTTCTGTACAAAAACCATTAAAGGCATCAGACCGAGGTAATGGCTTATGATGTTATGCTTTCATGCATTTTGCAACTGTAGTTGTTTTTGCTTCTGCAATCTAAGCACAGAAAGTGAGATCTCTGTAACTGATCCAGTTGTGGTGAGATAGCCTTAACTTACAGTCTCAGTAGCTTGACAGACAGTGACCCGATCCAAATGACATCTAGCAGATTATAGAAAGCTTTAACCCAAAACATGTGTAGATCATAACAGATGAACATCAGAGAGGTCAAAAAGCCATAGTGTGTCAAGCTCCAGCAGAATACAGCACATGAGATGAATAGAGATTGACTACATAGAGCATCTCCTAACTACAGAGTGAGGTAGGGACAGCACTTATGCAAATATGAATGGGGAAAATTATTATTTTATGGTACTTGAAAACATTATTACAGTGAATATTTTCTAAATGGTTTATTAACAGCTTGCCAACCGCCTCCTGTAGATATACGTTGGCAGAATGGCACATCTGGGCAAAGTAACATACCTGTACATTTCCTTGCACGCCTGCCGCAAGCTCCGTGACCGTGCCTGCGGGACCCGTGGACTCGATGTCTGCCGGGTGCCCGCGATCGTGTCACAGAGCTGAAGAAAGGGGAGATGTCAGTGTAAACACAACATCTCCCCGTTCTTCCTAGTGACATGTCACTGATCGTCTGCTCCCTCTCATCTGGAGCAGCGATCAGTGCCGTGTCACTGCTAGCCCATCCCCAGACAGTTAGAGTCACTCCCTAGGACATACGTAACCCCTCCCCCGCCCCTAGTGGTTAACCCCTTCACTGCCAGTGACATTTTTACAGTAATCAATGCAATTTTATAGCATTGATCGCTGTATTAATGCCAATGGTCCCAAAAATGTGTCAAAATTGTCCGATGTGTCTGCCATAATGTCGCAGTCATGATAAAAATCGCTGATCGCTGCCATTACTAGTAAAAAAATAATTATTAATAAAAATGCCATAAAACTATCCCCTATGTAGACGCTATAACTTTTGCGCAAACCAATCAATAAACGCTTATTGCGATTTTTTTACCAAAAATATGTCGAAGAATACGTATCTGCCTAAACTGAGGGAAAAAATGTTTTTTTATATTTTTTTGGGTGATATTTATTATAGCAAAAAGTAAAAAATAATGTGTTTTTTTCAAAATTGTCACAGATTTTTTTGTTTATAGCGCAAAAAATAAAAACTGCAGAGGTGATCAAATACCACCAAAAGAAAGCTCTATTTGTGGGGAAAAAAAGGACGTCAATTTTGTTTGGGTGCAACGTCGCATGACCGAGCAATTGTCAGTTAAAGTGATGCAGTGCCGAATCGCAAAAAGTGCTCTGGGGTTTGACCAGCCAAATGGTCCGGGGCTTAAGTGGTTAAAGTCAAACTAATATATGATGCCAAAAGAAGAAATTGATTATCTCTGTTGTGTTGTGTAGCACATCACGTATTTGTGGGAGGCTAATTGTGAAAATTGTGCGTTCCATGTTTTTTCCTGATCCATGATATCTTTAAAACAACATTTGGAATCTTTGCACTGGAACTATAGTACTCTGGTAGCAATTGGGGAGGGACTCTGCACAGTTGCTGGGTCTTGCAAAGAAGCTGCATGCTGCTAGGCTCCTGTCCAACTGCACGCATGCTGGTTCTGACAGTGAAGGGCCTCCAACTTAACTCCAACTAACAGTTTTTAATCAGTTCCTTTTGAAAAAGGTTTAATATATATTTTAAAAAAGCTGACCATTGTAAGCACACCTTGTCAGTATTATTAGGTTTGCCCTAACTCTGTAACTGTGACTTTTCCCAGACAGCTTGGTCTGCATGTAATGTGGAGAAAAACAAAAGGCAATACATTTTTAACTATATTGGGCCTTTAAGGACAGGTTTAGTGCTAAAGGATGGTTTAGAGGTTAACACACAACTCCAGCAAAAAATATCAAGATAAAAACGAATAGTCCATTATTGGATAACATAACAAGCTTTTTGCTGCAGTATCCACTTGTAATTCGCAAATTTCCCCTGCAGTACTTTTTTTTGCCATTAGATGGCCAGCATCATTCAACCCACACCCTCTGAGCTCAGGCCATCCTAGACCTGCCCCAGTCTGTGACTGGACAGTGAAAGAAGAATCAGCACAGTAATGAGCTTATCTCACTGCCACACTGCTTTCTACTATCAGGTCCTATCAGTATGTTTCTTGTCAGCACATGAACTTATAGGTTTCTTATACTGCTTCTTCTATTCACACTCCGGCCTTGCTATGGGGGGAATAATTAAATGAGTTAAAACACTTTTTTGGTCCATCCCATTAAAATGGCCTGCACCTAATTCAGGAAAGCCTTGCTACATTGTTTTTACAGCTTTCCAGCACACATGGCAGAGTCCAGTAATAATTAACACCACCTAGAATCTGCCTCGATGGCTGCAACAGATTCAAAAAGAATTACTGGCAGTATGTAGATAAGTTCACTAGCAGCAATTTACATAGACTTACAGAGAGACGCCAGAGAGATGCCATTGCTCAGAGTGCATTTTGTGAGCACAGGGCTCTCTGGTTGCTAAGAAGCTGACGTCATAACAACTGGTATCTCATGCACTGCCCCACTCAGCTGCCAGCCAGGGAATGCCCCAACTGGTAGCTGAAAGTAAACAAAAGGGCAGGGATGCTGAGTGCTGTCATCACCCAGATAAGACAATGGCCTCATTTTGACAGTGATATCAGTCAGAACCCCCGCCCCAACAGCTGGGGATGAGTCGCTGGTTGCTGGATTGCTGTTGGTGCACAGCCAGCAATATCCTAACCAGCAAGTGGCTGAACATGCACTGTAGACAGAGTGTGATATGGACACTCCCGCCTCAGTGCCACCCCCCGATAAGGCCAAATAATTTACCTGTTTCTGAAACAAACAACAATCTATCAACTGCACAGGCAGTTGTCATTTGGTGGAACAATGGAATTGTAAAGGGTGTCTATGACACTCTTTATGGTAATAACAGCACATTTAACCAAATACAGTATATATATATATATATATATATATATATATATATATATATATATATATATATTAATAATTACAGAGCTATAGTATTTGTGTCTTTTACATCTGTCTGGATTTGAGCTTTAGGTGTTATGGTGTTAGGTGGGTTAAGGGCTAATTTTAGATTAGGATTAGATTTAATGCTAAATGTTCAGGTAGGAGTAAGATAAAATGTTATGCCGCGTACACACGAGTGGAATTTCTGTCCGTAAAATCTTGGATGTTTTTTCCGACGGAATTCCGCTCAAGCTTGTCTTGCATACACACGGTCACACAAAAATTCTCTAAACTTTTGACCGTCAAGAAAGCGGTGACGTACAACACTACAATGAGCCGAGAAAATTAAGTTCAATGCTTCCGAGCATGCGTCAAATTGTTTCCGAGCATGCATGATTTTTTGTGCATTTTCGGATAGGAACTTTTCCCGACTGAAAAATAGAGAACATGCTCTCAATCTTTTGCTGGCTGGAATTCCGCCAGCAAAAGACCGATGGAGCATATACACGGTCGCATTTTCTGACAAAAATCTCTCATCAGAGTTTTGCTGGCGGCATTTCCGATCATGTGTACACGGCATTAGTGTGTGCTTTACTGTTAGGGATACATGGGGAAGCTTTTAAATTTAAATTTGTTCTATAAATTAAAAGCTTCACGCTGAAGTCTTCAGGCCAGTTTCCAAGCCCTAATAGCTAATGTACTGCCAAAGGCTATGTCAAACATATAGTTAATGGTATGAAGAAAGAAATGGTTGCAAATCCAGAACTTCCGATTGCCTTTTATTTTGCTTCACGTAGACACGTTTCACACATACATCTTGTGCTTAATCATGATTAAGCACAAGATGTATGTGTGAAACGCGTCTACGTGACCACAGTTTGGTGTCTTTGGTGTTATCTTTGTGAAGCAAAATAAAAGGCAATCGGAAGTTCTGGATGTGCAGCCATTTCTTTCTTCTTTCCAAGTTTTCCATGGAGGCAGGCTGGGGCTAGCACTCTGCAAGATACTCCAATGAGCCTTATCTTTATACACCTGGGGCAGCGGTTCTTTTTCTTGTATATAGTTAATGGTGGTTTCCTTCGTGTATTCAGAATACTACAGAAGGAAAGGTGGGTGTGCAGAATTTTTTAATACTGCTGATATTGATTGAATGGGAATCCAATATGTTTGCACACAAAGGTTTTCTTAGTCACTCTACATGATCTCATTAGTAACTATTGAATACACATGTGTAGTCAGAATTGGCCTTGTATAACCCACCTTGTGTAAAGTGTTCTAAAACATAACCTTTCTACAAGTCAGGTAAAGCCTACATAGCTCTGCCGGCAATATTGTACATACCAGAGCAAAAATACAATTCACCAAATACAGTACCTCTAAATTTTTTATGTACTCTCACATTTCCTTTCTTCTCCAACAAGAAAAATGATTCCCTGCAGAAAAAAGTATATTTCATATAACTAGATAAAATGACAGTTATAGAGATAGTTGACATCCAACGTCCTTAGTTTTGTAAAGAGAATGTCTTTGTATCTGAGCAGAATGCCTGGAACAGATTCTGTTCTGTGACAATGACCACATTCATGGTGAAATATTAGCGAGGCAATTCTGAAAAGCAACGAGACTTTCAAGAACAGATATATCATTTCAGCAACCCTTCCTCCTATTTATAGAACATATTTTCCACAGTACAAACCATTCTGCTCAATTTCAATACTTTCAGAAGAGTTAAAGGTTTTTTTTATTCTTATCAAAATATAGTGATACGGCACAGACTAAAAATGTGCAAGTGTCCAATTACTGTATAATAATACCCAGTGACAGGTATTAGTATCATCATTATTAAATCAATATAATGAAATGGCTGGGTTGGCTCAGTGAATACTATGTGCAGTTTTGGACAGGGAAAGCTAGAACCCAAAAATATAGATAACATACAATGTTAGATTTAATAACACCCTTGTCTTCTAATCTATTTATAGTTGAACTCTGGCCACTATAAAGTTATTTTAAATAGAAGTAAATGAACCTCTCCAAGCAGGCTATGGTGTTTAACATGTAGGTAACTAGAAAGACCAGAGCCTTCGCCAAGTGGAAGAGTGGGTTGACCCTAAATTCACACTTTTGCGATGCGGGAACCATCGCGATTACAGCACTGGTTCCCGCATCACATCTCTCCCGCAGGCAGTTCACACTGTCCTCTGCGAACCACTGCAGGTGTCAATACAATGTTAATGACATCCCTAGATCGGTTCACAGACCGCAGTGCGAACTGTGAACTCGCACAGGAATCAGATCACATAGGTGAGAACACCCATGCGATTCAATTTCAGTGCAGGGAACAAAAGTCCCTGCACTTTTTTTCTGCAAATCTAATGTGAGTTCAGCCACACAACTGTATGGTTGAGCTCGCTTCGCGCAGACATCACATGTGATTGGCACCTGCGGTGTGGGTGCAAATCACAGGCAATGTCTGAGATTGCATATGTGTGAACCTAGACTTAATAATACATTTGGCAATGCCTCCACCCAGGAAACAGGCCTTATGACCAAAGTGTACTTCCTTCCTGAGCACGTAACCAGTAACCTAGAAAAGTAATTGGGAGCAGAGGAACTACTACACCCAGCCTATAACAATAACCATAAGTATATAGATGCACACCAGTATAGAAGTAGTACAAACTTTATATGATAAAAGATTAGTGATAGCATATAAATACACTATACAAACATAAAACATTAGCAAAGGAACCCAACGGTGGTCCTGATGGAGTTGTGTACATATACCCGGGTTTAGCAAGGATGCCTCCAGATGAAAGCAAAATCCAGTTGCAGGGCCACCTGGGAGATGATTGCAGATATGATGCTTACTGAGCTAAAGCCATCTAGACAATCTCAGACCAGAAGGGACAGTAGTTAACTAAGGTAACATAAGCTGTGTACAAACTCTATTTTATTACAGAGGGTTCATCTAATAATATGTTGCAGTTTGACCACTGCACACATACAATAGCACTGGTCTAGGTATGTGGCACCATGCATTTTAGGTAATAACAATATGACAGGGACACTTCTATCACCAGACTTCCGCTACACACAGAATATGTGTAACATTATTGGAACACAGAAAAACTAATAGTTTCTGCTTCTAGTCTGGATAAAATATAGCAGCAGCTTGTTCAAAGAATGACATGAGGTCCAATTCTGTCTCTACTTCCAGGAAACTCTACTTTTAAATATATCATAGTCCTCCAATCTGGGATTCCTGATCCAACTAGAAAGGACATGAAGTGTATAACTCTGTTATAACTGACAAGCAGAAACTATTTACAAACACTGTGTTTACAGACACTAGAGGGAAACAGCTCCTTACAGCTCAAGAAAAGATAAAATAACAAAACCAACATGTGCTGCAATATTCAGCTTGTATTGAGATATTTCTCCAGCAGTACTTTTTCTAATGCCAGATGTCCTCAGTCTGATGGCCAGTATCATTCAACGCACTTCCTCTAAGCCCTAATCAACCTGAGCTTGCCCCCTTACATTCTACTGTACAGTGAAAAGAGAAGCAGAGCAGCAATGAGTTCCTCTCCCTGTCCCTCTACTCTCCCCCTCTACCAACATGCCCCTTGCCTGCATATGTATCGAATGGCTCCTTGCATTTCTACGTCTTCTTAAACTCCACCTGAGACTGCAAGAGACTGATATCAGGACAAATTCAGGTACTTACAGTACTTGCTTTTAAAAAATGCAGTTAATCATGTATTGAATACAGAACTGCATTCATATGTATCATTTATATCTGCCTAGAATTTAGCTCTAAACTATGTCTAGTCAAATACTTTTTTGATAGAGTGGGGGGAGAAAGAGACCTCCTGGTCAGGTTGGTCCCCAAGAGCCATTAAGTAAAAAAAATAGCTATACCTACATACCCTTGTGTCCCTCCCTCTGTCCCCTCAGTTCCATAGACCTAACTTAGTTCCTTCTTAGGACTCTTTTTTTCTGTATCAGCAGCACGCCTTGTGCCTTTGTGACAAGCTTTTGCAGCATTTCTTTTTCTTTTTTGATTTATTCTTTTTTTTTTTTCATTAAGGGCACATTTACATAAGTGTTGGACCTCTGAAGAGTTATCTGCAGTGGATCACTCTTCAGAGGCAGTGGGTCGCCTCCTCACTACTGTGCATTACACACAGCCGAATTCAAGTGAGCAGGTCACAATCTGCAGGTAGTGCTGCCCACCAAGCACAACATCAGGTATGATTCTGTTCCCACCCCCCAATCTGCTGTCTTTGGAGGGGGGGCAATAAAAACAGGGCTTTTAACTGCCCCAACCACTAGTGTAAACAATGCCTTAATGTTTTTGTATTTTATGTTTCTGCTAGGGATTAAAATATTGGGATTTTGTTTTGGGTGGTTAGTCTTTTAGAGTATGTTTTTATTTTATTTTTAAGCGGGAGGTATTTTATTAGATTATTTTTCTTGCTCTTAAAATTTTTTTTGTTCTGCTCCTTGCTATCCATATGCAAAGTAAAACCAAGGTGCAAGGGGGGTATGGGGATATACTGTACTGGGCAATTCACTAGGGGTCTATAATCCTAAAAAAGTTTTTGGGAAAACTTTTTTTTAAACTTAAGGTAAAAATATTTTATTTGATGATAATTATCTGGTATCTTTTGGATTTGTATTTCAATAAAAAGAGTATACTTTTGGACTCCAGCCACTCATTTTGCAAAAAGTGAAGCAATAAAATAAGAGAAACGAACACAGTAATGTAGCACCTTCCTGTTAAAAATATCTTTGTAGTAGGTGGGTACAATCCATCTTGGATTGCTTGCTGGGAGGTCTCCCATGGCTCCACGAAAAACTTACTACATCATTGGTTCAAACATCCAACAATTTGGGTAATGTTAACACTGCTGAGGCTTCTTAAACATGCGACTTTGTCAGATTCAACTCCTTCAGGACTAACCCTTTGTAATCTCCCACCCACATTTTTCCTGGGATTACATGATGGATCATTTCTTTTCAGTCATCAAGAGTGATGATTTAAGCAGGCCATACATGGTCGAATTTTCAAACAAATTTTCTTTTCAAAATCATAAAGTTCATTTTTTTTGTGATCAAATTGTGCCACCATTGATTTTCGAAATTCCGACGACCAAGCCTTCAATTTCACCTCATGTTGCTACAGAAAAGAATTTTCGTGGCCGGGAATTTTCTTTTCTCTCCGTAAATTTTCTTTTCTTATTACATTTCTCGCACGATTGATTTGAAAATTGTTCGTTTTTCCAAAAATTTTCGATTTCCGATTTCTCAAATTTGATTTCCGCACGAAAATCGTCTGTTGCTGCAGCCCACTAATGGTGTGAAATTCGTATGACAATCCTTAGATACGATTTTCAAAAGAAAATTCTTTCGAAATTCGAACCGTGTATGGCCTGAATTAGAGCAGTGGTTCTCAATTCCTGTGCTCAGGACCCACTAACAGGCCAAGTTTGCAAGATAACTGAATTACATCACAGGTGATATAACTTGCTGCTCAGTGATTGTAGTATTCTAGTCTGCATCTCACCAAGGTAATACTGAAAATCTTGCCTGTTAGTGGGACCTAAGGACAGGAGTTGAGAACCACTGATTTAGAGTATTACATTTCCACAGTGAGGGACACTGGCAATCTTTGGCTGGCTGTACACGGTTCGAATTTTGAAAGAATTTTCTTTCGAAAATCTTATCTAAGAATTTTCGTATGGATTTCGCACCATTAGTAGCCCACTAATCAGCAACAGCCAATTTTTGTTTGTAAATCAAATTTGAGGAATCGGACATGTTGGAAATTTTTTGAAAAACGACCGATTTTCTAATCAATGATGGGATAATCGTGCGAGAAATGTAATAAGAAAAGAAAATTTACGGAGAGAAAAGAAGATTCTTGGCCAAGAAAATTCTTTTCTGTAGCAACATGAGGTGATTTTGAAAAGAAAATTCGTTCAAAATTCGACCATGTATGGCCTGCATTAGAATTTTCTTTCGAAAATCTTATCTAAAGGCAGCCATACACGATGTGAATTTCGAACGAAAATCCCAAGCGAAATTAAAATCGACCGTTTTTCGTATCGTTAGTGTGGTCCGTGCGACACGCGATTTTCGTACGACAGCCCAAATTGACAGATCCAACATGTTGGTTTTTTTTTATAAAAATCGTCCAAATTTCGTATCGTTAATGGCAGAGTTGGACGATTTGACTTGAAAAATAGAACTGCGCATGATCCCCGGAAAGTTCGAACCGGAAGGAAAACGCATAGAAGAAGAAAACACGAACGAATGTTCGAATACAACTATATGACCATAAAATACAGGAAAAACAATAGGCCACAGCAAAGTCAAATGAGGTGCCAACAAGTCTGCAAAAAAAGTGAAATAAACACAAATGTCTGTGCATGCACAATGGTCCGTCTGTGACATGGCAGGAAAAAATTATAAAGAAAGCAGGCAATAATGACCTATAGCATTTGCTATACACCACATTTGCTAAAAGAAAAAAAAAACTTCATCTAGGGCAGGGGTCTCAAACTGGTGGCCCTCCAGCTGTTGCAGAGCTACAATTCCCATGAGGCATTGAAAGGCTGATAGTTACACAAGCATGACTCCCATGGACAGAGGCATGATGGGACTTGTAGTTCCGCAACAGCTAGAGGACCGCCAGTTTGAGACCACTGATCTAGGGGGTGCTGACATGTCTGCAAGCAAAGTGCAATAATGCCGAAAGGTTCTGTACATGTGTAATGGACATATCAAATCATGTATAACATCAAGTGTGGTGAATAGAGGTGACATCATGCACATAATGATTAAAATAAAGACACACCACACCAAATTGAAACAAGCACAGATTTATTGTGCCAAACCCAAAACAGGAATGGTTTCATGCTTGTACCCGTATGTATGAACATGTATTTCCTTGAAAACATAAACTTTTAAATACAAAAATATAACCTCTTTATATAAAACCACTATGCATTTTGTACAGTAGTACTACAATTAGGAAAAAGTTAACATTGTCACAGTAGGGATGCAGTGTGCTAACATAGCAGGAGTACAACCCCATTCCTGCAAAGAACAGGAGTACAACCCCATTACAATAAAGATACTGTACACATATACAAGAAACACCAAAAACTGTCCATATGCACAATATGTATACATAGTGCTAAACTGTACATATAGCCAAAACATTGCCTACAACTTTGCGGTACAGATAGACAAGAAGGAATTCAAGTCCATTCCAGGGAACTGTCCATTTGTACAATCAGTAAAGCTGAGTGCCTGATTGTACAGATGGACAACATGATTGCAGGTGGAAAAATATAAAGTGCAGATGGACAAGGGCATAAAATGTCCGCCATACAAAACAGATAGACAAGAAGGTATTCAAGTCCATTCCAGGGAACTGTCCATTTGTACAATCAGTAAAGCTGAGTGCCTGATTGTACAGATGGACAACATGATTGCAGGTGGAAAAATATAAAGTGCAGATGGACAAGGGCATAAAATGTCCGCCATACAAAACAGATAGACAAGAAGGTATTCAAGTCCATTCCAGGGAACTGTCCATTTGTACAATCAGTAAAGCTGAGTGCCTGATTGTACAGATGGACAACATGATTGCAGGTGGAAAAATATAAAGTGCAGATGGACAAGGGCATAAAATGTCCGCCATACAAAACAGATAGACAAGAAGGTATTCAAGTCCATTCCAGGGAACTGTCCATTTGTACAATCAGTAAAGCTGAGTGCCTGATTGTACAGATGGACAACATGATTGCAGGTGGAAAAATATAAAGTGCAGATGGACAAGGGCATAAAATGTCCGCCATACAAAACAGATAGACAAGAAGGTATTCAAGTCCATTCCAGGGAACTGTCCATTTGTACAATCAGTAAAGCTGAGTGCCTGATTGTACAGATGGACAACATGATTGCAGGTGGAAAAATATAAAGTGCAGATGGACAAGGGCATAAAATGTCTGTTTTGTACTTGACAGTACAGACGGAGAAGTAAAATATGGATTTGTATAACAAAAATGAACCAGGGTAAGCATGAAAAATAATAAAAAAATGCTAAACAATTCAGAATTTAGATAACTGCTCAAGGATCTCTGAAATTCTGTGTGGAAAGGAATTCAGGGTAGTGCGAACATTCTCAATGTCAGCATTTAATGAATTCAAATCTGCAATAATTCGTGTCGCTGATGTACTACCATCAAACGTTGAGCTGCTTGAAGCAGATGAAGGAAGAGCTATAAAAAGAATACAAAAATATTAAATAGAAATAATGAAAATAAAGCTAAAACATAAAGCTGATTAATTAAATATATATATATATATATATATATATATATATATATATATATATATATATATATATATATATATATATAATTTACCTGAAGTGGACACATGGCTGCTCTCGTCTTCAGCAGGCGTCAGTACGATTACAGTTGTGTCTGATACCATGTCAGACTGAGCACATGTCTGCTCCAAATCCAGATGTGCTATTTCCACCTCTCCATGTTTCTTTTTTAGGCTTCCTATTAAAGGCAAAATATATATATATATATATATATATCACTTTTAGGTGCAGGTGAAGCATTGCAAAACCACATTTACATTTTCAGAAGTGAAACCTTTGTATATTTGTACAGTCAAGCAGCCTACTTGCAACCTACTGCAATTCTAAAGCAACATGGGTGAATGCAGAAGTGCACATACAGTTTGCAAAGAACATAAAACACATACATGATGTAATAAGAATACGAGAACATAATATATACATGCACATATAGTACTTACTTTTGTCGATTATTTTGTTGATTCTTCTGAGCTGATTGGTTTCTCTTAATTTCAGGTCGGACCATCGCTTTCTTAACTGGTCTTTTGTGCGTTCAATTCCATGGCGTTTGCGTAAAACACGTTGCACCTTGTCTAATATTGCATCTTTGCGTATGTTCATGTTGCTGTATGCATGCTCACGACAATCATAATCCTTCTTCTGCATTATATTCACCATGTCTACCATCTCCTCGAGTGTCATGTTGGTGGCTTTCTTCTTTCTCAATCTGGTGACTGGACTTATTGGCTGACTTGCCTCCACAATCTCCTCTCCTTGCACTATCTGTGGCCCTGCACCTGGAGAATCTGCCATGTGCTCTGCCATGCTGTCTGAAACTCTTGACTGTATTAAAGAAGAGGTGTGGCCTGCACATGATACATCACATGTGATTATACGAACGTACGTGGGTACGTGACGCCACGTACGAAGGAATATTCGTTCGATAGATGATACTACAAGCATAGATACCTGTGGTAAGTTATGATTTGGGGACTCTACATTTTAATGTGTATATAAATAATAATTTTATTTAATGTGCCTGTGGATGTGTGTGTGAGTGATGTAAGTACCTTTTATTGTATTATTTTAGCTAACATGTGAATTCAGGTCTGGATGTTCTAGATGGCAATGTGTCCAATTCTACACATGTATTATAATACTTTAAACATGTACTATAGATATATATCTATTTATTTTATCTTTCTTTTATTTAAAGGACAATGCCTGTTAAATTTACATCTCCCGATTTTCTACCGCAATTCATTGACAAATACCGAGAATTATCCTGCTTATGGGATGTCAGATCAAGGGATTATTCAAATCGCTATAAGCGCGATGAAGCTGTAAAAGAACTAAAAGAATTATGTAAGGCAGTTTGTGTGGAACCCACTGAACACTATGTGAAGAACAAGATTGCCAACTTGCGCACTGTTTTTAAGAAGGAGTACAAGAAGATAGAAGCCTCCAAAAAATCTGGGGCAGGCGCTGAGGACGTGTATGTGCCACGTTTGTGGTACTACAAAGACCTTGTGTTCCTAGCTGATTCAGATGACCCAAGAGAGTCCCATTGCACTCTTCAAGCAAGTGGGCCATCAGACTCCAGTTTATTATCTGACACAGAGGATATGCCCCAAACACAGACACAGGTAAATTTATGTTATATCATATATTCTTTATTTAAACAACAACCAATAGTGTAATGATTATGTTGTGCACTACTATATTATTGTGCATTAATATTTTAAAACCACAATATTGAAATCAGCATTGCATCTATATCCAGTAAAGCATTGTTGTTGCACTCATTGTGAAAGAAGGGTTAAACCAACTGCATTGTTTACAATGGCCATTTAATGTTGTCTTCTCTGTTCCCTTCTTCCACTCTCTTCCACTGTCCCCAATCCATATTGTGTCTAGCTATATAGAATCCTGCCATGCAACTGCCCCCCTGCCTACAAAATAATCAGTATAATCTTGTCGATTCTGACGTGCATTGGCAGTTGGTAATCTAGGCCTTGCAGGAGCTAAATTTTGCAAACCAGTACTGTTATTTCGCCAGTCACCTGGCACAATTGTCCCACTGGTAATGTCTTCCATATCGACTGCAGATGTTGGCATGTATGACGCTGTTGTACGTCTTAAATAATTGTGTAGCATACAGCAGCACTCCACAATAATGTCCACTTTTTCAACAGCAACATTCATAGCGGTGTGGAAGATTCTGAATCTGCTGGCCATAATGCCAAACGCATTTTCGACCACACGTCTTGCCCTAGACAAGCGATAATTGAATATCTTCTGTTGAGCTGTTAAATTACGTAAGGGATAGGGTTTCAGAAGATGTTCATGCAAAGCAAATGCGTCGTCACCAATAAAGACAAAATTTAGTCCTTCCACAGTTTCATTTGAAGATGGAAGCTGCAAAACACCTCCTTTCAGTCTGTTCAGGAATGCACTCCGCTGTATTACTCCTCCATCTGAGTTTCTACCATTTTTCCCTATATCCAGGTATATGAATTCGTATTTTGCATTGACGATCGCCATTAATATTATGCTGAAGAACCCTTTGTAATTGTAAAAGTAGGATCCTGAATTGGCTGGTGGGGTGATCCTTACATGTTTCCCATCTATTGCACCCCCACAATTTGGGAAATTCCACATATCCTGGAATTCTTTAGCAAGGTCTTTCCATTCCTGCGAATTTGTGGGAAACTGTTGGTAAAAAAGAAATAGAAATATTTAGCATTGATGGTAATTGCTTAATTAATTACTTTTTAAATTATTTTCTATAGGATACTCCAAGCCCAGTACCACAGCGGCCAGGGCCATCAGGTCTGAGGGCTCAGAGGGGGAAAAAAAGGAAGAATGTAGATTATGATACGTCCACTTTACTGAAGAATGCATCATCCATCATGGAACAAAAGGACGATGAGTGTGATGCTGTGGGTTACCTTGTTGCACACAAGCTCCGCAGGATGTCTGTGCAACAGCGTGACTTCTTTGAACCACTGCTACATAAAATGATTGGCATTGGACTAAAGGGACATCTAACAGCTAACACTGATCTTATAGGGTATCAGGGATGTACATCCCACACACCAGTACCATCTGTCCCAAACTGGCATATGTCCCAACAACAAGGAACCACTAGCTGGCCAATGCACCAGGAACAACATCAAGGTTCTTGGTTTCGTGATCCACACTATACTAATTTGTGACTATAAAAATACATTTTCTTTACTGTTCTTGTTGACATTAAAATGTCTATTGTTCAATAATAATATTGTTAAATAAAAAATAGATTCTGTTTCAAAAGTTCTCTTTTTGGAAATGGTGTACTTCTTGTTATGTATTTTCTTTGATGAAATTTTATTTTTGCCAATTTTGGACAGATTGCAGGAATTTAACATATTTCAACTGTTTCATATGTAGTAGTCAGATAACAGAAATCTGACAGTTCACCATGTTGTCTTACCTTTAAATACTGTGGTTGCAGCACCTTTACTAGGACCTCACATGTCTCCGGTATAATCCGACCTAGTGATTGTGCAGAAATTCCAGTTGTGAATTTAAGGTCTTCAAAAGACCTGCCTGTAGCCAGGAAACGGAGGGTTGCCATGAGCCTCTCCTCTGCACTGATGGCCTTCCTCATACAGGAGTCTTGTTTAGTGATATGTGGCCGCACATGTGCTAAAAGCATCTCAAATGACTCCTGTGTCATTCGCAAATAATTACGAAAATCCTCAGGATTATTTTCCCTCAGGTTTGATAAGAGATTTATATGTGAGAATGTCTCACGTTGTAGGAGCCAGTTCTTTGTCCACACTCTGCTCTTCCTTCTGTTTCTTCTTTTTTTCTTCTCTTCCTCCAATGCTATTAGTCCAATCACCATGGCTGCCATTTTTTGCTTTCTATTGTACCTGGCAGGCATTTTCTCAGAACGTATCTACTTTCGACCCGAAGAACGACCGCTCGTTTCGTACGTGGCGCGACTCGATTTTGTACAGTAGGGGGTGTGGTTAAAAGGTTACAAGATATTACATCACTCCTCCTGTTGGCAAGAAAACTAGTGTTTTGTCGTACGATTTTCGTACCTAATTGATGGTACACTCGCATGCTGTTCTGCGTGCCGTTTTCGTTTATCGCTCGACGGGTCGTTCGAAATTCGCATCGTGTATGGCCTGCATTTTTTTTTTTTAAATCGGTCTTTTTAAAAAAATGTTAACAAAAAATAAAAACCGCAGAGGTGGCTGATTTACTAAAAGAGTTGAGAATATTCACACAATAAGTAAATGTAAATGTTAATATTCACTCCAGTTATACAGTTGTGTGCAGATGAAATAAGTAAACAGGAATTTGCTTTTCATATGATTCGATAACTGAAGCAAATATTTACACATATTAATGTGTGAAGACTCTCAACCCTTTTAATATATAAGCCTCAACGTGTTGGTTGAACCCAAGTGACTGTCTGAAATAGAAACAGCTAGGTATAGTAAATAAAACTGGGCAAGGAACAACACTATTAAAAAGGTGGGGCAGTAAACATATGGCAAAACTTGCTCCATGGCAAAAGTGAACATAGAAGCAAGACACAAAATTGCCATTCTGCATCATCAAGGTCTCACTGAAGGTGAAATTTTGCAGCAGACAGGTGCCTCTAGATGTGCATTCAAGCTCTTCTGCACGCTAAACAAACTGGAAAGGATGTGGACCACGGAAACTGAGTGCAGCACTCAAGAAATGTATCAAGCTTACAGTATTTTTCTTTGACATAAAAAGATACCCAGGCCCAGTACCAGCTTAGAACAGGCAGAAACCAATGGGATGCTGGTACACCCATCTACAGTCTGGAGAAATCTTATCAGAAGTGGTTTGCATTAAAGAGCTGTGATCAAAAAGCCATTTCTTTGAGGTTGAAATAAAGCCAAACACCTTACCTTTGCCCAAGAAAACAAGGACCAGAAAATGGCAGCAGATGATCTTAACTGATGAGATGAAAAAAACATTTTTTTTCCAGAAGGCAGTTTGTCCATTGAAGCACTGGAGAACAGTTAAGAAATTCATTTCTGCAGGGAACATTAAAAACATGACAAAGGTTCCCTGCAGGTTTGGGGCAACATTTCTGCAAATTAAGTTGATGATTTAATCAAAGTTAATGGCCCTGTCACTGCTCAAAGGTACAGGCAGATTCTTATCCATCATGCAATTCTGTCAGGGAGGCCTCTGAATACTGCCATCTTCATTCTGCAACATGAGAATGAATCTAAACATATGGTCAAATCATAGAGTTATCTGCAACAAAGAGGAACAAGGAATTTGTGTCCCAGATTGTATACCCCTCAAACACCTGATCTTAACGTCATCACATCAAGTCTCTCTGAGATTTTTTTGTGATACATAAGCAAGTAAGGTATGAAAAACCTGTAGTGGAACTGTGTCAAGATGCTTGGAGTAAGCTACCATGCTAGAAACTTTACCTATGAGAATTGCTGCTGTGTTGAAGGCAAAAAGTGGGCACACCAAATATTGATTTAATTTCCTTTTTTCCATTTGTTGCATGTTTTAGGGATTTTATTGATTAAAAACTATTTATGGCATTGTTTAAAGCATTGCCATTATACATGTTTTTTCACAAATGCCTAATGCCCCGTACATACGAGCGGATTTTACGCTCAAGCTTGGCTTGCATACACACGGTCACACAAAAGTTCTCTGAACTTTCGACCATCAAGAACGCGGTGACGTACAACACTACGACGAGCCGAGAAAATTAAGTTCAATGCTTCCGAGCATGCGTCGAATTGTTTCCGAGCATGCGTAGGAATTTTGCGTGTCAGAATTTGTACAGACGATCGGAACTTTTTCAGACCGAAAAATAGAGAACATGCTCTCAATCTTTTACTGGCTGGAATTCTGCCAGCAAAAGTCCGATGGAGCATACACACGGTCGGAATTTCTGACCAAAGGCTCACATCTGACTTTTGCTGGCAGAATTTCTGATCATGTGTACGGGGCATTAGACTTCTGCAAACTACTGTATATGTCTATATACATTGCACATATAATGTAACTTACGGTTAAAATGTAAAGAGATTTTTCCCCCAGTTGTCTATCCAGGACTGTATCTGAGAAGGCATGACTTCACCCACCAGAGGCATTAAAAATACAATCACTGTGGATTTTATAAGGTTGTACCAATTAGCAGTTAGCCTGTTATTGTTTTTACTCTGGAAGGAAATGTACTTTTGGAACATAGGTGTCAGGTAGGCTCTCGGCGTGTTGTCCTACACCCCTTTTTTAAAGCTTACCACTTGATAGTTTTTTTCTGTGGCAAGTGTAGCTGTGCAATTGTTTTTCTTATGGTCCCTTGGCCAGCCTTCTGATGGGTGTAGGTGCTGACTGGGGGCCCCTTCACAGCCCCGTATTCAGTAAGAGCCAGGCTCCCCCCACTTAGGTAAGGCAGGTGCATCAGCTGCGTTTCAGGCCATATCGCAATGTATACTCTTTGACGCAAGACACCAGGCTCACCAGTGGGGGAAGAACTTGGGCCTGGGCCATGAGCTTCAGTCTTTGAAATGTAAGGGGGAAGGTAGAGGCTACAAGCTGGCACCAGCTTCTTGCAGGTAAGCAGAAACTTAATTTATGTCTGCTCCTTGCCTGGTTTAGTGTGTCTGTTTTTCACACCCTTTCCTTGGACCTTAATGATGTTGCCTTGTAGTCCTTTTTCTCGGTCATGGTTTGGTTTCCACAGTGTTTGGACTGGGTGTATTATTTGAGGTTGCTGTGCCTAAAGGAGCTTTGTATTTGTGCTGTGCTTAATTCTAGACCAGCATTTGGGATACATCCAAGCCTCCTCCTGTATCTGTGAAATAATGTTCTTCTTGCACATGCAAAACTATCAAAAATGTGTACAAAACTTACTTTGTGAAAAGACAGGCTCACTCTGCATTGCAATATCAGTAGTGGGTCTGATGTCATCTACTATTTTAGCAAATCTGTAGGAAAAATCCTATCTGTAGATTCTCCAATTCTTCTTGTTGATGTTATGGGATTAGAACGAAGCATCCCTAGACTGGCTGATTCTTTTACCTCCATGAATGAAAGGATCCTTCTAGTGGTGGAGCGAAATTACAGAGCCTGAGTCCAGGATATCTTCCAGCTGGACAGAGTTGAGATCAGTTTGGGAAGCTCTGTAAACCTTTCTAGAAGATCTGAGGGGCTCAGCATTTCCAAGTACTGTTGGACAATACAACAGCGGTGGCATACTTAAAGAAGAATTCCAGGTATGGATATTTTTACATATGCCCATATGTAGTTTCACTAATCCTAGCACCAAATTAAAAGCTGGGACCAATGTAACTTTTCATTTGCATACTTGTGGGAATCGATCTAGAAGCTGGACATCACTGTAGTAGAAACTGCTACACTGCACTGAACACCAATTCCTAAGGGTGGGGGCTTAGGGTTAAAAAACACTACACTGACCACCAATGCAATAGGAAGGGGGTCATGTGTATTAAAAGAAAAAAAAACATTGCCAGTAACCTCCGATGGAAGAAAGGAAGACTGCTGTTAAGCTCAGTGTTGGGGTGGGTAATACTACTGCCATCAGTGCTGTGAGTTATTATTGTGGTCAATGACACCAATAGCTCCAACTTTCTCTTTGATATGCATCATGGTACATTGCAAAAATGCAGCAGAACCAAAATGTTCAGGTGTTATAGCCCATTAGTTTTTAATAGGCTGCCTAATTTGACACAAAGTACCTCAATGCACCAATATTGTGTGGCCCCCTGGAAGTGTCAGGGGCCGTACTTGAGGGTCCCCTATGATTTTCAAGTTTGCCCCTACTGCTTTAGAGAATGCATTGTGTGCTACAGTATGGTAACACTGTATTGCAGTCCTAATACCTCAGGGACTCTTTCTTCTTATGAAGCTCCAGATTAATTGGAATGCACAAAGTGACAATTATGACAGGCTCACATTCTTTTATAATGACAATAGTGATAATGATACATAGGAATTTAGAATCTGATATGTATTTTTTCTGACAGTTACACAATATATTAGCAAACTATGTGTTTTTGAAAAGATAATACAGTTACTTTTCAAACAATGGAGCTTTGATAATTACCAAATTCTATTTGTTTAATAGCACTCACAGTAGTTCTTTGTTTTTAATGTCTTAGAGACCACACGCTGCACTTATCAGCATCAAACATGAATTTAAAAAAGATTTTAAACCTCAAAAGGCTGTAAAGAGAACATTTATTCTGAGATAGTTTATTTGACATTGCATAGCAGAAAACAATTGTGTATTCTTAAGCCCCATACACACGGTCGGATTTTACAATGGATTCTGTCCTATCGGACAATGTTGTCGGAAATTCCGACCGTGTGTAGGCACCATCGGACAGTTTCCATCGGATTGTCCGACGGACAAAGTTCTATCTCCTGCTGGATAGATTTTTCGACAACAAAGTCCGATCACACCAATTCCGATCGTGTGTAGCGAATTTCGACGGACAAAGTGCTACGCATGCTCAGATCACATTACAAGACCAAAGCTATTGGCTACTAGCCTCTACGTAGTCCCGTCGTAGGCAACAAACGTCACCACGTTCAGAATGATCGGATTTTCCGACAACTTTGTTCATGATCCGACGGACCTGGTCCTCGGATAATCCGAGCGTGTGTATGGGGCTTTAGTGAGTACATATTTTAAGACATTATTGTAAACCTTGTGATTTTATTAGTAAGCAGTGGCGGCCCATGCATTGTGGGAGCACGGGCGCTGCCCCTCCTGAATCCTCTGCCGCCCTCCCTATTCATGTGCCCGGCCCCTTTCAGGCTGCCGGACACATAAAATACTATGGCGGGGATAGGCGGGGGGTGTGTTTTTTGAAGCACGTGATTAGAGCCAGAGGCTCTTATAGGCAGAGCGCTGCATCCCGATCCCACCCTGTTGTGTGGCATAGCGAATTAATTTTCGCTATTTTCACACTAACGTTCCTCCCTGCCAATCAGCAGGCAGGTCAGTAAGACCTGTCTCCTAATTGGCCAAAGCATTAGGTGATCCTATTGGATGCCAACGCTTTTGTTAGGTACCTGGTAGTGATGAGCCTGACTTGGTGGTTGGAGACCTCTCTTACAACTCTGGTTCAGGGCCTGCTGGATTGGGAACAGCGTAGCCGTGAACACAGCGGGTAGGAGTGTCCGTGTGGATGCAGGAGGCCGATGCTGGGCGGATGCAGGACTCTGGCCGGGTGGTAAGACTGCAGATGAAGGTTCGGCAGACAACCAGGATGCAGGAGGTAGACCGGCAGCAGGAGCAGCAGCGGACGGCAGAAGTAGCAGACAGCAGCAGCAGTAGATCAGCAGTGAACGGCAGCAGCGAAGGACCTGTGCAGGGACACTGGAAGCAGGGATGGTCAGGCAAGCCGGGTCACAACAGGTAAGGCAGACAGGCAGAGACGGCAGGCAGAGGGATGGTCAGGAGACAAGCCAGTGGTTCAGCAACAGTAATACAGTCCAAAGCAGGGTCAAACAAGCCGGGGTCAAGGAACGGAGAAGGCAGCAGAGACAGGCAGGCCGGGTCACAGGTAGGGTACTCAGACAGGTTCAGGTTGGGGGCACAGGTGGGAGCTGAGGCGGACAGCGCCGCATGCAGGCAGCTGTCCCCTTTAAATAGGGCCACTGGCGCCAAAGCGGCGCCGATTGCGCACGTGCACGGGGGCGCGCGCGCCCGCTATTCGCGCACGGGAGCGCGCGCACATGTCCGGCGGGCGCATGCACGCGCCCGCGGCGCACGCCGACGTGCGCGCTGGCGCTCAGAGGAACCAGGGCTGCCCAGGTGCCCGTGCACCCTCTGGCTGGTGTGCCCAGGGCGGCTAGAGCCCTGACAGCTTTGGTGGAAGAGGAGACATGGTGGAGGAAGCCTGAGGAGCCGCAGTTGCCGCTTCCCGCCACTACAGAAGAGGAGGAGGAAGCCCCAACACTTCAGGAGAGGAGCAGAGCCCCGCCACATGAGTGGTATGTGCCGCTGGACTGGTCACGGGGGGGTTAGTGAAGTGACAGCCGAGCCGGGGGATGTGCCTGGCTGAATTTGATGGGCACAAGTGGCTGCATATACTGGGCACAAGTGGCTGCATATACTGGGCACAAGTGGCTGCATATGATGGGCACAAGTGGCTGCATATACTGGGCACAAGTGGCTGCATTTGATTGGCACAAGTGGCTGCATTTGATTGGCACAAGTGGCTGCATTTGATGGACACAAGTGGCTGCATATGATGGGGCACAGTGGTTGCATATGATGGGCAAAAGTGGCTGCATATGACGGGCACAAGTGGCTGCATATGACGGGCACAAGTGGCTACATATGATGGGCACAAGTGGCTGCATATGATGGGACACAAGTGGCTGCATATGATGGGGCACAGTGGCTGCATATGATGGGACACAGTGGCTGCATATGATGGGCATACATTTCTGCATATGATGGGCACACGTGGTTGCATATGATGGGCACGGTGGCTGCGTATGATGGGCACAGTGGCTGCGTATGATGGGCACAGTGGCTGCGTTTGTTGGGCACAATGGCTGCATTTGATGGGCACAGTGAGGCTGCAATTGATGGGTTTCAGTAATTTTCCATTTGTTTGCGCCCCCCAAAAATTTTCAGCCGCCACTGTTAGTAAGGTTGAACTAAAGTTTTTTTGTTTTTTTTTCAGCCTAACAATGCAACAATGTTTTTCACACTGCTAAGTGCTTGCTGATTGATGTGTTCGTGATTTTGTTTCTCTGTGGCCACCTGGCTTTGCCAGAACAGTCAGAGACATATGCTTGGGTTCTGTCATGTAGTTTCTGGGTCCAAGCTGTAACCTCAGATAAATAAATCATGTCCCCTTAATGATCTGCCAAACCTGCAGCAAAAACCTAAAAAAATTATTAATTAAAGTGATGTGCCTATAAATCAAATCCAAGAATATAATAATAATATATAAGTGACTAAAGTCATCATTCAGATTTCAACATCATATAGCTAGCTATACACACATTTCATAAAATATAAATATTGATACAAAAGTGATCCATAAAGTGCTCAAGTGCATACAAGTCCATAATACTCTGACCACCCAGGATCAGTTTTCAGTGTCCTTATTACAGCAATAATAAACGTGACTTGATAGGTGACTGTGAATAAAGCGATCTGCAGCAGTGATTACACTCCCCACCCCAAGATAATGTCTGCTCACCTCAGAGCGCGTGACCTCGCAAATTAAGTTTGAGCAATACACGCTTTTGAATCATCAAAACGGATTCCTGGTCAGGTCCAAACACTGCTCAAAGATGTAGCCTCCTCACATATAAATATCAAAAACTCCATAGCGTGATACCATTTTAAAAGTTTTTATTCACTGCAAACAAAGCCCTATTATAGGGTACTCACATGGGTCTGGTGCGTTAGTGCACCGCTCTATAGCATGCTTTAAAAGCGCCAATCCGTGGATGAGATTGTGTGCTCCTACTCAGGGCCGTTTTTTCCACTGGGCATGCTGGGCAGTTGCCCAGGGGCCCCACTTGTCTGGAGGGCCCCATCCAGGGCTGATCCTCAGCTCTGCAATCTGCTGCTTAAATTGACTGACTGCACTGGTTGATCACTTCGCCGGGCATCTAGCTAGCAACCAGTGACGTCAATCAGAGGCCGCGGACGCCCCAGCATTTATAGCGCACCGCGGCTGCCCCAGTGGCTAGTGAACAGGCTTTGCCCACCTCTGCCATGTTCTTCAGACAGCATGGAGAGGGAGCGGATGGAAAGATGGCCCTTGATAACTGGCGCTGCCTTACTTCTGTGAGTGACACACTGTACTGCACCAGGCCGGCGGCCTAGAGTAAGTCTAACAATGTCTACTTAAGTAAGTTCAAGTTGTGCATCAAACACAGCCACTGTCTGTGCCCCTCAAACACAGCCACTGTGACCATCAACAACAGCCACTGTGCCCATCAAAGCTGCCACTGTGCCCATCAAACACAGCCACTGTGCCCATTAAAAGCTGCCACTGTGCCCATTAAAAGCTGCCACTGTGCCCATTAAAAGCTGCCACTGTGCCCATTAAAAGCTGCCACTGTGCCCATTAAAAGCTGCCACTGTGCCCATTAAAAGCTGCCACTGTGCCCATCAAAAGCTGCCACTGTGACCATTAAACGCAGCCACTATGCCGATCAAACGCTGCCACTGTTCCCAAACGCTGCCGCTGTGCCCATCAAATACTGCCACTGTGCCCAACAAACTCGTGTTATATTGTCCAAACGTAGTGTTAATGTTTAAACACTGATTTTGTTGGAAGTACCAATAAATATACCCTTTTTGATAATTTGCATTTTTATTCTCGTGCGTGATCGTGTAGACAGGGCCCCAGTGCACTGTATTGCCCGGAGGCCTATAATGCTCTTAAGATGGCCCTGCTCCTACTCCATATGGTAGACCTGCTGTATCCTGCTCCGTCCATTCCCTCAGGGGTAGCTGGTCTACCTTATGGAGTAGGAGCACACAATCTCATCCACGGCTTGGTGCTTTATAAATAAAAACTTTTAAAACCATATCACACTATGGAATTTCTTTTTGATATTTATATGTGAGGAGGCTACATCTTTGAGCAGTGTTTGGACCTTGCAACCTGACTTGGAATCCGTTTTGACGATTCAAAAGTGTGTATTGACCAAACTCAATTGTGAGGTCACACGCTCTGAGGTGAGCGGCCATTATTTTGGGGTGTGGAGCAACTGAGTGTGATCACTGCTGCAGATCGCAGCAATGGATCAAACCAATCAATATACGCTTATTGGATTTTTTTTACCAAAACTATTTAGCAGAATACATATTGGCCTAAATTGAAGAAGAAATTCGATTTTTTTTTTTTTTTATTGGATGTGTTTTATAGCAGAAAGTTAAAAAATATATATTTTTTTTTCAAAATTGACGGTCTTTTTTTGTTTATAGTGCAAAAAATAAAAAACACAGAGGTGATCAAATACCACCAAAAAAAAGCTCTATTTGTGGGAACAAAATTATAAAAATTCTGTTTGGGTACAGCATAGCATGACCGCGGAATTGACATTTAAACAGCGACAGCTACTGAAGTAGTTAAGGAGACCTGTGCCTGGGCAACAGCGCTGAAAACAGATGTCTTGTGTTTCTACCAACAATTGGTGAATAAGTCTAGTAGTAAAGTACCCTATGTAATAAATCTAAACCTACTAAGAGATATTAAATTGTACAGATTTTATTTCATCAGATTTGGGTGCTTGTTTTTCTAGAATGTAATTCTCAGTATCAGCTCAGTGCAAGTGTTATCAGGAAAAAAACGAACAAGTATTTTTCATGAGACTTTTGTCATTACATGAGCTAAGAGCTACTTAGGAGTTAATATCCCTGCAATGTAATTCTGAAGTCTTTTCACATTTCGTTGCTAACAAGTCACTGTGCCATTTGCTGATAGCAGTTATCTAGATAATATGTAATTAACTTGACAGAGGATTTAAATTCATGCATTAATTTTTTGCTGCAGTTATTCACTTCCAAGCTATTTTCTCTTCTTCAAACGCTATTCATTTTTTTCATAAATAATATTGGTTTCATTAAATGGCTCATCAACATATAGATTATTGTTTGGATTGTCTGTCTAATCTTAACAATACAGTGTGTGCAAGTATTAAACTGGATGAATTCCTGGGCACGCCAAAATCAATCCTGTTTTTTTGCCATTGCAGCTCTGAATAAAAACTCTATTATCAGAACACATTTGTATATAAGAAAATGTTCTGTGGGTAAAGCTCAGTGATTTTCCAGGGATCACATTGTAAAGAAATGAGCTTGAACCCACTATTTGCCCAACTCAACTTCCCCTCTATTCCCAGAACCATCATTGTCCTTGCTGTTATCACACGTATCTACCACCTCACCTTGTGTATCATACACCATTTACTCCTCTGGACATGGATGTGGGTAGTCATCTAAATGCCCTTGCAATGATGTATTGAACAGTTGTGGCCGGTCCACAAAGGGCGTAGTTGTGCCACCCACCCCCCCCCCCAGCCTGCAGCACCACCCCCAAGCTCGCACAATCTGTGTGGCCATGCACTGTGCGGGGCGGCGGACCAATAGGTTTCTTCCAGGTCCGTCACTCCCTCACAGGCACGTGACCACATCCCAAGGCCCCAATTGGCCAGTTTTATATTGTCCTCGAGCCGCAGAGCACTGAGCCCCGAGCCCTCCCACCCTGCGATGTCAGCGAATTGGCATTGGTTTCCGGCTTCCCGGCCATTCAAAACCTAAAAAGAAGACTGGGCGAAGACAGAAGCTGCGGCGCCAGATGCCAGAGCTCGGCTGTAGGGTGAGTGCGGACCTGAAGGAGGCCGCCCGCACCCCCCCCCCCCCAAATTCTCCAGCACCAGCTGCCACTGGTACTGAAGCTTAAAGCAGTATTAAGCCCAAAATCAAACATTTATTATATTGAAGCTTACCAATTATTAGATGTGATGGGTACATTCGTTTTCTTTTCAGGCTTTCTTTCGTTTATTTTCATCTGGTGATCCAGCCAGTAAATCTGTTGTTGTTCAAAAGAACAAGCTCTCTTCCAGATGTATTAGTTACAGGGATAAGATAAACTATTTTACACTGGCAGGGGTGCTTTAAATACTACATTAATGGAGAAGTGTGGATAAAATAAAAAAAAAACATACATACTCACCTACTGTATATGGCTGCAGCATTAATCTGCTCTAAGCCTGAGTACTGAACACTCACATGTCTTCTCTGAGTTTCTGTCCACTGGAGTGCCGGGCTAGGATGGGGGCAAGAGTGGCTAGCTCAGGCTCTCAGCACCACGCTGAGAGGCTGAGCCAGCTGCCAGCCAGCCATCTGGGTGAATCCCAACATTAGTGTCTGGATACTTTCACAGACTGGGGTGGCTCTGTGATGTCAGCTGACAGCAGACTTTTGCCCACTGTTGGCTGATTCTGGGTTACAGGAGTGCAAAAGTACTTCTGTGACCCACATGAGAAAAATCTTTGGCCATACTTTTTTTTTTTAAAAGGCCTGTGATATACACAATCCTGCTACAAGCACAGTAAGGTTGGTGACCTCACCTTTCCTCTACTGCAATCAAAGCCCAACTCCACTCAAAACCTTTTTTCTTCACATCCCACCCACTTCCCCACTAACCCAGCCACCAACTCATCCGGCCAGACTACATGGGGGAGGGGTTTCCTAATTCTGCTTTTGGAGTGCTTTGTATGCAATGAATGTCATTTGCCAGCAATTTACACTGAGCCATTTTCTCCTTTGTGAATGTAATTTTTGCTGTAGCACATCCTACAGCAAGAATCACCCCAAAATACTTACCAGACCCTTTGAGTTTGGGATGGATTTTAAGGGGGTACCTCATCCACAAAAAAAAGCCAGACCATAGGATCTGGTACATATTTTAAGGTATTGGTGGTTTCACACCAAAAAATGCATGATGTCTAAAAATCTATACTAGACCCTTAAGCCGAGAGTGTGGGGGTTGTAGGGGGAGTAAGTTATAAGACTAATATACACTATCCAAAAGTAAAACGTTTGACTGAACTTTGGCCCAAAAAAAACTCTGTTTCTGTTTATAGTGAGTTTTTAGTATATTATGTTTTTTTATGTGCTTTGTAAATGCAGTGCTTCTTGCTTAAAGCTGAACTTCAAGAATTCAGCCACTTTCTAAAATGATCTGGATTACTATGGATTCATGGTCCAATGAGGGGCATGCCACCTTATCTCTTTTATTTACATTTTATTTTTTAATGTATGCCAGGAGTACAGCTATCACTATACTTCTAGCACTCCGATGCTAGACCTTCTGGTCTCAGTTTCTGAAGCTGCAGATTGTGTCCGCACCTCCCCTCCTTCTGCCGAATCAGAGAGCATTCTGGGGTTGATTTATTAAAACTGGTGAGTGAAAAATCTGGTGCAGCTGTGCATGGTAGCCAATCAGCTTCTAACTTTAGCTTGTTCAATTATTCAAAAAAAAAAAAATGGGAGTTGATTGGTTTCTATGCACAGAGCTGCACTAGATTTTCCACTCTCCAGTTTTAGTAAATCAACCCCACTGTATTATGTGAACTCATTCACAAAATACAAAGCTTTCTGTGAATGGGCAGCAAAGGGGAGGGGAGGGGCGTACACATTGGCTGCTGTTTGAGAGAGCAGCATCTTTCCAATCAGAGTCCTGGGAGTATAGTGAAACCAACAGTAAGATTTTAGACAGTGGCTGAATTCCTGGAATTCAGCTTTAACCACTTGTTGACCGTTATCAGCAAATATACGTCGGCAGAATGGCATGGCTGGGCAAAGCAACGTACCCGAACGTTACTTTTAAATTCCTATCGTGCTGGCGCGCGCCCGCAGCGACCTCCGTGACCGCAGGACCCGCGGACTCGATCGCCGCTGGGATACCCGCGATCGTGTCATGGAGCTGAAGAACGAGGAGATGCCAATGTAAACAGTATCTCCCCGTTCTGACTAGTGACAGGACACTGATCGTCTGCTCCCTGTCATCCGGAGCAGCGATCAGTGTCGTGTCACTGCTAGCCCATCCCCCAGACAGTTATAAACACTCCCCTGGGACACAGTTAACCCCTCCCCGCCCCCTAGTGGTTTACCCCTTCACTGCCAGTGACATTTTTACAGTAATCAATGCAATTTTATAGCATTGATCGCTGTATTAATGCCAATGGTCCCAAAAATGTGTCAAAATTGTCCGATGTGTCCGCAATAATGTCGCAGTCACGATAAAAATCGCTGATCGCCGCCATTACTAAAAAAAAAAATATTAATAAAAATGCCATTAAAACTATCCCCTATTTTGTAGACGCTATAACTTTTGTGCAAACCAATCAATAAACGCTTATTGCGATTTTTTTTTTTACGAAAAATATG
Organism: Lithobates sylvaticus; assembly: GCA_028564925.1. Classification (NCBI taxonomy): domain Eukaryota; kingdom Metazoa; phylum Chordata; class Amphibia; order Anura; family Ranidae; genus Lithobates; species Lithobates sylvaticus. The sequence continues at coordinate 95,115,284 of CM053030.1, read as the reverse complement.
TAGTAGAATACGTATCGGCCTAAACTGAGGAAAAAATATTTTTTCATATATTTTTGGGGGATGTTTATTATAGCAAAAAGTAAAAAAAGAATGCGTTTTTTTCAAAAATGTCGTTCTTTTTTGTTTATAGCGCAAAAAAAAAAAAAAACGCAGAGGTCATCAAATACCACCAAAAGAAAGCTCTATTTGTGGGTAAAAAAAAAAAAATTTGGTTTGGAAGCCACGTCGCACATCCACGCAATTGTCAGTTCTGACGCAGTGCCGAATCGCAAAAAGTGCTCTGGTCAGGAAGGGGGTAAATCCTGTATGCATGACTTTTTTGTTTTCGTGTTATAGAAGGGTTAACTTTTCAGCTTGTTTGTTTTTTTGTCTGTGTACTATTGGGGGATTGGGTTCTAGTGATGCAACAGGAAGTTAAAGGAAATATCCCAAAGTGAGGGGAATTCCCCTTTTAGACAGTTGTCCATGGAACAGATATCTCCATTGGAGGATTTCCTCTTTCCTCTTGCCCAGAGGACAACTTTAAAATGTAAAGATTTTCCCATTGCTTTCTTTCACAATGGCAATGGTCAACAGTATAAATAGAGGAGCGAGTCTTCCCCAATGGAGATACAAACAGCAACAACATTTTGACAGAGGGTCTAAAGCCTGATACACACTACAACCCAGCATTGCTGAACATAAAAAGCTGACAGCTCAGGAGGAGCCATTGCAATAACTATGTTAGTATAGCCATCTCCTCTGCTATGCTGTTGTGTTCTGACAGAGGGGTCCCCAGCCAGAACACTCAAGTCAGTGCTGATCGGGAGCCAATCAGCAAACCTTTTTCGGTCATGTGCCTTCAACAGAAGCCAGCCGAACAGCCGGCTTCTGTTGGACCAGCTGCAGTACACATGGGCTGAATGGTGGCTGGTTTCTATTGAACAGGCCAATGCCGCCTGGTATTCAGTCTGTGTGTGCTGGACTTTACCCATAATTATTCATTGAATACACTCTCTGTAAGACCTATGCTGTAACCAGTTATAACTTTATAGTCATTCGGCAAGGATGCTGATTGCATAGTGTAATATACACATAGTCAGCGGAGAGGGAATCTCCAAATCTCTGTAATAAATACCAATTTTAAAATAAGGTTCAGCAAGCAAGTAAAAATTTGAAAGTCACATTCAAAAATGACCTTTAGGTAAACATTACAAAAATAATATAAAGTAGGTGCTCACTGAAAGTACACCACAGTTGCACTTTAAGATATAAAATGTGTTCTCATTTGTGATACTGATGCTGGAGGGAAAGTCCTTCTCCTAATGTGCTGTTCTGATTTCCTTTGTTCCTGTGCGCAAGTCCATGAATCTTTAACCACTCGAAACAAATGAACATAGGGAATTCAGAGAAGAATTTCAACCTCCCTAATGTAAAACCCATCGAGCCAGAGCAACAAATCACAAAAGTGAATAATAATGTCTTCTTACAAATGCAGCCATTACTGACACTTGAATATTGCCTTCAGATGGCTTTCAGAACTACTTAGTGTACCATGAAGTACATGTCTGATGCTTGAATCCACTGATTAGGATCAAGTAGCTTTCCATTTTAAGGCAACTTATCCAGAACAAGTTACATAACATTATCAGTAATTATGCAAGGTTAATGTGTGAATGGAGGATGGGAACTAAATTTAATTTGACAAAAGTAACACAAATTATTTTTTTTCATTGTTCGGAACTTGTTCTTATCATGAGGCAAGTTAAACCAGAAGACAAAGTAATTTTTTTAATTACTTTCAAAATTCCCAAGTCAATCCTGTTCTCCATCAGCGTTCCTTACTGCTGCACTGAGCGCTGTGCAGTTCAATAATAATCGGAACTGTCTATGAAAGTTTTGGCTCAGAGGGAGTAGATTAAATAATGCTGGCTGTCATTAAACTTGTAATATAGAGGGCATCTAGTGACAGGAAAGAAGTACTGCATTGATCAGTTCTGGCTTAAAGTGACACTAAAGGTTTGAATATTATTTTTTTTTTAAATAACAAACATGTCATACTTCCACTGTGCAGCTCGTTTTGCACACAGTGGCCCCGATCCTCATTTTCTGGGGTCCCTCGGCGGCTGTCTCAGCTCCCCGCTTCTGATAACCCCCTCTGGGAAGTGATCTCCCAAAGGGGTTACCATGGGGGCACGCTACCGAGACCTGTATTCGGCATCCATAGCCACCGACTACAGGACTCGGCCTCCCCCGGCCCTTGCGTCATTGCAGTTAATTGACAGCAGTGCGAGACAATGGCTGTGCTGCTATCAATATATCCAATGAAGAGCTGAGAAGAGCCGAGAAGATCAAGCAAAGAAAGAGCATGTTCGCAACGCGGGACTTTACAGGGCTCAGGTAAGTAAAACGGGGGGGGGGGGGGCTGGGGGACCAGTGATCGTAAGATGTTTTTTCACCTTAATGCATAGGATGCATTAAGGTGAAAAAACATGAACCTTTACAACCCCTTTAAGGGGAGTACTGCCGCCAAAGGTGTTTGTTTGTTTTTTTATCTTTTATTTTTTTTTATTAATTTATTTATTTATGTTTGGCTGAAGTTCAACTTTAAGAATTGTATCCCAAATTGGGGTAACTTTAAAGTTACCTTGCCCTATGAGCCATTAGATGGTATATTTATATGTTTAATTATATATTTAAAATATATTTTAATGACAGCACACGGTTTATTTGCAGGGGTGTTTTTTTTTTTTTTTTCTCCACTGGAGGTGAGAGCAGCATTTTCAGTACTTAAAAACAAATAAAATGCCATGCTATATTAAGATTACCAATGTGATATGACACATATAAAATGCATGAATATCTTAGTGCAAACCATGCATAATATTAAACATAATAACATATATTATATAAAATGTCCATTGTGCTGGCAACTTAAACAATAACAGGTGAAAAATGCCGCACTATATTGAAGTAACCAATGTGATATGACACATATAAACAAAGTGCATGAATGACAGTTCAAAAAAATAATATCAAACATATTAAACAATAAAATAAATGTCCATTGTGCTGGCAAAGCAAAATCCTGTGATGGTGCTCCATAGTTGACAAGGTGACAGCAAACATATGCTCTCCCTCTCTGTGAATCTGCTCACCTCAAGGCGTTTGACCACACACCTAAGTTTGGTCAAAAAACGGCTGTGAACCACCCCTGGGTTCTATGTAAGTGAAACTCTTTGGGATCTTGAGATGTCCAATAAAATGGTCCTCTGTCCATATATAAATATAAAGTCTAAATTGTGTTTTATCTGTTTTTTCTTTTTTTTTCAATCAAATCATTTTTTATTGAACTTTCATATTATATAACAAAAAGAAAAGAAAAGAAAAAACAACAAGACACATATAACATATCCATCACATAACCCCTCTTAACAAAAAAAAAAAAAAAAAGCTCACCTCACCCCTCCTCTTTGCGCTCATCAAACCAGATTTCCATCCCCCTCCTTCACATCTTGCCCAAATGAGACATACAGTAAATTATTATATAATTGCTTCCCTCCATATCTCTTTATTTATTGATTTTCATTATTTTTTGTTTACTCTCGTCCTAAATTAAAGTTAGTTGCTTGGATCCATTGATCTATCGTTGGTGGATATTTCGACACAGGGATCCCTGTGACTGATCCCTGTATTGAACACGCGTAGGGGGGCAGGACAGTGTAGTAGGCAGCAGGTTTGAACGCTGCGAACAGACAAGCTATCTCATCGTTTTTTTCTTTTATCTGCTATAGAGAGGTGCACTTCAGCACCTGGAAGATGTGAGTACCCAGATTGATGTATAAAAAAATAGTTTTTTAAACAATAAAACAACATTTAGACTTTATTATTATATTTGGACGGAACAACTTACTGCTGGACATCTCAGGATCCCAAAGAGCTTCATTCACATAGAACCCAGGGGTGGTTCACAGGTGTTTTTTCTTTCAAAGATTTTTATTTGTTTAATACAAGAGTACATGAAATGCACTATTCCCACGAAGCAATGAGAAACAGTTGTGATTACATATAAAACCATATGTCAAATAGGAGTAAGACAAAATAACATGGTTTGGCTTCGAAAACCCTGAAAAGCCCTCTCGCATTTTGGCTAATGTAGTGGGATTTTTGGGGGAAGCACTCCCGGCACCCCATATGGGATATTACTGTGTCCGGAGTACCACCCCAACAATCCATGAAGAAGCGATGAGCCTTGTGGAAGGTAAAAAAGCACTAAAACCAAACCTTCAAGCCTAGTGGAAAGGACCGCTTGTCATACTTTAATGAAAATAAAGAGAAGAGAGGAGAATTGTTGCACATCAGAATATAAAGGAAGAGGGGGAAGAGCCAATCAACATGAAGAGAGGTATTAGCTAGATGATAGCGGCTGTTTATTAGACCTGGATTCCAGGTATGAGAGAAATGCCCACACGCAGGGCCCAAGGTTCCCAAATAGTTTCAAATGTAGTGTCTGTGTTTGTTAGGATGCTAGATCTGAAAAGGTAGAGCAATCTGGGGAGGAGCGTAATTTTTATGGAATTAATTCTTCCTATCCAGGATAGAGCCCCCTTAGCCCAGTTTTTCAGGTCAGACTCTAGCTTCTGGTACATGGGAGGGGAAGTTCGACAAGTACAAGTGTTCTATTTTGTCCGTGAGAGTGATCCCCAAGTATTTAATAGAGGAGTCGCTTCACTTAAACTCAAAAGAGCTTTTCAATGTTGTAACTGTTTTTGTTTTAAGAGAAATGTTTAGAGCGTGGGATTTAGAGTAGTTTACCCGGAGGCCAGAGACGGCTGTAAATTAGTTCAATAGTTTGCAGAGATTGGGGAGAGTTGTAATCGGTGAAGTAATAGCAGCATGTCGTCGGCGAATAGGCCGCATTTATGGGTTTGAGAGCCGCAAGTTACTCCTTGGATGTTGGGGTTGGAGCATATTGCTATCACCAAGGACTCGATTGCAAGAGCAAAAATTAAGGGGGACAGTGGGCAGCCCTGTCTAATGCCCTTAGCTATACTAAAGGGTTTTGAGTAATGTCCCTGGAGGCGCATCAGAGCTTTCTGGGAAAAGTAGAGGGAGTGGAGAACCCCCATGAAACGCTGGCCAAATCCCCAGCTCTCCATGAGGGTGAAAACATAAGGACAGTCGACCGAGTCGAAGGCCTTATGTAAATCAAGGGATAGTAGCATGCCTTCTTGTTTGGGGCCCTTATCTCAGCTGGATTGTAGTAAGGAAATTATGTCTATTGCCCTTGTGATTTGGTCCAGCCCCTGTCTCCCACTTGGTCCTTGTGGACGTACTGACTGATGAAGGATGCTAAGCGATTGGCAAGAATTTTTGTTAGAATCTTTAGGTCATTGTTTATGAGGGAGATGGGCCTATAGTTCCCCACCTCTTCCTGGTTTTTGTCTGGTTTGGGTATTACTGTTATGTAGGCAGTGTTGAGTTGAGGGTCTAAGGGAGAGCCTAGGGTTTTTGCGTTGAAACCCTTCTTGAGATCTTTTATGACCTCCAATATCTCCTCAACCGAAAAGGCTGCCTCTAGCAAATTTTTATGTTCAGTAAATAGAGTCAGTAAGGGAAGGTCCTTCAGGAAGTTAGAGATCATTGGGCCCTTGTCCATAGGGGCTGTGCTGTAGAGCTTAGCTTAGAAGTCATGGAAGGCTTCAAGTATTTTGTTTGGATTGGCTGTAGGGGGTTGACCTGCTACTTAATTTTGGGGAGGGTATGGGTGCAGTACCGAGGTGAAAGTTTAGATGCTAACATCTTTCTGAGATCAGAATTTGGCCCCACTCCAGCAAATGTGTTCCTCCGCTTTAGCTGTGAAAGCTAGATTGAGCGCTAATCTAGCTGTCTCTAACTGTTCTATTGAGGCCTTAGTTGGGCATTTCTTATGTTTAGCCGTTAGGGTTACAAAGGTTTTTTCTAATTTGATAATGTCTATCTGTCACTCTCTTGATTTGGGTCACCAGTTGGATTATTTTGCCTCTAAATCTCTGGGGAAATATCGTCAATGTCATTTAGGTTGAAGTATTCCTTTAAGGAGTCATCTATCTCTTTAGTTTTGATGGGGTCATTAAGTCGCCAGTGCATTCCTGGTAGACTTGTAAGTGTATTATGTAGGAAGAGCGTTACCAATGAGTGATCTGACCAGACTGTATCTATGGTGGTCGATTTGTGAGCTGATGGGATGAGGCTTGGGGAAACTAGGATATGGTCGATCCTGGCATAGGACTGGTGGGGGCAGGAATATGGAGTATAGTCTCATTTCGAGGGGTTCAGTTTCCTCCAAATGTTAACAAGGCCTTGTAAATTAAGGAATATGGCTATTTTGATACTCTCCTTAGTGGGGCATGACAACTGAGCCATAGGGGGTTTGGACCTGTCTAGCCCCTGGTTAAAGGCAACGTTTGAGTCCCCTCCATAAATTACTGTGCCCTCCAAGAGGGGGTTCAGGGTTTGGAGGAGAGTCTGAAATGGGGGCATAGTAAGATACTATCGAGTTTAACTGTCCCTCCACAGTTCCCTTTACTAGTAGGAATCTTCCCTCTGGGTCTCTGTAGTCCATGACCGGGGAGAATTACCCTCTTGGTCTTGTTTTATGCATTCGCTAGGTAAAATGTTGGGTAATATGCGTGTAGGAATTTTGGGTTGTATAGTGCCGGAAAGTGTGTCTCTTGGAGCATAACTATGTCTAGTTTGAGGGAATGATAGTTTTCAAATGCTCTCCTCCATTTCCGGGGGGGAGTTTAGTCCCTGAGCATTATGTGTAGCTATCCTGAAATTCGTCCCTGTTGGGTTTAAGTCAGCCATGAGAACAGAGGGGTGGAATGCTGTCAAAACTACTGACACTTACCCATTGCCGTCTTCTTCCATTGGAAATAGTTCTGTACGTATGGCAGGGTTTGATCTGGGTCTGGAACCAGGTAGACATCACAACCTGTAGATTTGCTAGAAAAAGATGAAGAGTTAGAGATAGAGAAAGAGAGTATAGTAGACAAAATAAGGAAAAGCATCTTATAGGAAGACCAATCGGGCTTGGCATGGAACACTCTTGCCAAGCCCCTACCGTAAAAAAAATGGCTGCCCCATAATGGGGGCCGCAACCCATCCAACAGAAACAGGAAAGCTTCTACTATGGGATAGGTGGAGGCGCAAGGGGGTCACCCCGGACCCCTACTTCTATGTGAAACGGTAACAAAAATTAAACACAACCAATATTATCATATCATTAGAACATTGGGTGAAAAAATTTAATAAAAAGGAAGAGATGCCCAGAATTCCCTCCAGTGGGAGGGAGGGCCCCTTTAAGGAGCACGAAGCATGCTCAAGGCAGTGAGAGATACACTTGTCATGTCCTGTAATTTGCTTGTAACTAGCAATGGGAAAAGAACTTGGAATGCATAAACGAGGGGGGGGGGGGGTAAACAGTTTGGCCACATAGGTTAGGAACGAGTAGCTCCATCAACAGGTAGAACCATTATCATGGGAGAGGAGAACAAATGAGAGTAGGGAAATTGTTGACTCGAGTTGCAGTCTTAGGGAGGCCTGCCATGTTTGGATCTCTTGGTCTTTCCTTTGTTCCAGAGGGGGGAGACCGGGCTTGCTGGAGATGGATGCTTGGAAGAGCCTACGGATGCAGTGGTAAAGTCCATGGATGCTTCCTGCGATATGAGCTTGAGGTTTAGGAAGAGCTTTTCGCCATATGGCAAGTTTAAGAAAGAGTGTGTCTTGCCCTGAAGTGTAAATTTAATTGCAAATGGGAAGGCCCATCGATATTTAATGTTCTGTTTTGAGAGGACTGTCAGAAGCGGTTTCAGAGCTCTCTGCTTTTGAATTGTTGAGGGGGAGATATCTGCAAAGATTTGTATTTGATGACCCTGGCTTGTCACCTTTGGTTTGGTGCGTGATTGTTGCAAGACTTATTTTATAGCGTAGAAGTGTGGCTTCATGATTATAACCCTAGGGGTTCCATCTTTTCTGGGGGGTCCCAGAGCCCTGTGAGCTCTGTCCAACTCCAGGCGGTGCAGGGGGGTATTAGGAGTTAGTTCCTTGATAAGCTCATGGACTGCAGGGGAAATGTCCGTGATGGTCTCAGGAAGGCCCCGAATTCTGAAGTAATATCTCCTGGACCTGTTTGCCAGGTCATCAATTCTGGAAAAGGGCTGTTTCGAGCTGGTCTTGGAGGACCTGAATGTGGGCTGAATTCTGATTGGTTCTGGATACCGTATGTCCAGTTTGTTTTAAATGTCCTCCATTCTGGATCCCAGGTTTAGAAAATTATATTTAATGTCTCTTATGATTTTTGCCGCCGTGTTGGCTAGCCCCCTCTCTAGGAGGTCAGAGAGCCTGAGAAATAGGTCCGCTGGCGGTTTAGCCGGGTCCTGGCCTGGGAAGCCTGGGGATGTGGTCGCAAGCAGGTGGGTTTGAGAAGGCCAATTTGGGAAAGGGTGTAGTCCTCTATGGCATGGCCCAGCAGGTACTCTGTGGAGGTTGGAGAGGGAGCCAGGGAGCCAGTCTGGACATCCAGGGGTGTGCACAGGGTCTCAGGAGCTGGGGTGTCCCATTGGTGACTGTCCCGGGTGGCCGTGAGAAGGGCTGTCTGCACCGTGAGTTCCGGGGTGATGCAGAGCTCAGGGCTTAAGTGGCCATCTTGGAGCTCCTGCTCATGTGCACTCTCACAGGCATTTTTTGACCAAAATTAGGTGTGCGCTCAAACGCCCTGAGGTGAGTAGATTCACACGGGGGGAGCACAAGTTTGTTGTCATTTGGAGTACCATCACAGGATTTTGCTTTGCCAGCGACATTTTTTATTTTATTACTTAATATGTTTGATATTATCGTTTTGCACTAAGTCATTCATGCACTTTATTTATGTGTCATATCACATTGGTTACTTCAATATAGTGTGGCACTTTTCATCTGTTATTGTTTTAATTTGCCAGCACAATGGACATTTTTTATTTTATTATTTAATGTTTGATATCATGCACGGTTTGCAATAAGATATTCATGCATTTTATATGTGTCATATAACATTGGTAATCTTAATATAGCGTGGCATTTTATTTGTTTTTATATATTTATGCACCTATGAGATTGTGCCAGCAGCTGTATCAATTAAGAGGGTTCTGAGTCATTAGTTTGGTTTGATCGCACGTTTATTCAGTTTATAACATTTTGAGTACTGTACTACACATGGGAATAGTCCTTTTTCCAAAATAAGTCAAATTTACAAGCTACAATTAGGACATATTCTCTTTGCATGCAGCAAGCTTTGTCATTTAAAGCAGACCTAAAGTTTAAAATGTGGTGTCTCTGACCCCTCTGTTTAGTGAAAAAACATCAATTCAAGAAGCTATGATTGCAATTTTTACCCAAATCTACACCCACTGGTGAAATCAGGAATTGCACCTCCTCTGGCTGAATAGTACTATGACTCAGTTACTCCACACACACACACCACTTGGAAGATAGTCAGAAGTTGATGGGAAAATGTAGCTACATTATCACCTCTGCATTTTTCATGTGGCATTTTACATTTAACCCTGTGAAAAATATTTTGCTTGAAATTAATACCAAGATGCAGCATGCAGGATTTTTGCAGGGTTTTTGCCAATGAATCAGCATGACAGCCAGGTAGCTAGTATTTTTAAAACACTAAGGTCATTAATTGCAGCCTTCATATTTCCTCTGGCTTATTTGATCAGGGAGTTATGTGCATAGTACCCCCCAACATCCAGTCAGCATTCATTCTACTGATTTGACTACATTGACTGCTATAGATCATGCCCTGTGCAGATAGCATTACCTTTCATTACCTTAACCCTATTTATTTTCTTGTATTGTAAAAATAAATTTCTTACTGTATTGGCTTGTTTGACATTGTACAGAACAATGTAAACTGCCTATACCCCATGGGATGAATTACTAAAGACAAATAGGCTGTTCACTTTGCAAGGGAGTTTTCCCTTAGCTTAGTGAATGAGGCGAAAATCCACTATGAAAAGAGCACCCAAACACATGCTAGGAAAAAAAGTATATTTGCTTGCACATGATTGGATGATGGGAGTCAAAAGAGCTTTACCTCATTCACTAAGCTAAAGAAACATTCCCGTGCAAGATGAACAGCCTATTTGCCTTTAGTAAATCAACCCATTTAACTCTCAAGTCACAAGAGCCAACTGCAGGTTAAGCTAAAATTCTGGCTTTTTTGATCAGTTATACTTTATGTAAATTAGATAAAGATAGGCACTAGTCTGCTAAGATGAGCAAATATCTGGAATGAAGAATTATGTAAAGGGGACTGCAGAAAATAGGGACTGGCCAAGTTTACTACTTCAAAAGTTTGTAATCATTTGGGGGATCTCTATTTAGACATAATGCTGCCATGTACCAATTGATACTGTTATCTATTATTTTCATTAAATAATTGAGTGTGCATTCGTGCTGACAGTGGATATGCTGACACGGGGGAGAAGCAAAGTAATTCATTAGTGTACCATTACTCAGAATTCCTTGCCCATTGCTGTTTGTCAGGGGTGTCTTGATGACAGAACTGGTATACCATTACAAATTCAATTTGTTGATTGGTTAAATATGGCCCTGAACATCATATCAATATTTATGGAAACTAACTTTAAAGGTATATGTAAACCTTCACCTTGCAAAACAACCCTTACAGTTTAAAATAGAAATGAATGGTAAAACATGTGTGTACAGATATAAAAACAATTATATTTTTTTTTCCTTTTTGTTTTTACCCCACATATGTGGGGCGCTCGCCTTTGCATGCGTACATTTTTTTTTAATTATTATTTTGATTTATTTTTTATTTTTATACTGTTACATTTTTTTTGATCACTTTTATTTCTGTCACAAGGAATGTAAACATCCCTTGTGACAGCAATAGGTATGTGACAGGCACTCTTTATGAAGAAATCTGGGGTCAAAAAGACCCAAATTCCCTCCTCTGCACTTAATAGCATTCAAAATACCAAGATCAATGTTTCTAAATGCTTTTATTTTTTTTAAATGGCGCTGATGACTTCCGAGTAAATCGTAAGTGGTGTCAGTTTATTGCTTTTGGGTTACTGATATGGAGACCGGATCAAAGCCGATCCCGGCTTTGTTCATGTGTCCCAGCTGCTCGTGTCTTCCAGTGGTGGGGGGGTTGTGTGTCCCCTCCCACTGCTTGTAACAGCAATCCAGTGGCTAGTTAGCTGCTCCGATTGCTCTTACAAGCGAGCCAGCTCTAAAAAACAGTACCAGGATGATGCCTGCAGCTCTCATCCTGGTACAACCACTTGAAGTAAAGCGACATAGCGGTGCGTCGATTAGCGGCAAGTGGATATACATTGAACTATTGCACAGATCTGGAAGAAACAAAGTACACTAAGATGCAAGTAAAGATACACATGGCTTTTATATTTAGACATTTTTTACTTATTCCCGGGTTCAGATTTATTTTGAAAATTTTACACAATAGTTAAAAAAATATACATTTTCATAAAACATCCATATGCAGAGTATGATTTTCTTTAATCATTACTGCTAAAGACATTTGTTTGAACATGGATTACACATTGTACCTCTGAGAAACTATTCACTTATCTCAGTTAAATATGAATAATGGGCAACTACACTGGCACAGAAAAAAAAAATAATTAATTTGTCTGCTCTTCCCAAGTGACGCCACATTAAAATGATTTAATGTTCCAGCCATATGTTTAAGAAGCTCTAGAAATAAAAATGAGCACCGCAGTACTCCATGCACATATATTTTTTTTTCTTCCATCACTTCTTTTAGAAAATTGAAGAGCATATGAGCCCTTTACTGAGCTGTCACATGCCATTCAAAAATAAATGCAGTCGAGTGTGTGGGTTGACATGCTGCCTCTGCCAAGCTCAAGAACTTCTATCTACAGAATTACTTTTAACTCCTATACATTTGGAATTGAACTTTCTCATGAACTTCTGTGTGCATCTTCTGGGTAATAAATTATTGCTGCTGTCAATAGCAGCAGTAGAAAATAATAGAAAACGAGGATAGAAAGTGAAATATATACTCTTTTGGGAATATAGGCAATAGATATAGTGCAGGTATGCTACAAATACATATACATGTACAAAAACAGTTCAATACATTGAGCTGAAATTCTCCTTCCTTGAAGTCATGGGGCTCCACACTTACAAAATTGTCACATCTCGCTACACTTATCTCTGAGGAGTACTTTCAGCATCATTTCCATTCCATTAAAACAAACGATCTCAACACATTTCTTCAATCACGAATGGAAGAAGTAACTGACACCTTCCTAATGCCCTGTACACACGATAGGATTTTCCAATGGAAAATGTGTGATAGGACCTTGTTATCAGAAATTCCAACCGTGTGTAGGCTCCATCACACATTTTCCATAGGAATTTCCATCACACAAAATTTGAGGTCTGGTTCTCAAATTTTCCGACAACAAAATCCGTTGCCGGAAATTCCGATCGCGTGTACACAATTCCGATGCACATAGTGCCATGCATGCTCGGAATCAAGCAGAAGATCAGCACTGGCTACTGAACTTATTGTTCTCGGCTTGTCGTATATGTTGTACGTCACCACGTTCTTGACGTTAGGAATTTCCAACCACTTTTGTGTGATCGTGTGTATGCAAGACAAGTTTGAGCCAACATCCGTCGGAAAAAATGTGATGGATTTTGTTGTCAGAATGTCCGATCGTGTGTACAGGGCATTACAGATATAAAAAGTACCTTGGATCTGCTGATAAAATTCTAATTCCTTCATAGTACTGTGTATAGTGCCCTCTACAAGGACTATCTAGCTGGAGCTTACTGAGAGATCCTGAATATCAGAAAATTGAATTGCACACCCACATCACTCTTTCATGTATTTTGGCTTTGCCCCACGATTGTGCAGTAGTGAAGCAATTATACAGGTTTATGGAGACTAATGTACACTTTCCATCACCTCATGCCCTAGAGGTATGCTTCTTGTATATGTTAAAGTAACCCTGCCACAAACCTGAGCAGTTGAACATATGAAAAAAAATATTTAGAGGTCACCTTCCATATAAATTGCATGTCAACGTTTTCAATCGATTCAGAGATAAGTACACCCCACGGAAATTGTTGAGTTGTTCAACATACTGTATTTCAACAGACAAACATTAGATCTTTTTTCAAACAGTAACTACAGATAAAGGTAATATACAGGGATTAAAACAAAAGGGAAATTGCCTTTTCAATTAAGTATTAAAAATATCATTGGATGTAGAAAAGGTAAGTTCATCCTTGGCCTCAGAAGCTGGTATTGCCCACCCCAGTAAAAATTACTTTTTGTAGGTATTTTTTATAACTTCCCTCTAGTCTCTAACATCAACATAGTGAACGTTTTGACTATTTTTCCATACAAAATGTCCTTAGTTGCACATGTTTTGGGGTTTTCTGGCATGAACTGCAAGATTCAAGCTCCCCCACAACATTCAAATAGGATTCAAATCAGAGCTTTGACTAGGCCAGGCTTTAACCCACTGTGACGAACGCGGGTGTCAGATCCCTGCCCTCCTCTCTAACTTGTGACGAGGGACCGGCCAACCTCACTTACGTAACAATACCACTCTCAGCTGCGCCCAGCACAAAGACCACAATCTAGGTGCCAGCAGCTTGAGAGCGATTGTCACTGGGCTAATTTAGACCGAGCAGGGGGAGACTCGTAATTTTAGCAATAGCAATTAGGATTTTAGAATAATTGTCTGTAACACACACTGCCACCACAAACACTTTTCAAAATAATGTTTTAATAATGAAAAGCTCAAAATTGGTGCAAATAAAATATTTACAAAAAAATATATTTCCAAGAAATAAAGACAATATACAGCCACAAAGAAATGAGGTAGGATTGAGGAGGAAGAATACTTTCAATTAATATCTGAGAGTTGATCAGAGTTCGATCGATGAGCTGGGTAATCGGTTCTCAAACTTGGCAGATGTTCCTACTTTGATGGTAAAAGGAGAACTTTCCACTGTCTTGGAATCTCCTCTTTTCTGCGGAATCAAAGGGGTGTTTACAGCTACCAATGACCAATCGTCTGGTCATCATGTTTAGGTGTTGGTTGCTGAGGGGTCTCTGCTGGTTCTCTGAATTGAGAGGGTGACAGTTTTACGATAGGCCTGGACATCCTGCCAGGCCGACAATAGCTGTTTTCACAGGCCTAAAGCCCCATACACACGCGCGGATTATCCGAGGACCATGTCCGTCATACTTTGTCTGATGTTGGTTTTGTGTACACACGGTCGGACAAAGTTGTCGGAAAATCCGATCATTCTGAACGTGGTGACGTTTGTTGCCTACGACGGGACTACGTAGAGGCTAGTAGCCAATAGCTTTGGTCTTGTAATGTGATCTGAGCATGCGTAGCACTTTGTCCGGTCGGACTACCATACACACGATCGGATTTGGTGTGATCGGAACTTGTTGTCCAAAAATCTATCCAACAGGAGATAGGACTTTGTCAGTCAGACAATCTGATGGAAACTGTCCGATGGTGCCTACACACGGTCTGATTTTCCGACAACATTGTAGGATAGGACAGAATCCATCGGAAAATCCTACCGTGTGTATGGGGCTTAAGCCTGGTTTTGCTTCTCTATGTTGAGATAACAACTCATTTAAAGTGTTCTGAGTTAAGCCTATGAATTCCTGGAAATAAGGGAGAATTTCTACTGCAATGTGTAACTGTTAACCAAGACTGTCATGGCTGCCATAAGGTTCCCAAACAACATGGCCACTAGCTACAGCTTTTCATGTGTCCAGTACGTGATATCATTACACCCACCAATTCTTCATTTTGAGCCATTGCATGCTGGATTTTCTAGTTAGTGTGCTTAAGATCTTTATCATGCTAAAAGTTCCAACTTTAACTCTTAAGCCCCATACACACGGTCGGACAATCCGCGGACCAGGTCTGTCGGACCATGTCCGTCATACTTTGTCCGATGTTGGTTTTGCATACACACGGTCGGACAAAGTTGTCGGAAAATCCGATCATTCTGAACGTGGTGACGTTTGTTGCCTACGACGGGACTACGTAGAGGCTAGTAGCCAATAGCTTTGGTCTTGTAATGTGATCTGAGCATGCGTAGCACTTTGTCCGGTCGGACAACCGTACACACGATCGGATTTGGTGTGATCGGACCGTGTTGTCGGCAAATCTTTCCAGCAGGAGATAAGACTTTGTCCGTCGGTCAAACCGACGAACACTGTCCGATGGTGCATACACACGGTCTGATTTTTCAACAACCTTGTCCGATCGGACAGAATCCATGAAAAAGTCTGACCGTGTGTATGGGGCTTTAGAGGGTCTCACATACTCATTAACCACTTCAGCCCCGGACCAATTGGCAGCCAAAGGACCAGGCCCCTTTTCGGCACTGCGCCGCTTTAACTGACAATTGCGCGGTCGTGCGACGTGACTCCCAAACAAAATTGGCGTCCTTTTTTTCCCACAAATAGAGTTTTCTTTTGGTGGTATTTGATCGCCCCTGCGGTTTTTATTTTTTGCGCTATAAACAAAAATAGAGCGACAATTTTGAAAAAAATGCAATATTTACTTAATATTTTACATTTTGCTATAATAAATATCCCCAAAAAATATATATAAAAAACATTTTTTTCCTCAGTTTAGGCCGATACGTATTCTTCTACATATTTTTGGTAAAAAAAATCGCAATTAGCGATTATTGATTGGTTTGCGCAAAAGTTATACCGTTTACAAAATAGGGGATAGTTTTATAGCATTTTTATTAATTTTTTTTTTTTTACTAGTAATGGCGGCGATCAGCGATTTTTATTGTGACTGCGACATTATGGCGGACACATCGGACATTTTTGACACATTTTTGGGAACATTGTCATTTATACAGCAATCAATGCTATTTAAATGCATTGATTCCTGTATAAATGACACTGGCAGTGAAACAGATAACCACTAGGGGGCGGGGAGGGGTTATGGTGTGTGACGTGTGTTTTTTTTTTACATTAGGGGGCGGGGCTGACGTCTGACGTCATTGATCGGCTTTCCCGATGACAGGGAACAGCCGATCAATGACAGGCAGAGGAGGAAGCGCGGGGAGAGGTTTGTTTACACAGACATCTCCCCGTACTTCAGCTCTGTGACCGAATCGCGGGACACCAGCGGTGATCACCGCTGGTCCCGCGGCCGTGGTCACGGAGCTCCCGACCGGGTCGCGAGCACGCGACCCACGGCTAGGCTTTTAAAGGGCCATGTACCTGTACGTGGTTTTGCCTAGCCGTGCCATTCTGCCAACGTACATCGGCGTGAGGCGGTCGGGAAGCGGTTAAGCACACCTTGATGTGATGCAAAATTCATAGTTGACTTAAAGACTGAAAGGCCTTGAAGCAGCAAAATAACCCCAAACCATACAATTACATTTTATTGCATTTGGGTTATGTATTTTTTGCATTTAGATATATGTTTTGTATACACATCAATAGTGTTTAGCACCATTGTATATTGTCAATTGAGAATGCGGTCCATTTTCAGGTCTTGTTTTACCTTTAAGACGTGCAGCTCTCTCCTTACATTTATATTTATCATGTTTACATTTTTGGGTTTACTTTTGATTTGAATAAAGCACATTGATGCTGATCATCTCTTTGCATGTATGATTGAACTTCCTGACATTTATGGAATCAATTCACAAGAGGTCACTAGTCACAGGTAAGTATAATCAGAAAGGAGATTGATGACCAGGAGCAGAGTGTTCTGTACTTACTGCAGGGGATGTTGTTTAAGGCTGCAAAACATCTCCTGTTTTTCATCTCCTTCATTTAATACTTCCTGTCAATTGTGCTGGAGTAAACCAGATATATAAATCCTATCCCTCTAAATAATAAAGATTGTACATATTCAGACAGCAGAGAGCTGAGCTGAGGATCCCTCCTCTGTTGAATTTCAGGATTAGGTGTTCCTGGAATCAGATATTATACAACACTATGACCTTGAGTGCTCAGATATTACCAGGATCAAAAACAAAGTCATAGACTGTGTCCTCTGTGTGCATCTCTGTAATTATTCTCCAAATTAAGATGAAATGTACTTTTAAGCAGCAGCTGGAGTTGATTGCATGTTAACAAGAGATTAAAACCCAGATCCGGGGTTTTTTACATATGGTATAGCCATATGGTATACCCATTGCACCCAAAAACATTTTTCAACTACTGTGCAAGCAAGAGTCTGATGGAGGTCAGGAGTGTATATTGCACAGAGCACACAGGTAAGTAGACCTCCCTCCCCAAGCCAAAATTGCCCCAGAGTCGCCCCCCCCCCCGCTCCCTGTAAAAATCCCCTTTCAAGTACAGATCTACCCTCCCAGGTCAGGTCTACCCTCATTTCAGCCATCTCCCCCCCCAGTACATATAACTCCCCTCACCCCAGTACAGATCTTCCCCCACTAGTACAGATCCCCCTCAGTAAAAATCTCCACCCCCCACCAGTACATACTCCCCCAATCAGTACAGCTCCTGCTAGTACAGATCTCTCCTCAGTAAAGCACCCCCCAGTAAAACTCCACCTAGTATAGTACCCCCTCCACCATTACAGCTCCCCTCAGTACAGATCTTCCCCCCACCACCAGCACAGATCCCCCAATCAGTACAGCTCCCCTCAGTACAGATCTTTATGCAATACAGCTCCCCCTAAATACACCTCCCCCAGTAGAGATCTCCTCCCCACTAGTACAGTTCAGTTCCACCCACTACAGATCTTCCTCCCTACCAGTTTAGCTTCCATAGTACAGACCCCCCCCCCCCATCAGTAACCCCCCCCCAGTGAAGATTTCCTCTAGTAAAGCTCCAGTACAGATCTTCCCCCAGTACAGTTCCACCAAGTACAGTTCCCTACCCCCAGTACTGTTCCCCCATCAGTGCAGCTCCCTCCAGTACAGCTTCACGTAGTACATACCCTTTCCTCTCCCTCCCCCCCTTCCCCAGGGCAATTCTCTTCCCTCCAATGAATCCACTAGAGATGACAGAGGAGCTAAGGAGATCTTTCCTCTTTTGTAACTGCAGAGTCCTGTTGTCTCTAAGTTCTGAAAGGCGGTAGGGATGGGGGTGGGACCCACAGTACTTTGAGTGTGAACCTAAGCAGAAAATGTACTAAAACAGGAGCAGACAGGATCTGGAGCAGCTGTGCATAGTTACCAATTTAACTTTAACCACTTCAGCCCCGGACCATTTGGCAGCCAAATGGACCAGAGGTCTTTTTTCAATTTCGCACTGCACTACTTTAACTGGTAATTGCGCGGTCATGCAATTTTGTAACCAAACGAAATTTGCGTCCTTTTCTTCCCACAAATAGAGCTTTCTTTTGATGGTATTTGATTGCCTCTGTGATTTTTATTTTTTGAGATATAAACGAAAAAAAAAGAGCGAAAATTTTGAAAAAAAAAAGAGATTTTCTACTTTTTGTTATAAAAAAAATCTAATAAACTCAATTTTAGTCAAACATTTGGGCCAAAATGTATTCAGCCACATGTCTTTAGTAAAAAAAATGCCAATAAGCGTATATTTATTGGTTTGCGCAAAAGTTATAGCGTCTACAAACTAGAGTACATTTTCTGGAATTTACACCGCTTTTAATTTATGACTGCCTATTTCATTTCTTGAGGTGCTAAAATGGCAGAGAAGTACAAAACCCCCCCAAATGACCCCATTTTGGAAAGTAGACACCCCAAGCTATTTGCTGAGAGGCATGTTGAGCCCATTGAATATTTTTTTTTTTTTAGTCCCAAGTGATTGAATAAAGACAAAAATAAAAAAGATTTTTTTTTTTTTTTCAAAAAGTTGTCACTAAATGATATATTGCTCACACATGCCATAGTTATATGTGGAATTGCACCCCAAAATACATTTTGCTGCTTCTCCTGAGTATGGGGATACCACATGTGTGGGACTTTTTGGGAGCCTAGCCGCGTACGGGGCCCCGAAACCCAAGCACCGCCTTCAGGATTTCTAAGGGTGCAAATTTTTGATTTCACTCCTCACTACCTATCACCGTTTCGAAGGCCATAAAATGCCAAAATAGCACAAAACCCCCCCAAATGACCCCATTTTGGAAAGTAGACACCCCAAGCTATTTGTTGAGAGGCATGGTGAGTATTTTACAGCTCTCATTTGTTTTTGAAAATGAAGAAAGTAAAGTAAAAAAAAAAAATTTTTTTTTTTTTTTTTCAATTTTCAAAACTTTGTGACAAAAAGCGACATCTGCAAAATACTCACAATACCTCTCAGCAAATAGCTTGGGGTGTCTACTTTCCAAAATGGGGTCATTTTGGGGGGTTTTATGCCATCTGGGCATTCCATGGCCTCCGAAACTGTGATTGGCAGTGAGAAGTGAAATAAAAAAATTACACCCTTAGAAAGCCTGAAGGCGGTGATTGGTTTTTGGGGTTCCGTACGCAGCTAGGCTCCCAAAAAGTCCCACACATGTGGTATCCCCGTACTCAGGAGAAGCAACAGAATGTATTTTGGGGTGTATTTCCACATATGCCCATGACATGTTTGAGCAATATATCATTTAGTGACAACTTTTTGTAAAAAAAATATATATATTTTTTTTTTTTTCATTATTCAATCTCTTGGGACAAAAAAAAAAAAATATTTAATGGGCTCAACATTGCTCTCATCAAATAGCTTGGGGTGTCTACTTTCCAAAATGGGGTCATTTGGGGGGGGTTTGAACTGTCCTGGCATTTTATGCACAACATTTAGAAGCCTATGTCACACGTCACCCACTCTTCTAACCACTTGTAGACAAAGCCCTTTCTGACACTTTTTGTTTACATGAAAACATATTTTTTTTTTGCAAGAAAATTACGTTGAACCCCCAAACACTATATATAATGTTAAAGCAAAGGCCCTACAGATTAAAATGGTGGGTGTTGCATTTTTTTTTTCCACACAGTATTTGCGCAGCGATTTTTCAAACGCATTTTTTGTGGAAAAAATACACTTTTTTTTATTTTAATGCACTAAAACACACTATATTGCTCAAATTTTTGATGAAATAAAAAATATGATCTTAGGCCGAGTACATGGATACCAAACACGACATGCTTTAAAATTGCGCACAAACACGCAGTGGCGACAAACTACATACATTTTTAAAAGCCTTTAAAAGCCTTTACATGATACCACATTAGATTCACGGAGGAGGTCTACTGCTAAAATTACTGCCCTCGATCTGACCTTCGCGGTGATACCTCACATGCATGGTGCAATTGCTGTTTACATATGACGCCAGACCAACGCTTGTGTACGCCTTTGCGCAAGAGAAGGGGGGGCAGGGGTGCTTTTTTTTTTTTTTTTTTTTTTTAGTTCTTTTTTTTATTTATTTAGCTTTTTTATTTTATTTTTAAACTGCTCCTTCCATTTTTTTTCTTTGTTATGATTTTTATTGTTATCTCAGGGAATGTAAATATCCCCTATGATAGCAATAGGCAGTGACAGGTACTCTTTTTTTGAAAAAATTGGGGTCTATTAGACCCTAGATCTTTCCTCTGCCCTCAAAGCATCTGACCACACCAAGATTGGTGTGATAAAATGCTTTCCCAATTTCCCAATGGCGCGGTTTATATCCGGGAGGGGGGACATTCCCTCCCACTGCTTGTAAAAGCAGTCTAGAGGCTAATTACCCGCTAGAATTGCTTTTACATGAAAGCCGATCACTGGCTGAAAAGAATGATACCAAGATGATACCTAAACCTGCAGGCATCATTCTGGTATAACCATTCAAAGTCCAGCAACATACTGGACATATATTGTAATCTTTTTTTTTTCATGCAGCCTCTTGGCTGAACGAAAAAAAGAGATTGATTGGTGGGTATGCCCACCATTAGAATACCTCCCTTCATCCACCCACTTCTAATGATGGGCATACATGCACCATTTATATATGCCGATGCATGGGGGCATCCTCCCGCAAAAGTTATGCCGTGTACACACGGTCGGAATTTCGACCGTATGTACGTGGCATTAGGAGCCAATCGCTCCTCCCCCCCCCCTGCTGCCCCCATGCTTCGGCATATATGCTCTTTTTTTTAACTGTGGTGGTGAAATCACCTCCTACAGCGTTGGAGTCGCGGCTTTATGTATCGTGGGAGCAAACGCTGTTGCTGTCAAGATAAATAAATCCGCGTTGCAACTGAATGGCGCACCTGAAAACAAAAAAATGCTCAACACTAAAACACAGTAAACAAAATTACATACCTGAAAAGCAAGCATGATAAAACATGATAAAACATAATAAAACATTGCAGAATAGAATGGAGTAAAAAAAGAGCAACAATAGAGAGAGAATAGAGTGAGAGAGAGAACAATAAAACGACAACTATTTTTTTTTTTTTTTTTTTTTTTTTGAGATTCACAGGTAAAAAAGCTCCTGACTGAAGCGACTGAATCAAAACGCTACCACAAAAAAACTGTTAGCGATCGCAGGGATCAGGCCTGACTCTGCGAACGCTGCAGTTATGTGTGCTTAGTGTTTTGTAAGTGACAGTGATCGATCGATACTGCACTTGGGTGGGCTGGGCTGGGCGGAGGGGGAAAACGCAGGTGCTAGCAGGTATCTGGGCTGATCCCGCTAACAATGCGGTTTTTTTTGGAACCCTAAACTGCTGGGACGCTAGTATAGATCTGATCAGATCAGATATTGATCTGTTCAGATACTGTGCCACTAAGGGAGGTGTATGCTTTGTGCGTGGGTGTTTGCGGTACTGGCACTAACCTGGGGCGACGCAGACCTTATTTGACCCTAAAACCTAATTGATATCACCCGCCGGGCGATCAGGGGGTTAAACCGTTATTGGGTAATAAATGGCGGGTGCCCTGACAGTATAAAAAACAAGCTAACTAACCAGCGTCACCCGTAACAGTAATACAAAAAAAAAAACTGGTTACCTAGCGACACTAATGCAGCGATCAGAAAAACGATCGCTTAGTGACACTGGCAAAAGGGGGTGAAAGGGTTAACTAGGGGCAATCAGGGGGTTAAACCTTTATTAGGTAATATATGGGGGTACCTGACGCTATATAAAAACCTGACGGGGAACCTAAATAACGAAATAACTAACTGGCTAACCAGCGTCACCAGTGACAGTTATACAGTGATCACTGGTGAAAGGGTTAACTCTAGGGGCAATCAGGGGGTTAAAACCTTTATTTAGGTTGTAATATGGGGGTACCTGACCTATAAACCTATTTATGAACCTATATAAACATGGCGGTTACCTAAAAAAAAAAAATGGTTACCTAGCGACACTAATGCAGCGATCAGAAAAACGATCGCTTAGTGACACTGGCAAAAGGGGGTGAAAGGGTTAACTAGGGGCAATCAGGGGGTTAAAACCTTTATTAGGTAATATATGGGGGTACCTGACGCTATATAAAAACCTGACGGGGAACCTAAATAACGAAATAACTAACTGGCTAACCAGCGTCACCAGTGACAGTTATACAGTGATCACTGGTGAAAGGGTTAACTCTAGGGGCAATCAGGGGGTTAAAACCTTTATTTAGGTTGTAATATGGGGGTACCTGACCTATAAACCTATTTATGAACCTATATAAACATGGCGGTTACCTAAAAAAAAAAAAATGGTTACCTAGCGACAGCAGTGACACTAATACAGCGATCAGAAAAACGATCGCTTAGTGACACTGGCAAAAGGGGGTGAAAGGGTTACCTGGGGGGCAATCAAGGGGTTAAACCTTTATTAGGGGGGGGTAGGGGGCTACCTTGGACCTAAAACTAACTGCCCTGACAGTTATTACAGTCACACTGACACTAAATGCAGTGATCAGTAAATAAATGATCACTGCAATTAGTGACACTGTGACTGGGGGGGGGGGGGGGAGGGGGTGATCTGGGGGGTGATCAGGGGGTGACAGGGGGGTGGAATATGTGCCTAACTGTACTGGTGTCAGTGTAGTGTTGTGCACTAACCTGTACATGTTCGCCGCTCGGCGTCTCCGGTCACATAGACCGGCGCACCGAGCGTGACATCACTTCCGCCTTCCTGTCTATACAATAGACAGGAAGGGGAAGCTTTTCATTGGCCAGGAGCGATCGCGAGGGGGTGGCCAGAAACCACTGGCCGTCCCCTCGTCCCGGATCGCTCCTGAAGCGATCCCGACCGTCCCCGCCGGCGGAGGGGGGTCCGATCGGACCCCCCAACCGCCGGAAGAATGTCACGTACAGGTACGTGATTCTGCCTGTACGTGCCATTCTGCCGACGTATATATACAGGGGGCGGTCCGGAAGTGGTTAACAAGCATGCAGCTGAAAACTTTTGACATATCCAAGTACATATCTTGGACAGTCAGTATAAAAGACATATCCTATTTATACAAATTTTCACAAGGACATGAACAATGTCAACCTCTGTAATTCTCTATTAAAAGTTTTTTTTAAACAAGTTATCTATCTTATCATATAGGGAAGCTTTTTTAAACAGGCAACTATTGTCTAAAGCTTAACTCTGGGCTTGGATCCCCCCTTCCAGGTGTACCGAGGGATATGACAGGTCCTCTTCACCAAATTCTTTCATTGACAATGGGTACATTTTAAATGCTGAAGAGAGAGTGGTGCCATGTAATGTTGTGGCACTGCTCTCGGTAACATTCTCCTGTAAGTCCAGGACCCTTGAATTTCCCCCAGAGCTTAATAAATGAGTTGAGGCACTTATAATGTCCATCATTCAGTCATGTGCAAGTAAAAATTAATTTTTCTTTTCCTTGCATATGATTGGGTATTCATTGCAAAGTGAACTTTCACTTCCATCACTAAGTTTTGGGCAAAATTCCCTTGCAGAGTACAATTTGCCTTGGATAGTGAACAGTCTATTTGACTTTAGTAAATCAATTCCCAAGTCAATAATGTCAGCTCCTGCACAAAATACTTTTTCTATGTGTTTAGGATTCTATTATAAAATGCTTCTTCATCATTTATCAGCTAGCAGTTAAGATTTAATGGCCCTTAAAAAATCAAATGTAGTGTATATTGGGAAGAAAGACTGGTTCTTGTATTCCAATTATGTATCACTTCTGGGCAAACAACGATCTGGCTGTAAACAGCAACAGACTTGGGTTTATACTGTGTAGTGTGATCACACGGGTGTGAAGAGCCTGGCAAAGGTTATGAGTGGGAACAATAGAAGTAATGAGAAAACTAATCAGAGTCTTGATTTTAATTTGTAAGCTGTTATGCATACTGCTGATGTGCAATTACTTTATCTACAAGCCTGAGCAGAAGCAGTTGCAATCTTACATTCCCTTTAATTCTAGACTTCTATTTCAAAGCTATGCTGATTGTCATTAGTCATATCTTGTTATACCTTTTGGGTACCTTTATATTTTAACATCCTGTGTTTTTACAGCACAAATCAGCCAGAATGTTTTACTTTGCACTGTCAGAGTGGTTAAAGAAAGTTTGGAGTTGTTAAAAAAATAAACATACATGCTTACCTCCATGCTGCAGCATTGGTGTGATGCTGCAGCTGTCCCCCATCGGATCTGAGCCCGAGAACTAAGTGATCATATGACAGCTGATTGCTCAGTTCGCGGTCTGCTCTGAGCATAGAGCAGCGACTGTCAGTCACTGCTCCGTGCATTTACTAGAGTGCCAGGCTGTAGAGGGGGCAGGAAGGGCTGGCTCAGGCTCTCAGCGGCACAGTAAAAGGCTAAGCCAGCTGCCGATCAGGCATCTGGGTGGATCCTGACAATGTAGTTGGGATCATTCCAGAGCCTAGAGCGGCTCTGAGATGTCAACTGACAGCAGGCTTTAGCCTGGTTCACTGGAGAGCACAAGTAAGTGCACTCCTGTGACCCACAAGAGAAGTATGACAACGTGTATGTAAACCCTAACTATGAATGTCTCCTATTTGCATACATTTTGTCTGTTAAATATACCATTGAAATGATATATATACAGTATATATATATATATATATATATATATATATATATATATTAAAAAAATACACAATATAGAAAAGAAAAAATACACGAGTCCATCTAGCTTGCCTATCAGTTTGCCTATTGTGCAAATAGATGCACAGATGATGCAATTGCTGTTGCATTGCATGCTGCCTTAACACAACTTGAGCACTCAAACACATATGTTAGGATGTTATTCATTGATTTTAGCTCAGCATTTAACACAGTACTGTAGTCCCTGACAAATTAGTGAAAAAGTTAAAAGCTTTGGGCCTATGTCCATTGCTGCACTCATGGATTATGGATTTCCTAACAAACAGGCCACAAATCGTGAGAATAGGTTTTGTTTACGCACGACTGTACTCCCATACATGCATCTAACACTATAGTGACGTTTGCTAATGACACCAATTTAGTGGGACCCATACAAGATAATGATAAGAGCTTATAGGCAGGAAATTCAACATTTGGTTGAGTGGTGTACAGAAAATGATTTAATACTCAATACTGCAAAAATTTAAGAAATAATAGTGGATTATAGGAGATCAAGAAAGATCAATCATGGCCCAGTATATATAGGTGGTGAGGAGGTGGAAAAGATGGACACTATTACATTTTTGGGAGTGCATATTACAAGGAAGCTGTCATGGTCTCAAAATACATTTTTTCTATCATTGTACCGTTGAGAGTATTCTTCTCCACTGCGCTGTAGTATGGTATGCCAGCTGCAGGACAAAGGATAAGAAGGGCCTGTCTTATGCGGTAAAAACATCACAGCGGATCATAGGTACAGAGCTACCGAATTTGGACACAGCATATGCCAGCCGATTGAAAAAGTGGGCAAAAGCTATTAGTAGTGATACAACCCACCCAGGTTACAGTGTGTTTATCCTATTGCCATCAGGGAAAAGATATAGGACACTTGAAACACACACTAATCGCTTAAAGTATAGTTTTTTTCCCTAGGGCTTTATTGTCCATAACCCCATCAGGTACAGTGTTTTAGGAATTGTATGTGGCATTATAATTTTTTTAAATAAAATTTTATATTTTGCTATATTTAAATAGATATGTGGGCATGCGCTAGGAGTATGTATGTTTTGTATTATTGCTGCTGTAAAGAGTATTCAGATACATTTTGTTCTATGTATACAATGACAATTAAATATATCTATCTAGCTCAGCCAATAAATTAATAGAAAAAAATGATAAAAAAAGCTCTATATACAGAACCCTAAATTGACCCAGAGGAAGGCACAAAAACTCTATCAAGATTGGTCCAGTTTGTTCCAGTGGGGTCCAGAAGGCAGTCAGATATTCCCTGGATCAGCAATTCCTGATGTGATTACCTTTGAATGTTAATATCCAGTTATATTTTGTGCATTTAGGAATGCATCAAGCTCTTTTTTTTAATAATCTACTGAGCTGGCCACAATTAGTTTTTGAGGAAGTCTCTTACTATGAAGAAGCCATTATGTATATGATGGTTAAGGGTCCATGCTCACTGGCTTAAAAAAAAACTGCTTCTTGAGTTTAGCATTTTGCCTCTAGAAACAGATAATGTTATCCTATGAGTCCATGCACATTAGATAGTCTAGAGGGATTTTTTTTAAAACTTAGCGTTTAGAGGAGGAAAACTATTCTGTTATGCATTTTTGAGAACGGTTTTCTGGCAGAAAAATATGCTAAACATGCCTAAACAGGCCTAAACGCTCCTACAAATAAAGAGGCTCCAAATTAGCATTTTTTTCTGCCAAGAGCACTGCCATCTTTTTTAAGCCAGTGTGCATGAACCCTAAATCTTTTTTCCTCCAGGCGCAAAGAGAGCCCCCTTTTCTTTTGTAATGACTTCAAAGCCTAACTCCAGGTTTGATTAAACTTCAAATATGTTGCAGTTTGTTTGGAGGGGTGGGTGAAAGATTTCACAATCGCTACCTCAGACAATCAGAGAAAGTCTTGTATTCATCCAGAGAATACAAAGCTTCCTCTGAATGGCTGAGCAGCAAGCAGTCTGATTAAATTTTGTTCTGGGAGAAGGACAGAAAGTCTCCGTCCCACTGCCAGAACATAGCGCTGTAAACTGTATGTAGCTGATACAACATACAGTTCATACAATGCTGACAACAAGCACACCTATTAGTAAGGGAAGTAGTTTGTTAGGAGGAGCTTGGTCTAAACAAATTATTTAAAGTTTAATCAAACCTGGAGTTAGGCTTTAAAGTGATTCTGCAACAAGTTCAGTGTATGAACTGCTTATGTATTAATGTACGGCAATCATTTCCCCCTTAATCGCTTTTAATCAGGAGAGAATAAATTCAGTTGAGTTGTTTGAGAAGTGTAAAAATACCTACTGATTTAGCCAGAAACCTGTGATCTCTGCCTGTGCGCTCAGAGGGGGTTATGAAGGTGAGGAATTGGGGAGGAGATGAGATGTCTGTGTTCTTTGTAATTCATAAAATATTACAATTATTTTCAAAATCATTACAGTTGGAGCCAAGAGAATGCTGCAGAAATATTGTTTCATATAAAGATTTGTATGCTTAAATTAAAATGATTATATGTAATCATTTGTGATACAGATGGCACTTCCTACTGTTCATAAAGCAAAAACGAAAACCAGAACTAAAGCCAGTCAAAAAAATCTTATAAGTTGTGTTGACAGCACATGCAGGCCTCAATGGGTTTTGCATTCTTTTACAAATTTATGGGAATGCAAAACCTGCTTAAAGCAGGTCACATGGAAGACAGAAGAAAGTCAGATGGTGGTCAATATAACCTGTCAATGAATTCTGAATGATCACAAAAGCACTACAAACTAATCAAAAAGAATACCATTGGCACAAGTCCAAACCCCATCGACACAGGCCATTAATATGTTTATGCTCAAAAGTTACAATCTACAGAAAAATAAGAGAAGAGCACACCTTTTCCTTATGCCTGTGCAGTGATAAATAAATTATCTTTAATAAAACTATTGTCTAACAGAACATACTGTCACCATGCATATAATATATATATATATATATATATATATATATATATATATATATATATATATATATATATATATATATATATATATATATATATATATATATATATATATATATATATATATATATATATATATATATATATATATATATATATATATATATACTGTATATCTGTGTCAAATGTATACAGATGTTACATAGTTAGCTAGGCAGAAAAAAGACACAAGTCCATCCAGTTCAACCATAAAAAAAAAGAAATAATAAATACAAATAAAAAATATCGTACAATCCAATATACCCAATTCTATACCCACAGTTGATCCAGAGGAAGGAACCCCCCCCCCCCCACCCCCCCCACCCCCCCCACCCCCCCTAGAAGAGCATGCTCCAATCTGCTACAGCAGGGGAAAAAAATCCCTTCCTGATCCCCTAGAGGCAATCGAATTTTCCCTGGATCAACTTTACCTATAAATGTTAGTACCCAGTTATATTATGTACATTTAGGAAAGTATCCAGGCCTTTCTTAAAGCAATCTACTGATGTCAAAGTGTCCATTAGACAAAAGTATCCATACATTATCTGGTAATATCCACACATGAGTTTCAGGTATAGTGATTCACCCCCTCAAAAACCACACAGTGTTCACTCCTGATTCTAATCTATCTCATGACTGTGCACTGCACAAAAACTCTCCCAGTGTAATGTCTGGACACCACTTACCTTCTATCAATGACCTATAAAAATATACATTAGGTAGGTCGCATAGGTTTAGAATCCATAGGGCTCATAACCACATAAGCTTGGAGATAGCTCTAGGACATGTTCCATCCATACTCAAAGAAGAACAGAATTGCACATTGCATACAACATGGAAAAAAACAACATTGAAAAAAATATTATCGTATGTAATCTTTAAATGGAATGAATCAGTAAAATCAGCAATTATTCCCACCGTTCCAGAATGTTGCATTATTCTCCTCCCTATGTGTTACATCACTTCTGAACTCGTCAGGGGCTGGAGCTCCACTGAACTTTCCCATATTATGTATCCTTTCCCTCCTCCAATATTGCCTCTATTAAAGATGGCCACCATACCTCCAGTACATGAAGTATACAAAAGGTAGGGCCTATTTCCTCCTTATTTAGTTAGAAATAGAACAGTTCACCTATCAGTAAGAACATCCCCAACCCTGCTTCTATCCTATGGGTTTTTCATATGTCTGTAATACTTCCACCCTTATTTAGAAAAGGAAATCTCCCTATCTTCTGCTCTGGGGCCATTCCACATCCAACACAGCAACCAAAGAACTTTTGTCACATAGGCATGGTCCCCCACTGTCGCTTTTAGTAAGCCGGTTCAGAGAAATGTTATGCATCTCACACTGAAGTGAGTATATATAGATAGAAATTGTTTAAAGTGGTTGTAACCCTAAAAAAAAAAAACATGCTCCTACCCCTCTTGCACGAGATATAGGACAGTCCGTTTGCAATGTCAAATGTTCTACAATGCCTAGCTGATCCTGCCTGTTCTCGTCTTCCCCTCTGTAAACTGACCACAATCATCATGGCTGCTGATCTCTGATAACGTGGTCAGTTTATGTGCCCCAGTCATCCAGCTATCTCCTCAGCATCCCTGCATCTTCTCCTCCCCCTCTGCTTCCCTCTCTCCCTGTCTGTTTCGTAGTCAGTACAAGAGACAATCTCCTCCCTGCCTTACTCCTCTCCTCCCTGCCCCCCCCCCCCACCCCTCTCCTCTCATCTTCTCCATGTGTAATTCTATTTCCTGCAGTTGCTCCAGTGCTTGTAAATTAAAGAAACATGTATTAATTACGTTGATCCTCTCTGTTTTAGGTCCCTGTTCAGTACAGTGTGTTTTTTTCCTACAATTATAATGCTAAATACCTTCTATGCAGTGCAACGACCAATCCCCCGCCAGCTTGCATTCATTATAGGGAAATCTCAGCCCCTCCCACTGTGCTCACTTACTCAGAAAGGGAGGCAGAGGGAGGGCAAATGACAGGACAGCAGGGCTCTGCAAAGAAGGTATTTAGCATTATAATTTTAGAAAAAGACACACTGTACTGAACATGGACCTAAAACAGAGAGTATCAAAGTAATTAATACACGTGACTTACAACCACTTTAAAGAGAATCAGCAGCAATGAGATGCATAAATAAATGAAATATACGTACATTAACAGAATTTTTACATACAGGCAACACATTTTTAGTAGAGTGAGGAAGGGTTAGAACTTTTTATTGCTAACATTTTTAGCGCTCAGTTGTACCAGTCAGAGGAACACTGATCACCAAGATGCAATATAATATTCTTTTTTTAAATAGGCAGCAGGAACAAGTACTATTGTGACATCATTATGTTCCATGGTAGAAACAGCGGTTGGCTGCTCCCATCTATGTTCTGTAGACTTTTATTTTCATGCCCATTTTTTGAAACATTGAGACTGTAATTGATCATATAATATTGTACTTTGAAGGTTGTTCGATTATGGCCATGGACGTGTTCCTCCTCCACCCCGTGCTGTCATTCCTCTGAAACGTCCCAGATTAGCTGTGCCAGCAACACGCAGAGGAAAAGGAGTCTTCTCGCTGAAAGGAGCATCACGGTCTGTTTCCTCTTCATCAGGCTCCAAATGTGAGTGTTTGCTTTGTTCTTACTTGATAAATGACTGTGACTACAGTAAAGAGGTTTACCAAAGAAATGGCATATATAACACAATATTTGTTGAATTTTTTTTTAAATTAGTCCTTTGCAGGATTTACAAACCATAAGGCAGCTCTGACTCCAATATTCACCTTCTCCTCTCTGGCACCATCTCCTGCCATATTTCCTTTCCACCACCAGTTGTCTTTAGTCTTTTGGGTTTAATGACATCCAGCACCTTTAACCCGGATGAATGAGGACATCCTGTAAGTGCAAAACCCTGTGGAGCCACTCCCTGACAGTGCATCACAACAGCCTTGCATTTTTTTTATATACAGCGAAGTACTGTAGATACATACACAATGATGTCAGCACTGCCCTCTGCATCATTAGGGACCACCAGGGGAAGAGCTGACAAGGAAATTGACCCTACACATCACGTGACCAACCTGGGGGGTGACTGGGAGATGGAGGGGTGAGCCTGGAGTTAGACTTTAAAGCGCTATTAAACCCAAAACCCATATATTACAGTGCAGCTTACCAATAATTAGATGTGGTGGCTGTATCAGTTTTTCTCCTGGTGATCTGGCCAGTAACACACCTCCTGTATTCGCGAGACACAACTGAGCACATGGGGCACTGCAGACAGCACCATTGTCAATCTGGAGAAGGGAAAGGGGGGGGGGGGGGTAGTGTTAAATGTATTAGAAGATTTAGATACACTAACAAATTAAAGCCAAACTCCAGCTTACACTTTATAATCAGTTACAGCAAACAATTTGTTTTCCTTTTAGGGTAAAAGTTTTGCATGAATAAATAAAAACTGATCATGTTAATCACCCCTGCCAGTGTTAAAGCAGAATTCCCCCCAAAAATGGAACTTCCGCTTTAAGGGAAGGTGACCCCCTGACATGCCACATTTGACGTGTCATTTTTTTTTGGGGGGGGGGATACACTCTTTTAAGAGGGTTCCAGCTCCCATTTCCTCCAGGCGCACAGCGGCACCGGAAGGGAGATCACCTCTCCCCCCTCCCTCTCTGCAGTCATCTGGGACATGTCACAGGTCCCAGATGATTGCCCGGCCAGTCACGGAGCACCATGCAGCTCGCACATGCGCAGTGGGTTCACAGCCGGGCACCCACAGTGATAATACACTCTTTTAAGAGGGTTCCAGCTCCCATTTCCTCCAGGCGCACAGCAGCACCGGAAGGGAGATCACCTCTCCCCCCTCCCTCTCTGCAGTCATCTGGGACACGTCACAGGTCCCAGATGATTGCCCGGCCAGTCATGGAGCACCATGCAGCTCGCACATGCGCAGTGGGTTCACAGCCGGGCACCCACAGTGATAATGCCGGCGCCGCAGAGAGGTACCAGGCACTGTGTTTGGTATGAATCTTGAGGGGGAACTCCGCACCAAATTTTTTATAAAAAAAACGACATGGGTTCCCCCTCCAAGAGCATACCAGGCTCTTGGGTCTGGTATGGATTTTAAGGGGAACCCCCTACGCTGAGAAAACGGTGTGAGGGTCCTCCCCAAAATCCATACCAGACCCTTATCCGAGCACGCAGCCCGGCCGGTCAGGAAGAGGGGTGGGGACGGCGCCCTGCATCCCCTTCACCCCAAAGCACCTTGTCTCCATGTTGATGAGGACAAGGGCCTCTTCCTGACAACTCTGGCCATTGATTGTCGGGGTCTGTGGGCGACTTTTTAATAAGGGGGCCCCCAGATCCCGGCCCCCCACCCATCGTACCCCTACCCATTCACCTGGGGAAAAAAAGTGTCAATAAAAAAAACACACTAGACAGGTTTTTAAAGTCATTTATTAGGCAGCTCCGGGGGTCTTCTTCCAACTTTGGGGGTCTCTTCCGACTTCTCCGCGCTCTCTGGTTCTTCTCCCACTCTCAGGTGCCTTCTGCGGGCTCTTTTACTATCTTCTGCTCTTTTGCCCACTCTTTTGCTAGCATTGGCCCGGTCTTCTCTGTCGTCTTCTTCCCTCTGGTCTTCTTTCAATGTTGACCCAACGCTCTCTCCCGCTGTAATGCTGTGTGCACAGTGCACAACGACCTATATAGGCATGGGGCGGGGTCACCGGGTGATGTCATCCAGCAACCACGCCCCCTTATGACTGGAATTACTGAAACCATGTCCTGTGGTCTGATGAGACCAAGATGGTTCAGATGGTGTCAAGCGTGTGTGGCGGCAACCAGGGGAGGAGTACAAAGACAAGTGTGTCTTGCCTACACTCAAGTATGGTGGTGGGAGTGTCATGGTCTGGGAGAAAACAAACTGAATGAAGGGTGAAATAATAAAAAAAAGATTCATAATGAGAACAAAAAATAATAAAAAATAAATAAACAAAAGATGAACAATGATACGAAAAAAAAAGTGAATAATAAGAAGGGTGAAAAACTGTAATATTATGTATGAAGATGGTAGACTTTTCTGTTCCATTATAATGAAATCCAAAATCCAAACAACATACTCAAAAGGCGCTGGTTATTTTCAGACTTGCATCTGTAGTCAGGTGATGAAATAGAAAACTTCAAAAAAGCTCAATAGCTCTGGTGAGGCGGCTCCAACCCAGCAAGGCTTCCATCAATGGGCACCCAATGCTTGCTTGAACCATAGAAATACAGAAAGGAGCTCCAGAGAAAAACAAGTCATATAAGTCAGATAAAAAAAATGTGTTTAAAGGCAACGCCACTGTTCTTTAATGAGGGCTTAACACAGGATACAACTTCGGTGGACGCTCTGATTTTACAGATCAATATTAGAACTAGTATTGAACTCTCCACATGGAGTAACAACTTGACAGCACTTTTTGAGTATCAATGGAAGCTTTAAATTAATAAAAGCTGCACAGCAAAATATCAGTGTTCAGCCCAGTGAGGGAAGTAGAGAAGCGGTCTAATATGCATTTCGATAAAAACAAAAAATACAGATGATCCCTAGGTTGCCTAAGGCCAAACTGTTTTGTGTACTCACCATAATCCCCTACAGTATGTAATGTCTACCCACACACAGTAGTCCTGTGACACTCCAAGCTATCTTGCACATGAATCTCCCTACATATATATATATCGCACATATAACTCAAAGAAAACCTAGCTTATATAAAGGTTTACATCATGGGAACCCTATGTAAGTTGGTGAACATCAGTAAAGAAAACATATATAGGTCCCTTTAAGACATTTGATTAGTATGACTGGGTTTACCCAAACTTTTTATTGCCTGTCAATGTCGTTTTATTTAATATGGATGATTGAAATAATATATGCAAGTTTCCTAGAAATAGTCGTTTATGAAAAGATGATGTTAATCATGGGAGTTGATAATGTGAGTTACTGTTTATTTTTACTAGCCATTTATCTGTTGTTTTAGCAGAATAGGTAATCAGACAAATGATCACACAGGGATTACCTGTATCCTGCAGTTTACTAAAAATGTTAGAATTAATAATGCAAACCGTGTTTAAAATGGCAAAGGTCATACATACATTGCAGAATAATACAAAAAAGATTATGGAAGTTGCACATACATGGACTCCCCATAGCAATGACCCTGTGGCTCCAGCAGGGTAACATAAGAATGCATAGCATAGCCTTTATAAGACTCTATAACCACAGAGAATTTAGCTTAGAATCATTTTAGTAAAACAATTCAGAAATCAAAAGCAAAAGAAAGCTACTTGCTATTATCCTCATAAATAGCTTTCCTCTCTCCAGGATAGCTCTGGCAATACAGGTTAACAGCTCGAGGGATCCAAGGCCCTAGGACACAAGGCCACCCCACAGAAACTGGAGTTTCATGGTAGCAATTAGGGAAAGGCTCCCCACAGTAGTTGGGTCTTCCAGAGAAGCTGCATGCTATTAGGCATCTGTCTGGATGCCCACATACTGGTTCTGATGGTGGAAGGCCACTCAGCTAGCTGCAGATTACTTGCCCAGCTACCTCTGCCTCCTCAGTTGGGGCTCCCCAAGCTGCTGAGGGAGGGAAGCAGAAAAACGTTGTGGGCGAGGTCAGGAGGTTGGAAACCCAAGTTGGAGGACCAACACACAGAGTCCAGGAGAAGGGCTGAACAGTTCTTGTATTGTAGAGCTGCAAGTAAAACAGTTACCAAGATAAATGTGCAATCCCTAGCACCAGTACAATGGCTATAGTAACTGCGGTAAACCAGCAAACTCAGTAACACTGGCGGTACAGGTACAAATACAGTAACATTGACGGCCAACAGTATCTCTCATTACTGAATATATATCACACAGGCATGTCCTAAATTACTGAGTGCTGCATCTGCAAGAGGCAGGGCCGGATTAACATAGGGGCTACTGGAGCTACAGCTCCAGGCCCCCACCCTTAATATAGGTCCATGCCAGTGGCTTATCAATATCTGTGTGCTGTCCTGAAGGAAGAGGAGCCCTCTGTGTACTGCACACCTGAAGGAGACAAGTGTCAGCCGCTGCAGCCGAGTCCTTTTTCTGCCAATGCCTGCCTCCTATTACAGGATCTGTTACACTCACACAGATCCTCAGTGTCCGAGAGCTGCAGGCAGCTGTCTGGGGGAGGGACGCTGATGTCATCCTAACCAGCATGAGCCCAGGAGGTAGGACATCTCCCATGCTGTTGAGATGAGGTGAATAAACTTATTAGGGAGGGAGGATTGTGTAGAAACTGACCCGGGGGGGTGTAATGATTGTGCTAGGGGTCAGACTGCTGCTCCTCCCCATGTAATGTACATACCTTCTGAGAACTGGTGACCAGAAGTGGACAGAATACTCCAGATGTGGTCTAACCAGAGTTTTATAAACTACAAGCAGTGCCTACCATGTAATGTGCTGTACACACCATGTCATGTGCCGTTCAGTACCCACAATGGAACGTCCTGTGCAGTGCTCACCATGTTATGTGCTGTGTCCACCATTTAATGTGCTGTGCCCACCATGTAATGTGTTGTGCTGTGTTGTGCAGTACCCACCATGTCATGTGCAGTGCCCACCAAGTCATGTGCAGTGCCATGCAGTGCCTACCATGTCATGTGGTGCCGTGCAGTGCCCACCAAATAATATGCTGTGCCCACAATATAATGTGCTGTGCTGTGCCTACTTGTAATGTGCAATGCCCACCAGCTGTGCCTGTCATGTCATGTACTGTGCCCACTATATAAGGTGCTGTGTCCGCCGCGTGCATGTGCTGTGCGCACCATATAATGGGCTCTATTGTGCAGTGCCAACCATGTAATGTGCTGTGCCCATCATGTAATGTGCTGTGCCATGCTCGCCATTGAATGTGCTGTGCAGTGCCCACTGTCATGTGTTATGCCCACCATGTAATGTGCTGTGCTTTGCCCACCATGTAATGTGCTGTATCCATGTATCCACCATGTAATGTTTTGTGCCCACCATGTAATGTACTGTGCTCCCCCCATGTAACATATTCTGCTGTGCTACCCATGTAATGCACTGTTCTATTACCCCCCATGTAATGCACTATGCAGTGCCCCCCCCCCCCCCACAGACTCACCCCCTCACTCTCTCTCACCCCTCTCTCTCTTTCACCCCCCTCTCTCTCTTTTACAACCCCTCACCCACTCTCTCTCACCCATCTCTTCCCGTTCTCTCTCTCTTTCACCCCCCCCCCTTTACCCCCCTTTCTCTCTCAACCCCTTTACCGCCCTCTCTCCTACCACCCTCTCTCTCTTTCACCCTCTCTCTATTCCCCCTTTTCACACCCCCATCTCTCTCTCTCTCTCTCTCTCACTCTCTCTTGTGCACCCCCTTTCTCTCTCTCTCTCTCTTTCCTCCCTCCCTCTCATCCCTTCTTTCAGCCCCTGTCTCTCTATCACCCTCTCTCTCTCTGTCTCACTCTCTGAACTCCTCTATCACCCCCTCTCTATCTGTAATTTAATTTGTTTTAACAGAAAATGTTTGCGTTTTAATTTTAATTATTTTCATAAAAAGGCCCAAGGAAATCCTCAGCACCAGGCCCATGATACTCTTAATCCAGCCCTGGCAAGAGGGGTGGCTGACTGGCAGAATGGTGGCACAAGTGGCTCATGTGGGGATATGCAGTAAGTTTTCAGGCTGGTGGACAGCTTTTCCTCCTAACAATCATGGCTCCTTGCTCTACTCTAGCCACTCGTGGAATGCGTACCAACCCCAACTGGTCACTGCTATTTATTAGGAATGTCCACACTAAAGATGGCTGCCAAAGGTCACTCAAGGCTGCAGTGTCCAATCAGACCACAGCTCCCCTGATGACATCTACAGAGTCTGCAGAGGAACACTGTTCCTCTCAGTCTCCACTTCCACCTGCACAGCAAACCAGGGCCACCTCCAGCATAGAGGATAAACTACACCTTCCTACAGCTTATTTTTCATGGCCATGTTATAGAACCCAGGGAGCAGTGGGAAAAGGAACCCTGCAACTGTATCTCAGTATGGTAGTAAATGGGCACACTGTGGTAAAAATATTCTTATACATCAGCACCATCCTTTGGAGTGTGAATGTTGGCTATAGAAAATGACAGTCATTTATGAGCATCAATCACAAGGTATAGGATCATTAATGCACAGCTGTAGGGTAATAACGGGTTAAAAAGCAGAATGATAGCTTATAAAAAGAATCTCTCATCGTAATGAATAATAAAATCCATTTGATGCTCTAGTGGATTGAAACAAACAATTTTATGTACACTGAAAATATACACTGAAATATGGAGCTGGCATAATAATTTTCTTTCACACATGATTTCATTTGAGAATTGACTTTGTCAATTTAATAATCCAAGCATATCTGATCCTATTCTTTTTACGAAATGTATAGAAATTATTGTATGACTATTTTATTGAATACATGAAAAACAATATAAGGATCAACCAAATACTTTGATTTACATTGACAGTTTTATACTCAAGCTGTAATTGTTTGATTCAGACAGGGAGGTTATAATTTTAGCCCAACTCCAGCCAAAACTTTTTTCTTGGTTTGAACCATATAGAGTTGTTATTGCTAACTGTACGCCTGTTGTTGAGATTTCTCCACATTGTGTTTTTAATGGGTGTTTATCTCCCCTAGGCAGTCTGCCAACTTTTTATCTGTTGTCTGTGTCCCTATTGGGCATTTAAAACCTTACAGAGGATCTAGTCCTTTCCCTCCATATCAAGAACCAAAGCAACTAAACTTTAAAGTATTTCTAGAACCCAAATTATTTTAAGTTTTGGATAGAGGAGGAAACAGATTGAACCCCTGTAATTTATTAATTGGGTATACCATTATGGTGGTGCCCTTCCACTTCTGTGCTGTAGACACATCATAAAGTTCAACAGATGTCTAATGCCCCGTACACACGGTCGGACATTCCGACCACAAAATCAGACGGATTTTGTCCAAAACTTGTCTTGCATACACACGGTCGCACAAAGTTGTCGGAAAATACAATTGTTTGGAATGGGCTGATGTACAAAACGTACGACGGGACTACGTACAGGCCAGTAGCCAATAGCTTTCGTCTCCATATTTCTTCTGAGCATGGGTGACACTTTGTGCGTCGGAATTCTCTATACGCGATCGGAAAAAGTCAGATCGGATTTTGTTGTTGGAAAATTTTAGGTCCTGCCCTCAAACAGTTGACCTCACTGCTGTTTCAGAGAAAATAGTGGCCAATTGGGGATAGTTTTGTATTTCCAATGGATTAACATTGTTAAATACTACTTTAAAACTTCTTTAGAGAAAGAAAAAAATTCTTGGGGTTATAAGCTGAGAAATGTAAAGTGGCATTCAAACCCAAAAGAAAACATTTAATATATTGCAGCTTACCAATTCTTAGATGTGATTTAAATATTCTAGTAAATCTAACTTTCTCCTGCCCAAGACTGGCAATGCTGCTGTCCAAAGGTGTCCCTCTGCTTCTTCGTCCAGAGTGGGGGAACTCTAATACAGGAGGTGTTTTACTGGCCAGGTCATGAGGTGAAAACAGAGAAGAGAGATTAAGGTCTGGTGTGACACCTCTAACACCTCCATCCCTAATAGTGCACAAAAAACAGGAAAAATAGCCCTGGGACTTTAGATGAGGTGAGAGAGGTTTAGCCAATGTCCACAGCAAACACTGAGACAAAATCAATTTATTTGTTTCAAAATGTTATGTAACAGAGCGGCAACAACAATGATTGTGAGTTACCCGGCATAGTGGCCAATGTACACAACACAGATGAAAGTAAATATATAAAGATTTATTACAAATGTTGTACATCCATGAGCAACAATAAAGCTTAAAAGTTGCTAGGTCAGTGAATACACATACACATACACAATAAGAAAATAAAATTTACATACATGTGGACAGAGAAGTATGTAAACATAATACAGACATCAATAATACCCAGCATATACTGGCATAAAACAAGCATCAATGAAGCCCTATGCATTTCGCGAGACCCTGCTCGCTCTTCAGGGGCGGATGCATGATTGTTGTATCTGCAATGTAAATAGTAAGATCAATCAATGTATGTTGTTGATAAATGGGGACAGGCGGAATAATTGGCAAGAGAGGTCTAAAACAGACCTCATACTTACCGAGGTCTGAGATAAATCGCCAAACGCTGGATATCAAAAATGGCAGCCGTGTAATGCATCCAGCTCGGGAGCTGAGGGGGCGGAACAAACAAAGGCCACAACAAGGGAACATCCGGAGGATCAGCACGGTCTGGATAGGGGTATTTCTCACTGCAGGTCTCCACTTAGCCCCTAAGAATCATGTCCGGAAAATGTCTGCAAGGATGCACATATATCAGAGGGCATCATAATTGCAGAATGAGCTTAATGTATAAGGTTCTAAAATGTAATTTATATATACAAAAGGATGTAAATAAATGAATTAAGCTTATTGGAATATGTTGGTAAGAAGGACTGAAATATGGAATATGGTAAATGCATGAATGCAGACCAACATGGTTATAAAGCTGGTATGGGCAGAAAGACTACGGGGCAATATAGAAATTATATGGATATTACATGTGTATAAAGACAGTGTAACAAACCCAATGGGTGTCAAGAAAGTAGAAGGGTCGTACCTCAATGGAGTGAAAAAACCAAGGGTTGTCAGTTTGTTCTTAGAGATGTAACTGCTCTATCCAATCGTCAAGTTGTAAAGCAAAATCCCAGCCGTGCTGAATGTCGAGATATACCCACAAGGGTCTGTAGGTGATGCCCCCAGCGCCATGTACGGGCGGTGACGCATGGGTGTCCATAAGACATCCACCATCAAAGGGGGTGCATGGATGCAGCAACCACCCAACCGTCCAGGATGACCCACACAGCCCACACCTCAATAACGTCAGGGAGACGTCAGTGTATGGGCGTGGAAAACATGGCGCGATGTGCAGGTGGCCACCCCCCGTCAACAGACAGGGGAGGACAGCAAGAGATCAGAAATAGAACTCCCCTATGCACATCGCAGCCCCCAAGCTGGATGAAAACCACCGCCATAAAGGACAAACAGCAAAAGGGGAACAGCTCAGCCCAGCAAAGCTGAGGTGAAAACAGAGGAAAACAAGTCTAAAAAAGAAAAACAATGATTGGTAAGCTACAATATAATACATTTTGGATTTTGGATTTATTACCACTATAACCAGAAGCAAAACTTTTTTTAGATTCAGTTAGAGGTGAAGGGTTAGGACCATCACTAATTGTTTAACCACTTCCTGCCCACTGTATGCAAAATGACAACCACAGGGTGGTTGTGTTATCCTGACTGGGCATCATATGACATCCAGCAGAATAAGCCACTCACGCATGCTCACAAGGGCGCACAGAGCGGCAAACAGTGGTGTGGTGTCTCGCTGACACACCGCATCTCCGATCTTGGTAAAGAGCATATTACATAGGCTCTTTACCATGTGATCAGCTGTGTCCAATCACAGCTGGTCACATCATAACCAGGAAGTGGCTTTTATTGGCTTTTCCTCTATTTGTGCTGACAAGGTGCGAGTTGAGGAGAGCCGATCGGCGGCTCTCCTGATGGGGGGTCTGCGCTGATAACGCAGGAGATGTACAGTTTGTAGATGATTTTTCTTTGTAACTAAAGCCTAGTACACACTGCTAGTTTTTTTTTTTTTCGTTCAACCCAGTGGACTCTCAGCCATTTTACATACACAAGGGGCAGGAATGCTTGTGACATCATTGACCTAAAATTTCATTAGTACATGTCCGAGGCGGGGTGGGGAATCCCTCACCCGCAGCTAATTGGCCTAGCAATGACAAACGAGTTTGGACAAACTTGGGTTTGCACTGAACCCAAGGTCATCTCTACTAAGGAGGACTTGACGGATTAGGATTCTGATGATTGCAATCATCCAGTATGCATCTGGAATGTAGTTGGCTGTTTAGGCATCTTGTGGTCAAGAATTGCAGGGGGTCCAATTTTTAAATGTAACTTTAGAATGTATGTATGTATAGACTATTGCACGTTTGGCTTTATTATGAGGCCATCTGTGGCACTGTGCATTGTTTACATTTTAATAGTGTCTTTCTATATATTCTCTTTATTTGTTATGAGTGTGAATAAAATACCATTTTAAATTATATTCACAGGTAAAACTTAAATATTTAATATTAATATTTTACAGTTCCGGTCAGAAAGTATTCCTTTTTACATGCTTACTAGGCTACCCTTAACTGCTCTGCTGAAAAAAAGTCTTGTTGTTTACTTGATTTCAAGTTCAACTGTGTGTTTCAGATAAGTGATTCATCCCCCTTCCCGCATGCCCCATTTTTTTCTGTATGTTTTAGTAAAGGCTTTCAGTTTGAGAGAGATGGTTTAAACGCATAAAATTTTCACTTTGCTCTTTATTTAGAAACCCTATAATGCTTTTTGACACCAGTGTCAAGGGTGCACAATGGATTAAATGTTTAATTAGAATAGAATGAATAACACTTTTATATTAATAAAAAAAAATGCTATAGAGCTTCAGCTTAAAAACGTATAAGTCTTAAAAAAATACAGTTGACCTAAAACCATTATAGTTTACATTTAAGTAAAAGTCAGAATGGTTACTTTTCTGCCAATTGTAAGGACCAATGGGGTGTTTGCTATTCTTGCTGATTACAATTGCCCACAGCAGCTGAAAGCATTGGCCCTTGTGCTTTTGTAAATAGTGCCATGGGTTTACAGTCTCTTGTGAGTACATACCATTAATGGCTTTATATGTTTAGCCTCTCCATGAAAAGCTTTCAAGGCTTTTTTTTTTGCATTATGCTAATAAATTGCTTTTCAAAGCTGAATTTCTTTGACTTAAAGCAAGCCATATTTTCTGATACGAATGCTCTAATCCAAAAGAGAGGCTGGACGTTTTTTTACCATCACCACCTAAACAATATTTATTTTTAATACTCTAAATCATTTGTTGCCTATCCGGCATGTGGATTCCCACTTCTATTTTGTGCTGCTGTGACACCGATAGCTGATACTGGAAATATTTGTTATTAGAATCTACAGTACTTGTACAAAAAGACTCTATTCATTCTCAGATTATTCATTCCAGTGCTGCAGAGGATTTGACTTCTGGATGAGTTGAATTGTATTTAGAAAAGTTATTCCCTTGTCATTCATCGTACAGAAGTCATTTCGCTCACATCAAAATTTTATGCCTTTTCATTATACGTCTTTTGAAATTGAATTTGCACAAATTCACAGACCACTTATAGTGTTGATGAGGTTTTTCCTCTAAAGAAAGGAAAGATAAGTTCAGATAAGATGAATTCACAGAAAGAAGTTGTTGAATAACCATTAAAAAAAAAAAAAAGAGTAAAAAGTTTGTATTACTATGAAGAGCATCATTTTGGATATAAATGGGTTAGAGTATTACAAACTTACTTAACGAAGTGGTTGTTAAAAAAAAAAAAAAACGTACCTACTAACACATAGCTAAAAAAAATAATAGATAGTATTATGGATATATATTACATCTTTAAATCACAGATTAATTTGCAAATAGTAATGAGCCAACGGTTCAGCGAATCTTGCTTAACCCCTTGGAGCCGGCGCCTCCTGGCCCTTTAAGGGGTTTAGTATGCCAGGAGACAGGGTTTATGATCATGTGACCACCGTGATTGGCTGTCATGGCGATCACACAATCAGAACGCTCCTGATAGCAGGCAGCATTTGGGAGCCTTCCGTTAGCCACTGGTAACTGTGCTGGGAGTGCGCAGGGCTCTTGGCACAGCTGTGTTTGCACTAATGCATGCAAATATGTGGCAACTCGGCACCAAGGCCCTCCTGCCTAGAGGCCTTATATTTGAGTGCGGCCAGCGCCAAGAGGTTAAAATAGGCCAATCCTGAACTTAGAAACAAATCCCATTAAAATCTATAACGGTCTAATGTTGTAAATCCTGGCTAATGGGCAGACTACTGTCAAAAAAGACAGGGGAAGCTAAGCACTACCATGGGGAGCATGACCAAGGCAAA
This sequence comes from Lithobates sylvaticus, assembly GCA_028564925.1. Lineage (NCBI taxonomy): Eukaryota > Metazoa > Chordata > Amphibia > Anura > Ranidae > Lithobates > Lithobates sylvaticus. The sequence continues at coordinate 95,072,122 of CM053030.1, read as the reverse complement.
AAAAAAAATACCACATATCTTGGGCAACATTGAAAATACATATAGCCTTTAAATAACATGCCTGAGCCTTTAAATTTTATGTGGTGTTACAGAACAATATAATTTTCACAGATTATGATTTTCACTGTACACTGGCAGTACATATATGGCTGTGGAATTGATTTTTTTTTCTTGTACAATTAGCTAGGCGATGGACTAACTAGTTGGATATATAGATAGTCATAGTGCTACCTGTGACCTTTCGAGAAAAGGCTTTGTTTCACTAAACATCCACTTTTTTTCTTTTTATTTATGAAATTCAGGGAGCCATTCGGGCCACTTATTAGTTTGTTAGAAATTTGTATGTGTTGATATGTTCTTGATCTAGAAATCTAGATCTTTTTTCATTCATGAGATACACCTCAAGAATGCAACTTATCTTGTCTCCACATCAGTTACGTGAAAATAGTTACTAACCAAATTGGATGTACTATTGTGGTTTTAGCTTTTATGGCACCCCTTGCTGTTTATGGGTGAAATTGCAGTATTGTTAGCCTATAAATTGGGGTGTGAAGGGCAACCCCCACTGGTCCTGTGGAAGCCGGTGGAGTCCAGAACACTTAATATGACCTACTGTTAAGTACATTGAGCCATACAGCAGGCTAACACCAACTGTGTATCTGACAGCCTACGTTGCTGGAGCGGACTTGTGTAATTCCGGCTGCATGTGATACATCTCTGAGACTTTCCATCTCCCCTGTGAGTGCTGTTAATCCTGGGGTTCATTTCCCCTCTGTTCAAGCTATGACTTACAACTGGCTGACCTGTTGATATTTGGGGTCTATGCCTGTCTGTCTGGGGCTCAATGAACTCTTGATGTCCTGATACACTGGTGGGAAGGAGAATTGATTTCAGGAATGTATGGCTCATAGTGGGTATAACAGCTTTCAGGGTCATCAGCGTTGCAGTCTGCACATTTAATTGTACTTCCTAAAACCTATAGCCAGTTATTGATGTCGTTTTTACATTGTGTTATCTTGTTCAACAAGGGCTCAGACTAAACTCTGGCAACTCATTGGGATGGACTATTGTCTCCCTGTTTAATCAAGCTTCTACTATCCTGCGCAATTATCTTACTATCTTGCCACACATGCCTGCCCCTATGGCTCATTTTTACTGTAGTCCATGATCTCTTTGCTTACATTTCAATATCATATAGCTTATTGCATGAGGTCTATTTACTGAAGCACTAACAGAGGGGTCACTCCTCCTATGTTCCTCTTTCTTTGATGTATACATGTTGATACATTCATGCATGTTCTAGCTTGAGCCTGGGAGCATTGAAGGGGTTTGATGTGTTTTAGTGACCATGTATTAGTTAAAAGGTCATTTTCGAGTCCGGACTCTGGTGTTGCTTTTAGATCTGACAGTGTTTTCATTTCAGTGTTGGTTGGAGCTGTATATTGCACAGTGTGTAATTTTCACATTTTTGAAGTCCATAACAAAGAATACTTTTGTAACATTACCATTCGGGGTCACATTAAGTGCTTGCGTTCTCCGGGTGGCCTTTCCCCCAAATTTTTGTTAACAATATTGTAACTAATAGGTGCGCTGACCCACACCAGATATGGTGTAATAATGGAATAATTAAAAGAGAAGTATGGGATTTCCTTTTTTCGTTCAAATCATCCTTACCTAGATGAATGCAGCATCTGTCCCCCGCCGGCTCTAATGCCCCGTACACACGGTCGGACATTCCGACCTCAAAATAAGTCGTATTTTTTCAGACGGATTTTGTCCGAAACTTGTGTTGCATACACACGGTCGGAACAAAGTTGTCATAAAATCTGATCGTTCCAAATAAGGTGACGTACAACATGTACGACGGGACTACATAGAGGCAAGTAGCCAATAGCTTTTGTCTCCAAATTTCTTCTGGGCATGCGTGGCACTTTGTGCGTCGGAATTCTCCACACACGATCGGAAAAAGTCTGATCGGATTTTTTCGGTCGGAATATCCGACCGTGTGTCCGGGGCATTAGACTGAGAACCAAGTGATCAAACTCCCTCGATCAGTCTCTGGATCTCTGCTCTAACCCCCCCACGCTCACTGGAACGCTGGACTGTGAGGGGGTGGGAGCAGCTGGCTCAAGCTCGCTGAGAGGCTGAGCCAGGTGCCGGCCCAGGCATGTGGGCAGATCCCGACAATATGGTAGCAATACTTCCCGAGCCTGGGCCGGCTCTGTGACGTCAGCCAACAATGGGCTTCATTAAAATGTGGGAAGTAACTGCGCCTCCCGTGGAGCAAGCTGCCAACACTACAATAAGACTAATTGTGTGACAAAATATAAATGGAAAAGTGTAGCGCTCAGAATGTATCTGTACAGTAACCGTACAACAGAATGGAATTCTGTATACAAAAGTCAATGTTCAGAATTTAATGTGAAAAATTAATTATGTGTATAATATATAAATGGTGAGACCAGTCAGATCAACCATCTGTAAGGTAATAATTCCGTGTAAACCCAACATTAGGAGTATGTAACAAAACCCGAAAAGGGTTCTATCAACAGTGGTGATGTACAACTTAATGTGCAATAAAAAGCATTAAGTGATCCTACTAAGAAGGAAGTAAATGTGAAGAATAGTTAAACAATTTGTGTGAACTGTTGAAGAGTGGCAACAAGGTTTAAAGATGATATTATACGTATCAAAACCATGTATATAATATAGCATGGGAGTGTTATGAAACCTATGTACACAATTCAAAAAAGGTGATCACTAAATATTGGTATCTAGTAATACATTATGTTCCAAATGTGAAACAAACAATCAAAAATGTGAAACAAACATTGGAAGTACAATAGGTATTATATCACAAACTGACTGTGGAAACATGACTGTCCATGGTAGCCAAAGAGTTCATATGTGTAAAACATGTGCACAAATCTCTATGAATAATCAAATAATATTCAAATGCTGTGTCCTCTTTCAGTTGGACGGCATCTTGAACTCTAGGGTGTATGGTCAGGTGCGCTTACCATATAAGGTGGACCCACTGACCGATGGTAGAGGGTCAAACGAGCTTATGTATACCAACGAACGGTGCCTGTGGAGAGGACCGGTTTGAAGTGTTGGAAACTGAACAAGACTGAGCCAACGCATCAGTCTGTACTCACCGAACTCCCGGAAATTCCAGTGGTGGAACTTTAAGAACTCCGTTATTCGGTCAGACCTTATCCGTAATCCTCAATGTATTAGGGGCATGGAATAAAAAAAGAGAGAGAAAGAGGGCCTCCTCATAGTGTAAAAAAATCCCGTGGTAGGATTATATTAATTTTATACGCCAGTCTTACTGCCTAACTGCGTTTTTTCCTTGATTTTAAAAAATATTTTTATGGAATTATTTTTATGAAAATTGATTTTGGAAGTTTACTTATTCCTCAAAATAAATATAATCCTACCACGGGATTTTTTTACACTATGAGGAGGCCCTCTTTCTCTCTCTTTTTTTATTCCATGCCCCTAATACATTGAGGATTACGGATAAGGTCTGACCGTATAACGGAGTTCTTAAAGTTCCACCACTGGAATTTCCGGGAGTTCGGTGAGTACAGACTGATGCGTTGGCTCAGTCTTGTTCAGTTTCCAACACTTCAAACCGGTCCTCTCTACAGGCACCGTTCGTTGGTATACATAAGCTCGTTTGACCCTCTACCATCGGTCAGTGGGTCCACATAGCACCTGACCATCTATACACCCTAGAGTTCAAGATGCCGTCCGACTGAAAGAGGACACAGCATTTGAATATTATTTGATCATTCATAGAGATTTGTGCACACGTTTTACACATATGAACTCTTTGGCTTTCATGGACAGTCATGTTTCCACAGTCAGTTTGTGATATAATACCTATTGTACTTCCAATGTTTGTTTCACATTTTTGATTGTTTGTTTCACATTTGGAACATAATGTATTACTAGATACCAATATTTAGTGATCACCTTTTTTTTGAATTGTGTACATAGGTTTCATAACACTCCCATGCTATATTATATACATGGTTTTCATACGTATAATATCATCTTTAAACCTTGTGGCCACTCTTCAACAGTTCACACAAATTGTTGTGTAACTATTCTTCACATTTACTTCCTTCTTAGTAGGATCACTTAATGCTTTTTATTGCACATTAAGTTGTACATCACCACTGTTGATAGAACCCTTTTCGGGTTTTGTTACATACTCCTAATGTTGGGTTTACACGGAATTCTTACCTTACAGATGGTTGATCTGACTGGTCTCACCATCCATATATTATACACATAATTTATTTTTCACATTAAATACTGAACATTGACTTTTGTATACAGAATTCCATTCGGTTGTACGGTTACTGTACAGATACATTCTGAGCACTACACTTTTCCATTTATAAACAATGGGCTTCAACCCGCTGTCTGCTGAAAATGGGTCACAGGAGTGCCGAAAGAACAGCACTCCTGTGATCTACAGCAGAAATACATCCAAATGAGCTTTGGCTGTACTTCCCCTTAAATCTCCGCCCCATCCCGACACCCATTTTTGTTTGTGTACAATTAGCTTAGCCTACATACAGCAGCATCACCCTAATATGATTAATTTTATTAAGCAGAATAAAATAAATGACAGACACATAACAAGAACCAAAGGACAAGCCAAGGTTGTAAGAGTATCTGTCAGGGTTCGAAGAAGCAATAGGAAGCTCAGAAGCTGATCTGAATTTTAATTTCCTCCAAGGTGAAGTGTATTGAGTGCATTCAGCCACTTGATCAAGTGGCACTAAGTCAAATGGCATAGAGAGTATTAAGGTGTGGGATGTTAGGTCTGAGAGGTGGATTGTTGCATAAAGATGGATGCAGTGATAATAAGGCACTTATTTTTACTCTTTACTGTAAAGACAATATCTTTACAGGCATTCTGGCCCTGTTTTTTTTCTACACACTCTGGGGCTCCAGAGACACATATTTATAAGATAAATGGGTCAGGCCTTTTCTATATCAGTGAATAGATTGCATGCTGTCCACTTCACACTGAGTGCACCATCGGTTCCATTTATTTGCTGTGGCTGTTTTAATATTTGTCCTGTCACAGTACCTGTCTAAAACATGTTTAATAAAGATGAAACAGCCTCATTTATCTAGACTCAGCAAGCATTGTGCCAGTATGTCCAGATCATGAATTCCATTAAAACTGTTTTACAACATGAACTGTTGCTTTGAAACAGAAGTTGAAGTCAACACAGAATTTTAAATACATATTTATGAAAAGTCATGATTATTCCATATGTCTCTTACAGATATCAGTAATGGGTCTATTCAGCTAGATAACTTATATATGTTACCATTTTGTTTCACAGAAAATATGTATTTTCATATCAGCTCCAAATAGATAACATTCTCCAATTTTGATTTTTTTTGATTTTTAATTCTACATATTAACTAGAATTGTAACTATATTTTCTATATGTCTGGAAGTAGTATTATCATGTCAATTAGTTGCTCTTTTCTCTGTCGCTTTCCTCAGCTATACCTGTTATCACGTTCCTGGTAGCAGAGCCTGATAGGATGAGGAAAGCCTCTCTTACACCTCTGACTTGGGGCCTCTGATAGTGTAGACAGGAGGCACAGGAGTGCAGAGTTGCACGAGTGCCAGAAAGTCTTGCTAGCAGCAGGGCGGATGTCCTTGCTGGGCAGGTGAATTTGTCAGATGGCTTCAGCAGGTAGACAGGTAGGCAGGCAGCTGGTGCTGGTGACAGCATGCAGGGTAGCAGGGTCAGGCAGGCTGGGTCATACACAGACTTGAAGAATCAGGTACAGGTCACAGACAGGAACGTAGTCCTGAAGCAAGCCGGGTCTGGAAGTGATCAGTGGAACTGGAGCCAAAGGAGCAGACAGAAGAATGGTTACTGGACAAGCTGAGGTCGATGCAGGTGGAGTTCAGGGAATGGTCTAAACAAGCCGAGTTGATAACTGGGAGCAGGACTGACCAGAATTTCCTAGGAGAGAAGGAAGATTGTCCTTGCTATATCACATATTTCAGCCCTCAAAATTTCCACTTGCCTGCTCGCATTACCCAGTCAGGTTGAAATAAAGACACAAGTCCATCTAGTTCAACCTATAAAAAGGAAAAAAATATATCATACAATCCTATTCCCACAAATGCATGCAACCCCAGCAAAGCATGCTCCAATTTGCTCCAGCATGGGAAAAAATTCCTCCCTGATCCCCCGAGAGGCAAATGGATATTCCCTGGTTCAACTTTACATATAAATGTTAGTATCCAGTTATATTATGTATATTTAGAAAATAATCCAGCCCTTTTTAAAAACAATCTACTGAGCTGGGCAGAACCAGTTCTTAAGGGAGTTCTGAGGCCAGCCTGGGCTCAGACAGGGGGCGGGCAGCCAGGCGCATGGTTGGTGACGTTGCGGTGGCACCTTTTATAAACCACAGGCTACAACAGGGGCAGCCGGGCCTGCAGAATCTGCACACTCACATGCACATGCTGTGAGCTGGAGGCAGATGAGTTCTGTCTGATCTGTGCCCCAGGGGAAGGAGAGCCTTGTGGCTGGGAAGGGGATCCGCCCTGTGGGACTCTCTACACTGCAAGCCACCAACCGGCAAGAGGGGAACCAAGGGATGTGCCAGTGCAAGTATGATTATGAGGTAACGCTGTTGCAGAGTTTTGCTTTGCTGTGGACAAGCATGCAGTGAGAGGGAGCAGCATGCAGAGGAGCGTGCAGAGGACCAAGAGTGGCAGTGAGGTGGACCGGACCCCCCTCGACCTGACTAGACTCCCCCACAATCGGACCCCCCCCTTGACCAGAGCGGACCCCCACGACTGTGAGAGGCAGGGGTACTGGGGACAGTATCACCCCACAGACACAGACAGAAGAGGCGGGAGAACATCCAACGGAACTGGGAGTTGGAAGGCTGACAGGGAGAGGCGACGGGTAAGTGAAGTGCAGACCGGAGGGAGAGTGTGAGGCTGATCAGTGAGCGGGAGCACTGAAGGTGACTGACTGACTGCTAGTCTGACTGCTAGTGTCAGATTACAAGAGGAGCCTGTGCAGAGTGACACAGAGACACAAACTACAAAACCTGACTGACAGTGTATGACAGTGTGTGTGTGTCCTAGCTGCCAGGGGAAGAACTCCTCCAGTGAGCGTGGGGGGGGGGGGGGAAGTGAAGGAAAAGGATAGACAGATTCTGGTGGTAGGGGACTCAATTCTTAGAAGGACAGAGAGAGCAATCTGTGACAAAGACCTGAAGCGCCGAACTGTATGCTGTCTACCGGGCACTCGGGTTCGGCACATCACGGATCTGGTGGACAGGTTACTGGGAGGGGCTAGGGAAGACCCAGCTGTCATGGTGCACATTGGCACCAATGACAAAGTCAGAGGCAAATGGAGTGTCCTAAAGAACGATTTTAGGGACTTGGGAGCTAAATTGAGGAAAAGGACCTCCAAGGTAGTATTTGCAGGAATACTACCAGTACCTCGAGCCACATCAGAAAGTCAGAGGGAGATTAGGGAAGTAAACAAGTGGCTGAGGAGCTAGTGTAGTAAGGAGGGGTTTGGGTTCCTGGAGGACTGGGCCGACTTCTCAGTCGGTCACCAGTACTATAGAAGGTACGGACTGCACCTAAATGAGGAGGGTGCAGATCTGCTGGGAGTAAAGATGGCCAAAAAGTTAGAGGGGTTTTTAAACTAGGCAATGGAGGGGAGGGTCCAGAGGTAGAGATAGTCAGCGCGGAACATATTCCAGAGGGTAGTATTAAGGACATTAGTGGTAGGTTGACTAAAGCACATAAACCCAAGGTAAGTATAATAACAAGTCCTAGTTGCATCTCGGAACACCCAATAAGGGGATAGTATGTGACAGGTCTAAACTACGTGGCATGCTCACCAATGCCAGGAGCCTGGCGGACAAGATGGTTGAACTAGAGATACTTTTGTAGGAGGAGGATTTGGATTTTGTGGGAAATTCAGAGACCTGGTTCAACAGCTCTCATGATTGGCTGGCAACCATTCCAGGGTATTCCCTTTATCGCAGGGATGGAGAGGGTAAAAAAGGGAAAGGGGGAAGTCTATATATCAAGAATAATGTACAAGTGAATGTGAGAGATGCCATCACTAAAGGAGCTAGGTGGAATGCTCATGGGTAGAGCTCCAAAGGGATGAAGCTAAGGGGAAAATAATACTGGGTGTATGCTATTAGCCCCCTAACTTGAGGGAGGAGGCTGAGGTGGACCTCCTATCACAATTTGGATTAGCAGCAAGGATGGGAAGTGTCATCATAATGGGGGATTTTAATTATCCAGACATGGACTGGGTGGAGGGAACCACACATTTGTCTAAGGCTCGCCAGTTCCTAAATGTCTTGCAGGACATTTTCATTTTCATGGGTCAGATGGTAGACGCATCAACTAGAAATAAAGCATTACTATATCTACTGATTACCAACAATACAGACCTGATCACAGATGTGGAAATATGGGGCAATTTAGGAAACATCGATCACAGGTCAATTGGCTTCAGTATAAAGCCTATCACACAAATAGGAAACATAAGGGGAATAGGGGAATACAAAGACACTGAATTTCAAAAGAGCCAACTGCCCTAAACTACGAACCTTGCTAGAAGATATAAATAAAGAACAAAGAACACGGAGGAGAGATGGGTTCGCTTTAAGAGCATGTTAAATAAGGGCATTAGCAGTGCATCCCATTGGGTAATAAATTTAAAAGAGCGAACAAAAGGATGGCTTAACTCCAATGTAAAAATGCATATAAAGGCAAAGGAGAAGGCTTTCAAAAAATACAAGGTTGAGGGATCATCATCAGCATTCAGACTTTATAAAGAATGCAACAAGAAATGTAAGGGTGCAATTAGGCTAAGATAGAACACGAAAGACACACAGCAGAGGAGAGAAAAAAAATCCCAAGAAATTCTTTAAGTATGTAAACAGTAAAAAAGGGAGGACAGACCATATTGGTCCCATAAAAAATGAGGAAGGACATCTGGTTACAAAGGATGGGGAGATGGCGAAGGTATTGAATTTATTCTTCTCCTAAGTTCATGAGGGAATCGGGGGGCTTTAGTAACCAAAACTGCAGTGCTTATCCTCATGACATGTCACAGTAAGCACCCTCATGGCTAACAGAGGACAGAATTAGAATTAGAATTGGGAAACTTAACATTAATAATTTCCCAGCACTGGATGGCTTGCACCCGAGGGTACTTAGGGAACTCAGTCAAGTAATTGCCAGACCATTGTTCCTAATTTCTACTGACAGTCTACTGCCAGCGGATTGGAGAAAAGCCAATGTAGCACCAATATTTAGTCACTCAGCATAGGCAGTCTTGAAGGGATCTCACATTCATAAAAACTGATTCATTTTTATGAAGGTGAGCCGATTAACTGAGTCGGTGGACAGGCGCACTCTGTGTTCGGTTACAAAGCCTCCAGCAGCACTGAATGTGCATTCCGAAAGAACGCTGGATGCAGGACAGGCCAGTAGCTCAATTGCATACTGTGCAAGCTCTGGCCAGTGATCCATCCTCAAGACCCAGTAACCCAGTGGATTTTCGGTTGGAAAGGTCTCCAAGTCTGATCTTGCCCCTAGGTATTCCTGCACCATGTACAACAGATGCTGGCGATGGTTGCTGAAACCGATCAGACCTTGGGGCTGCGGACTAAAAAATTGTCTGAACGCATCGGTCAGACGGCCACCTTCTCCACCGCTCCTTCTGTGACTGACCGAAGCCTCAGCAACATGTTGTCCATGAGTACCAGGAAATTGTAACCTCCCAGGGTAGGGAAACGCATTGCACAAACCTTTCTGAAAGGCATCCCGAAGATGTTTCATCCTCTGCTCCCTCTGCGACGGCTGGATAAGTTCCACCACCTTACCCTTGTAATGTGGATCAAGAAGGGTTGCCAGCCAGAACTGATCCCTCTCCTTGATACCATGAATCCGAGGGTACTTTTGCAGGCTTTGCAGGATCAGGGAGGCCATGCAGTGTAGGTTTGCTGAGGCATTCAGTCCGGAGTCCTCTGGATCACTAAGGAAGACCTGATCTGCAGCCACCTCCTCCCAGCTACGTACAAGTCAATGGGTTTCTGAGGACTGAAAACGATCCCTTGAAGACTGTTGATGATGCTGAGTGCCAGGTTCCTCCTCCATTCTGACACAATCCTCCGCCTCCTCCTCCTCTTCCTGTGTGATAGGCAGGCCTGCAGGAATACTGTCTGGATAAAGGGGGCATTGAGAGGTAAGGAAGTCCTCTTCTTCCTCCCTCTGTTCTGCCTAAAGTGCCCTGTCCATTATTCCATGCAGCGTGTGCAGGAAGACCAGAGGGACAGTATCACTGATGCATGCACTGTCACTGCTCACCATCCTCGTGGGCTCCTCAAATGGTGACAGGACAGTGCATGCATCCTTGATCATGAGCCAGTGGCGTGGCAAAAAAAAGCCAAGCTCCCCTGACTCTGTCCTGGTGCCATACTCGCACAGGTAGTTATTGATGGCCTTCTGCTGTGTGTGCAGCCGCTGCAGCATTTCCAACGTTGAGTTCCACCTGGTGGGCATGTCACAGATGAGGCGGTTCTTGGGGAGGTTTCATTCCTTTTGGAGGCCAGCGAGCCGAGCACTGGCATTATATGACCGGCAGAAATGCCCACAGACTTTCCTGGCCTGCCTCAGGAGATCCTGTAAGCCCGGGTACCCGCACAAGAACCACTGCACCACCAAATTAAGGGCGTGAGCCAAACAGGGAAAATGGGTGAAGTGTCCCTTTTGGAGGGCGGAGAGGAGGTTGATGCCATTGTCGCAAACCACCATTCCTGGCTGAAGCTGGCGTGGCATCAACCACCTCTAAGCCTGCCCCTGCAGAGCTGACAGAATCTCTGTCAGCTCGCCTACGAAGCACCGCTGGTTCCAAGGACAAATCTGCACAGGAAGAGGCCATAGAGGAAGAAGAAGAGGAGGGGGTGGAGGAGAGAGGTGTGGCAGAATCACCACTACTAGCATTTTGGAGGCGTGGTGGCAGAACAAGCTCCAACAACACTGCACCCTGTCCTGCATCCTTCCCAGCTGCCAGCAGGGTTACCCAGTGCGCCGTGAAAGGTAACGTCCCTGTCCATGCCTGCTGGACCATGAGTCAGCAGTAATATGCACCTTACCGCTGACCGCCCTGTCCAACGAGGCCAAGACATTGCCTTCCACATGTTGGTAGAGAGCCAGAATGGCCGAAACTAGCATTCAGCCGCTGAGCATGTGGATGGCTGGGACCGAATTTCTTTCGCTGGTTTAGCAACTGGGATAGGGAAATTCGCCTGCTACAATCGGATGTTGGTGTACCACTAGCAGATTGCCCAGGAGGGGTTGGGACACCTAATTCTACACCTTCATTCCTCTCACTGCAGGTCTTTGAGAGGACTAAAGTTATAGTGGGGTTGAAGATCCCAGCTGATGAGGAGCAAGGAGAGGTCTGCCTTGTTCTTTGGTGTGGGTCTTTTAAGTTCTGTTGCCAATGGACTGCATGGGAGCTTGACATATGTCTGGTCAAGCATGTGGTGCCCAAGCGGCTGCTGTTTTGGCCACCCTTTATATGCTTCAGACATATGTTCTAAAAAGCAACGGAGCGATCTGCTGCACACGTCTCAAAAAAGGCCCACACCAAAGAACTTTTGGAAAAACTTTTGGAAAAAAGCAGCGCCCTGCACATGCGGAGCTCTGCAGTGTGATGCAGTCGGTTGCATGCCCTTAAGCTGGCCCCTGGAAGGCATCCTACCTCATTGGAGATGTGCCTCCTCCTCCTCTATTCTATCTGACACCCACGTAGAGTCAGTGACCTCATCATCCCCTCCCACCTCGCCACTGGAGCAAATCTGGCAGTATGCTGCAGCTGGGGGAACATGGCTGACAGTTTCTTGTCCTTCTTGGGCACCCCCTCTCTCTGGGCTCACGTTACTGCCTTCATCTTCAACCTGGGTAACATCTTCAGAGCCTTCACAACTTTGTGCATCCTCCCGCAGCATGTACCCTACGCTGTGGTCGAACAGTTCGGGGGACTCCTCAGGGCATGATGGTGGGGCTAGGGAAGGAGTGACTGATGACATTGAGCCAATGGAAGAAGCCACTTTGGCAGCTGCATTGGCAGACAAAGTACCCTGAGCCTGGGTGACAGAGGATGAGGAGGATGAGGACGGCTTGGTCATCCACTCTACCAACTCTTCTGCATGTTGTGGCTCAACACGGCCAGCTGCCGAAAAAAAGGACAAGCGTGCCCCGTGGCCAAGTGCTGAGGATGCACCGTGTCCACAACCAGCATTGTTGGCTGTAGACACAGAGCCTGCTTGCCCTCTTTTAGTGGCCTGTGAGCATCTGCCTCTCCTTGGTGGCCTTTCAGACATACTGTACAATTAGATTAGCAAAACAACGCCTGAAGTTTACTTAAAACAGTACACCATGAATGGCCTACAGTCAGGTATAGGCTTGGCTAGACTATATATATATATACAAGCCTGTATATATATATATATATATATATATATATATATATATATATATATATATATATATATATATAGATATATTAAATGAACTGCAGCTCACTGAGTCATCTGTCTGAAAGTGTCTTTGAACACGTACTCCAGGAATGGCCTACAGTCAGGTATAGGCTTGGCTGGACTACAATGCAGTGGATATATATTTTATGAACTGCAGCTCACTGAGTCGCCTGCCTGAAAGTGTCTTTGATGAACATGCACTCCAGGAATGGCCTACAGTCAGGTATAGGCTTGGCTAGACTATATATATATATATATATATATATATATATATATATATATATATATATATATATATATATATATACAAGCCTGTAGGCTTGACTGGACTACAATGCAGTGGATATATATTTTATGAACTGCAGCTCACTGGCCTACAGTCAGGTATAGGCTTCGGCTCGAACAGTCAGCTCATCCCTACTGGTGACCCCACAATAGGGATAAAACTTTTTTGTGGAAGGGAGTTTAACAAGACACGTGGCCACTCATTAAAATTAGGAGAAAAGAGGTTTAACCATAAACTACGTAGAGGGTTTTTTACTGTAAGAGCGGCCAGGATGTGGAATTTCCTTCCACAGGTGGTGGTCTCAGCAGGGGGCATCGATAGTTAAAAAAAACGATTAGATAAGCACCTGAACGACCACAACATACAGGGATATACAATTTAATACTGACTTATAATCACACACAAAGGGTGGACTTGATGGACTTGTGTTTTTGTTTCAACCTCACCTACTATGTAACTATGGGCAGACCTATGACAACCTGTGTCAACGGAAACTAGAAGGTTGGAGAGCACTGCAGCAGGGACACCCCCCCCCCCCCCCAATAGTGCAGGTGCACAAGGGAGCCTGCCAGTTGGGTAAGGAGGGACATGAAATGTGGAGTGTGGGGGGAAATGTGGGGTGACACCATAGAAAGGATTAGGGGGGGTGCTGATGCTGATGTGTAAAACCGTGTGTAGAACTACAAGTCTCAGCATACCCTGCTTGGCACTGGCTTATGTAATTTCTAAATTGAATAGCTAGTCTAAGGTCTGGGGATCTGGTTTATGTATAGCTATCATTACATATATCATCTAACTGTCTATAAAGCATGTAAGCATCCAGGGTATATTTTAGTGAAATTAATTCACTAGAATCTAGTCTAAATCATTTCATGAGATAATTTACGAGAGGCAGGGTAGAGGTTGGGTGGCGCAACTGATGACGAGTAACTCTTAAGGCCTGGCTAGTAGTTCAGGACTTTAAATTTTGACATATTGACATATTTGATATGATCATTTTTGTACTGAGCTCTAGTATGGATTCAGACAGGAGTAGAGGGGAAATCTTCTAATGGGGGCACCTGTTCTGGTTACAAGAGTGGCTTCCCTTTCACTTCCTGTTGTGTCAAGTCTGCATTAATAAACACGGAGCAGCCATATTTTTATGATGACAACACCTAATATTGAGTAGTTCCCTTTTTTGCCACCAAAACAGCCCTGATTCATTGACACATGAATACCACTAGACCTATGAAGGTATGCTGTGATATTTAGCACCAAGCTGTCAGTAGTAGATTCTTTCCGTCCTTTAAGGCCTTCATGTATTATGCCCCATACACACGGTTGGAAATTCCGACCATAAAATCCGTCTGATTTTTTCCGACGGATTTTGTCCGACACTGGTGTTGCATACACACGTTCGGACAAAGTTGTTGGAAAATCCGATCATTCTGAACGTGGTGACGTTCGTTGCGTACGACGGAACTACGTAGAGGCTAGTAGCCAATAGCTTTGGTCTTGTAATTTGATCTGAGCATGCGTGGCACTTTGTCCGTCAGAATTCGCTACACACGATCGGAAAAAGTCAGATCGGACTTTGTTGTCGGAAAATTTGAGAGCAGGATCTCAAATTTTTTCCAACGGAAATTCCGACGGAAAAAGTCCCATGGCGCCCACACACGGTCGGATTTTCCGACAACATGGTCCGATAGGACATTTTCCGTCGGAAATTCCGACTGTGTGTACGGGGCATTAGACTTGTCTTTCCGGCACATCTCACAAATGCTTAGGGGAGGAAGATCTGGAGAATTTGAAGGTCAAATCAACACCTCAAACTCGTTTCGTTGTGTTCCTAAAACCATTCTTGAACCAGGTTGCAGCGTGGCAGGTTGCAATATTCCGCTTAAAGAGGCCACTGTCATAATGGAATACCATTTCCATTAAGGGGTGTCCTTGGTCAGCAAAAATGGGTAGGTGGTAGGTGGTACATGTCAAAGTAACATCCACATGGCAGGACCAAGGTTTTGCAGCAGAACATTGCCCAAGGTATCACACTTCCTCCGCTGGCTTGCCTTCTTCCCATATTGCATCCTGGTGCCATCTCTTCCCCAGGTAAGCAACACACGCACCCAACCATCCACATGATAAAAAAGAAAATGTGATTCATCAGACCAGACTGACTTCTGTGGTCCAGGTCCGATGCTGACCTTCCCATTTTAGGTGCTTTTAGCTGTGGTCACAGGTTAGCATGGGCGCCCTAACCAGTCTGCGGCTACACAGCCCCATATGCAACAAGCTGCAACAGACAATTTTTCTGCTTTCAACACATCAACTTCAGAGACAACATGTTTACTGGCTGCCTATCATACTGAATTTTAGATGTCATTCTAACGATATAACCAATGTTATTCCTTGTCAGTGATTATAATGGTATGGTTGATCAGTGTATTCCTGAACTTTGCAGCAGAAATGTCCTATTTAGCATTAAGCCGTGTATGTTTGGATTATGTCTTAAAACCGTTATGGACAACAACTGGTCTTAAAAGTTTCAAAATGTCTATTAACAGATAATATGGAAGTAAACATAAGAGATAGGTCTCAATATAATGTCATGGATATCCTTAAACTTTGTCAGATATACACCTAAAATCCAGACACATATTTATGCCAAACACAGCTTACATTGACATCACTGATATTACAGTGCTCATAGATTACTACAGAAAATACATATTATTATGCTGCACTTTGGCGATGGTGGACCTAGATGACATAAATGACAACCCTGATTGAAAATGATACCACGCTGAATGCTCCGAATGAAGGCTTTCTTTGAAAGTGACACATTCTGGGATCCTTGATGTGAACTCTATTCTGTTTGAAAATATTTGTGGAAAATCACCCACAACATTGCAAATAGCAGGCACCAAAATTATACCCCCATGACTGCACCAAAATGTACAGAACATTTGAGCTAGTTGTGCTATCTGGCTGATAGGGGAAAATTATTGCTTTTAAGTGTTGTTCATTTCTTTTTCCCCAGTAAAATCTGATGAGCTTCAGACAATCAAGAAGGAACTGACCCAAATCAAAACCAAGATCGACTCTTTGCTGGGCAGGCTGGAAAAAATTGAAAAACAGCAGAAGGCTGAAGCAGGTTGGTGAAAATGATTTATGGCATAGTCTTTGGAATCTCATTAAGACGGAAATTAAAGCAAGAAAAAGCACATAACTCAAAGCCGTGGATTTTCTTGGAAAGAATTGAAAATCCATGAACATAAAGCACATATTAAACGGTATCTGAAATCAGAAAAAAAAAAAAAAAAAAACACATTGCGATGTTCATTTCTGTAAAAAAAATATTTTATTGGGTTCTGGGAAAGAGGCACCCCTGCCCCAAAGCACCATCCATGTTGAGGGCATGTTGCCTGGGAAGGTTCAGGAAGGGGGGCACTCGCTCACCCCCCCTTTCCGGTCCTGCCAGGCTGCATGCTCAGATAAGGGTCTGGTATTTATTTTGGGGGCGTCCCACACAGTCGTTTTTTGGTTTAAGTTTTGGCGTGGGGTTCCCCTTAAAACCACACCAGACCCCGAAGGGCCTGGTATGGATTGGAGGGGAACCCCACACTGTTTTTTTTTTTAATGCATTTTTTATTGACAGCTGATGAGTCATTGGTTGTTAAGGAGGGCCATCTCAGTCCACTTCTTAAAGCGGACCTTCAGTAATTTTTTCATTTTTCCATCTAATAAATATTCTGCCCTCGTTATTTTAACTTTGGATAATAAAACATTTTTTTTTCTGCCAGTAAGTACCTTATACAGCCCACTTCCTGTTTCTTGTCTGGTCATTAGCCTAGGCTTATGACATGATGCACAGCTCTCTGTCTCACTTTCGTGAGCATGGAAAATAATTGGAAAAATAAACTGCGCTAAGGTTCCAAACACTCAGGTGTATCTACACCAGAACAAAAAAAGGGTCTTTTTGAGGACCAATGGGCAGCAGCAACTAAACTGTGTTATATAATAACAGCAAAACAATATAAGAAAACCAAAAAGCTGCGCTTAACCAATATAATGTGAAAAGATAGCAAATACACTGAGCAACGCAGCGAAAACTCAGGTTAATTCACCAATCTACCTGCATCCCAAAAGAATTACCTAATTGAGTGCTTCTCAGTGATGAAAATCAATTAATTAAATTACCATAGAGGATGTATAAACAAGAAAAACAATTGCATAATGAAACCCAACAGTGTACATTAATGATGCAGAATTGATATAGTGATATCTGTTAATAAAGAAAGTATATAAACATGTATTGCACTAATATGAGTCCAATAATTGATGAAATAAAAGCAAAACACCTGTGCAATAAAGTGAATGTCCAATTAAAAATATAAGTCCATTGATCCTAAACTTGAATAATCCAGAGATGTGTAGAATGTCTAAACCGCCACCAAATTGAGTGAAATCACTGCTTACCGGAAATCTATGATCCCCGTCACAGAGGATCACAGAGAGCATGTAGCAGGATTGCTGTATGAGAACCTCAGATGGTACTGCAGCCTTAGGACCCAGATCCTTTTAATGCAAGCTGGATATTTCTCCAAGATTCCAGGGGCTCATATATAGATATATGTCATGTGGAAAAAATAGAGGCTCCCATAGTGCATTATCATAAGAGATTTATTTAAAATGCAGAGATAAAAACACTTACATCAAGTAAGAACAGTAAGGCCTTGAGTCTGGTGTACCAGCCGGTTACACTCGGACACTTTCGTGAGCGTGTGTTAGGAAGGGAGTCATAAGAGGGCCAATGAGAGCTGCATGGGCTGCAGAGCTGGAGGTGTGTCTCTGTAAATCCAGGAAGTGAACAGGCAGCAGCTTCAGCTGCCCACAGTTAAAATGGATGCAGCCAGACTCAGTAGAAGGAGATTTCTGCAGCATATTTGGCAAGTACAGAATCACAGTATATATAAAATAATATGCAAAGTGGTTCGAGGGAAGCTTCAGAATGGCAAATACGTTTTAATTACAAATTATGTGAGCAGACTGCAGTTCCTCTTTAACAACCAGCTATTCTTTACACAGAATTTGAATCAGTCAATGATTTTTCGACCAATCCAAATTCGAATCGTTTTGAAAATTTGGAATTCGTTGGAAAATTAATAAAAGAAACAAAATTAGTAACATAACGAATCTATCCAAAATAAATGTTTCCGTTCTGCACATGTCTATTACATTACACTGCAAGCTAAGGAGAACAAGGAGATCCTCTGGGGTGTATAAGCTGCCTGCCCGGAAACCAGATTATTTGCATCAACATCAATGCTTTAGCATTACCAGTGAGATAACCCTATGGTCCAGAGCTGTTTTTCTGATTATCTCGCCAGCTGTTATGAAAGCTTCCAGTAATGCTAGCCCTATGGTAGCTATAGCCAAAGTAACTTTGCTGACTTCAGATTCATAATTCCAAAAACATACCTCTGTTATTTTTATATACTGCAGATCACAATAAATGCAGGCCATAATAATTAAGTTCCTGAAGGAAATGTCCTTTAAAAACTTTTAAACATCTAACATGATGAATTAAAGCGATAGTAAACCCGCACTTTTTTTTTAAAAAACAAAAAAAACCTGCAAGGCAAAGGCATAATGAGCTAGTATGCAGCGCATACTAGCTCATTATGAAATACTTACCTTAGAAGGAGGTGCCGTTATCTCACCCGATCCAGGCCGAGGGAGCTGACATGTTGCCTCGGCATGTCTTCCGGGTATCCCAGCTCCCGCGCTGTGAGTGGCCGAAGCCCTGATACGTCTTTTTCCTGGCAAGGTCTGGCAGTTCTGCCGGACCTTCAGCCGGGCCTTAACAGCGAATGCGCCGCATGACATCAGTGGCTGCATGAAAAGTAAATATCTGCTAAACCGTACAGGTTTAGGAGATATTAATTTTACTTACAGGTAAGCCTTATTATAAGCTTACGGTACCTGTAGGTAAAAGTCCAAAAAAAGACTATACAACCACTTTAAGGCTTTCAGTTGTAAGCTATTGCATAGAATAAAACTGTATACTTTTTATGGTTACCAGTTAAATCGGTGCACTGGGCTCAGATTTGAATACATTTATATGAAAATATACCAGAGATACATTTTTCTGTAAAAGGTCAAGTAATACTGAGAAGTTGGAAGGAATAAAAGAGTTGATGAGTAAAACTCTGCTTAGTGCATGATCAGTAAATCATTGTTCTGGAACCTACTGGAAATAAGTGATAAAATAATATTAGAAGCAGAGCGAAAATCTAAGTGTCAGCCTTTTCATTGTTTTAGACCTCCAGCTCAGTACTGCACAAGAATGCTTTGTGTATTCCCACTTATGCAGAGAACTACAAAACACAGCTTGCTGTATTAAATCGTATTATTCAAGGTTAGGTTGAGTATAAGTAACAGCTTATAGGGATATAACATTTATAACTTTTATTAACCCTTTTCAACCTTCTTAAAGTGTATGTCTGGGCAAAAAAAAAATATATATATACAGTGGTGTGAAAAAGTGTTTGCCCCCTTCCTCATTTCCTGTTCCTTTGCATGTTTGTCACACTTAAGTGTTTCGGAACATCAAACCAATTTAAACAATAGTCAAGGACAACACAAGTAAACACAAAATGCAATTTGTAAATGAAGGTGTTTATTATTAAAGGTGAAAAAAAATCCAAACCATCATGGCCCTGTGTGAAAAAGTGATTGCCCCTAAACCTAATAACTGGTTGGGCCACCCTTAGCAGCAACAACTGCAACCAAGCGTTTGCGATAACGTGCAATGAGGCTTTTACAGCGTCCTGGAGGAATTTTGGCCCACTCATCTTTGCAGAATTGTCCTAATTCAGTTACATTAGAGGGTTTTCGAGCATGAACGGCCTTTTTAAGGTCATACCACAACATCTCAATAGGATTCAGGTCAGGACTTTGGCTAGGCCACTCCAAAGTCTTCATTTTGTTTTTCTTCAGCCATTCGGTGGTGGACTTGCTGGTGTGTTTAGGATCATTGTCCTGCTGCAGAACCCAAGTTCGTTTCAGCTTGAGTACACGAACAGATGGTCGGACATTCTCCTTCAGGATCTCTTGGTAGACAACAGAATTCATAGTTCCTTTTATCACGGCAAGTCTTCCAGGTCCTGAAGCAGCAAAACAGCCCCAGACCATCACACTACCACCACCATATTTTACTGTTGGTATAATGTTCTTTTTCTGAAATGCAGTGTTCCTTCTACGCCAGATATACTTGGACACACACCTTCCAAAGAGTTCCACTTTTGTCTCATCGGTCCACAGAATGTTGTCCCAAAAGTCTTGGGGATCATCAAGATGTGTTGTGGAGAAATTGAGACGAGCTTTGATGTTCTTTTTGCTCAGCAGTGGTTTTCTCCTTGGAACTCTGCCATGCAGGCCATTTTTGCCCAGTCTTTTCCTGATGGTGGAGGCATGAACGCTGACCTTAACTGAGGCAAGTGAGGCCTGCAGTTCCTTGGACGTTGTTGTGGGGTCTTTTGTGACCTCTTGGATGAGTCGTCGCTGCGCTCTTGGGGTAATTTTGGGTGGCCGGCCACTCCTGGGAAGGTTCACCACTGTTCCATGTCTTCGCCATTTGTGGATAATGGCTCTCACTGTGGTTCGCTGGATTCCCAAAGCTTTGGAAATGGCTTTATAACCCTTTCCAGACTGATAGATCTCAATTACTTTCTTTCTCAATTGTTCCTGAATTTCTTTGGGTCTCGGCATGATGTGTAGCTTTTAAGGATCTTCTGGTGGACCTTACTGTGTCAAGCAGCTCCTATTTAAGTGATACCTTGATTGTGAACAGGTGTGGCAATAATCA